>JAUMJK010001721.1:0-120384 GCA_033558105.1 Coccyzus lansbergi | reverse complement strand
TCTCCTGGCAAGTGAATTAATTCCAACCTCTCAGCTCCTCTCAGCCCCTTTTCAGTTCCAAATCTTTCCTCAGGTCCACGAAAGGGGATAAACCCCTTTTTATTTCAGCAAGAAGGAGGTGGCAACTTGGTCACCCTCCCCCTCTCCAGCCCCTCAAGTTCCTCCAAAAGTTCTTTCAAGGCTTCCAACTCCCCCTCTCCTGGCAAGTGAATTAATTCCAACCTCTCAGCTCCCTCTCAGCCCCTTTTCAGTTCCAAATCTTTCCTCAGGTCCACGAAAGGGGATAAACCCCTTTTTATTTCAGCCAAGAAGGAGGTGGCAACTTGGTCACCCTCCCCTCTCCAGCCCCTCAAGTTCCTCCAAAAGTTCTTCCAAGGCTTCCAAGTCCCCCTCTCCTGGCAAGTGAATTATTTGGAGCCTCTCAGATCCCTCTCAGCCCCTTTTCATTTCCAAATCCTTCCCAGGTCCACGAAAGGGGATAAACCCCATTTTATTTCAGCCGAGAAGGCAACTGTGGCCACTCTCCAGCCCCTCAAGTTCCTCCAAAAGTTCTTTCAAGGCTTCCAAGTCCCCCTCTCCTGGCAGGTGAATTATTTCCAGCCTCTCACATCCCTCTCAGCCCCTTTTCATTTCCAAATCTTTCCTCAGGTCCACGAAAGGGGATAAACCCCATTTTATTTCAGCCAAGAAGGAGGTGGCAACTTGGTCACCCTCCCCTCTCCAGCCCCTCAAGTTCCTCCAAAAGTTCTTCCAAGGCTTCCAACTCCCCTCTCCTGGCAGGTGAATTATTTGGAGCCTCTCAGATCCCTCTCAACCCCAAATCTTTCCCCAGGTCCATGAAAGGGGATAAACCCCATTTTATTTTACTGAGAAGGAGGAGGCGACGCGGCCACTCACCCCTCTCCAGCCCCTCAAGTTCCTCCAGAAGTTCTTTCAAGGCTTCCCAATCCCCCTCTCCTGGCAGGTGAATTATTTCCAGCCTCTCAGCTCCCTCTCAGACCCTTTTCAGTTCCAAATCCTTCCCCAGGTCCACGAAAGGGGATTAACCCCTTTTTATTTCAGCCAAGAAGGAGGTGGCAACTTGGTCACCCTCCCCTCTCCAGCCCAAGTTCCTCCAAAAGTTCTTCCAAGGCTTCCAAGTCCCCCTCTCCTGGCAGGTGAATTATTTGGAGCCTCTCACATCCCTCTCAGCCCCTTTTCAGTTCCAAATCTTTCCCCAGGTCCTCGAAAGGGGATAAACCCCATTTTATTTCAACCGAGAAGGCAAGTGTGGCCACTCTCCAGCCCCTCAAGTTCCTCCAAAAGTTCTTCCAAGGCTTCCAACTCCCCCTCTCCTGGCAGGTGAATTATTTCCAGCCTCTCAGCTCCCTCTCAACCCCTTTTCACTTCGGTTCCAAATCTTTCTCCAGCCCCTCAAGTTCCTCCAAAAGTTCTTCCAAGGCTTCCAAATCCCCATTTCCTGGCAAATGAATTATTTCCAGCCTCTCAGATCCCTCTCAGCCCCTTTTTCATTTCCAAATCTTTCCCCAACCGACCGCCCTGGGATGTCTCGATTTTTTTTTTTTATTATTTTTTTTTTTCCCCCCAACAATCAAGCGGGAGGCAAAGAGCGTGGCAATTTCTGCTAATCGATTTTCCATACAATGGGCCCCAGATGATGGTTTAAAATGTGAGAAACTAAAATGTGTTGGTTTAAATAAGACTTTTGCAATCGATAGCTTTTTTTTTTTTTTTTTTTTTTGCCTTTTTTTTTTTTTTTAAGAGACTTTGATACCGGTTCAAACGCTTTCGCTTCCAAAACAAAACGAGGCAAAGGGAGAAGGAAGGAAAAAAAAAAAAAAAGAAAACAAACACGTTGGAAAAGTTCCACTTGAATTTGGGGTTGTTCAAGGGGGATTTGGGGTGACTCAAGCAGGATTTGGGGTGATTCAAGCAGGATTTGGGGTTGTTCAGGAGAGAGTTGGGGTTGTTCAAGCAGGATTTGGGGCGATTCAAGCAAGATTTGGGGTTGTTCAAGGGGGATTTGGAGTTGTTCAAGGGGGATTTGGGGTGATTCAAGGGGGATTTGGGGTTGTTCAAGCAGGATTTGGGGTTGTTCAAGGGGGATTTGGAGTTGTTGAAGAGGGAGTTGGGGTGAGTCAAGCAGGATTTGGGGTTGTTCAAGCAGGATTTGGGGTTGTTCAAGGGGGATTTGGGGTGATTCAAGCAGGATTTGGGGTTGTTCAAGTAGGATTTGGAGTGATTCAAGCAAGATTTGGGGTTGTTCAAGGGGGATTTTGGAGTTATTCAAGGGGGATTTGGGGTGATTCAAGCAGGATTTGGGGTGATTCAAGGGGGATTTGGGGTTGTTCGAGAGGGAGTTGGGGTGATTCAAGCAGGATTTGGGGTTGTTCAAGCAGGATTTGGGGTGATTCAAGGGGAATTTGGGGTTGTTCAAGAGGAATTTGGAGTGATTCAAGCAGGATTTGGGGTGATTCAAGAAGGATTTGGGGTTATTCAAGCAGGATTTGAGGTGATTCAAGAAGGATTTGGGGTTATTCAAGCAGGATTTGAGGTTGTTCGAGAGGGAGTTGGGGTGATTCAAGCAAGATTTGGGATTGTTCAAGGGGAATTTGGAGTGATTCAAGCAGGATTCGGGGTGATTCAAGCAGGATTTGGGGTTGTTCAGGAGAGAGTTGGGGTTGTTCAAGCAGGATTTGGGGTGATTCAAGCAAGATTTGGGGTTGTTCAAGGGGGATTTGGAGTTGTTCAAGGGGGATTTGGGGTGATTCAAGGGGGATTTGGGGTTGTTCAAGCAGGATTTGGGGTTGTTCAAGGGGGATTTGGAGTTGTTGAAGAGGGAGTTGGGGTGAGTCAAGCAGGATTTGGGGTTGTTCAAGCAGGATTTGGGGTTGTTCAAGGGGGATTTGGAGTTGTTCAAGGGGGATTTGGGGTGATTCAAGGGGGATTTGGGGTTGTTCAAGTAGGATTTGGAGTGATTCAAGCAGGATTTGGGGTTGTTCAAGAGGAAGTTGGGGTGATTCAAGCAGGATTTGGGGTTGTTTAAGAGGGATTTGGGGTGATTCAAGCAGGATTTGGAGCTGTTCGAGAGGGATTTGGGGTAATTCAAGAGGGGTTTGGGGTTCAGCGCTCCCAAGGGAGCAGGGTGGGGGCAACCCCTCATCCCCCCCCCGCTCCCCTGGAGGTTTCTCCTGACTTTTCGGGTCCCTGTTGCCTTTCCTCAGGAAGGAAATCCTGGGCAGGAATCCAACCGGGAAAAAAAATGAAAAAAAAAACCCCCAAACCCAACAAACTTCGACCCTTTCCCCATCCACCTTTCCCTCTGCTAAAATTTCCCCCTCCCTGGGCGGCTTGATTTTTATTTTAACATTTTTATTTCATTTTAGCCGCAAAATCAGGCCCTTTCCCCACTGCTACCAACTCCCTTTCCTTCCCTTTTTTTAGGGATATAATAACACATAACACGTAACACGTAACACGTAACACGTAACACTTAACACATAACATATAACATATAACACTTAACACATAACACTTAACACTTAACACTTAACACATAACACATAACAATATATAACAATATATAACAATATATAACAATATATAATAATATATAATAATATATAATAATATATATTAACATAGAATTTTTTTTTCATTTCCCCGGATGAAAAGAATCCCCCCTCCCTGCAGAATCGGTCCCAAAGGTGTTTAGGGAGAGGGAGACACTGGGAAACGCATCAGGATTTGTTGTCCCCGCCCCCCCCCCCCCCCCCTTCCCTCTCCATCTCTCTGATCCCTCTCCCCCCATCCCAGGCCCCTGGGATGGGGCTGGGAATGGGGCAAGGGGGCAGCCCCCAGGGGGAATCAATCGAGGGGGGGTTGAGACGGGGGTGGGGGGGGGACCAGCCCTTCCGAAGCCTTTCGGGAGACTTTTCTCGTTGATGCCGAAACTTTGAGGCGAAACTCGGAATCTGGGAAGCTCTCGAGGGGAGGAGGCGAGTGGGGCTGAGGGGGTGGGGGTGGAATTCCACAATTTTCTCCTCGGGGAGCAATTTGAGGACGAATAGATGCTCTTTTCGATGTCAACCCCCCAGGGTTTTCCCCCAACGAAGCATCCCCCCCCCTCCAGCATCTTAGGGTCCAACCCAAGGGGGCTCTGCCTCCCCCAGTATCTCGGGGTCCAACCACACCCCCCTCGCTCCCCCCAGCTCCGGGAACCCCCCCGACGCCTTCCAGGAGCCTTTTTCCTCCACAATTTGTTTTCCAAACTCCCCTGAACTTTACACCCTTGCTCGGATCAGCCCCCGCAGAGGTTTTCGGGGGCAAAACGCATGGAAAAAAAAAATCTCTGAGATTTCATCCTCCCTTTTCCCTCTCCTTTCTCTCCCTTTTCCCCTTCCTTCCTCTCCCTTTTCGCCCTCCTTCCTCTCCCTTTTCCCCCTCCTTCCTCTCCCTATTCCCCCTCCTTCCTCTCCCTTTTCCCTCTCCTTCCTCTCCCTTTTCCCTCTCCTTCTTCTCCCTTTTCCCCTTCCTTCTTCTTCCTTTTTCCTCTCCTTCCTCTCCTTCCTCTCCTTTTCCCTCTCCTTCCTCTCCCTTTTCCTTCTCCTTCCTCTCCCTTTTCCCTCTCCTTCCTCTCCCTTTTCCCTCTCCTTCCTCTCCCTTTTCCCCTTCCTTCTTCTTCCTTTTTCCTCTCCTTCCTCTCCTTCCTCTCCTTTTCCCTCTCCTTCCTCTCCCTTTTCCTTCTCCTTCCTCTCCCTTTTCCCTCTCCTTCCTCTCCCTTTTCCCTCTCCTTTTTCTCCCTTTTCCCTCTCCTTCCTCTCCCTTTTTCCCTCTCCTTCCTCTCCCTTTTCCCTCTCCTTCCTCTCCCTTTTCCCCTTCCTTCTTCTTCCTTTTTCCTCTCCTTCCTCTCCTTCCTCTCCTTTTCCCTCTCCTTCCTCTCCCTTTTCCTTCTCCTTCCTCTCCCTTTTCCCTCTCCTTCCTCTCCCTTTTCCCTCTCCTTCCTCTCCCTTTTCCCTCTCCTTCCTCTCCCTTTTTCCCTCTCCTTCCTCTCCCTTTTCCCTCTCCTTCCTCTCCCTTTTCCCTCTCCTTTTTCTCCCTTTTCCCTCTCCTTTTTCTCCCTTTTCCCTCTCCTTCTTCTCCCTTTTCCCTCTCCTTCCTCTCCCTATTCCCCCTCCTTCCTCTCCCTTTTCCCTCTCCTTCCATTCCCTATTCCCTCTCCTTCCTCTCCCTATTCCCCCTCTTTCCTCTCCCTTTCCCCCTCCTTCCTCTCCCTATTCCCTCTCCTTCCTCTCCCTCCCACGAAAAATCTTCCTAAATCCCTTCACCCTTCACCTCTCTCCCAATTTTTTTAATTCCAAGACCATCAACCCCGACTCCCCGAGTACCCCAAGAGCTCCTGGGTGGGAGGGCGGGTTGAGGGGGGTGGGAGCACAGCCTGGTTGGGGTGAGGAGGGGAGCTGGGGGAGAGGAGCAGGAGCTTTGGGGAATGTCGAGGGAATGTCGAGGGAATTTCGGTGCTGCAGCTCGTGTCTGTGTCACAGCGAGCACCGAAAGCACCAGAGTCATTTAATACATAATATATGGAAAAATATATACAGGAAAAGAGTGAGTTTGTTTTATATATCTGAGATATATATAGATATAGATAGATATAGATAGATATAGATAGATATAGATATAGAGATACAGATATAGATATAGGTATAGGTATAGATATAGAGATATAGATAAGATATAGATATAGATATATAGATAGAGATAGAGATAGAGATAGAGATAGAGATAGAGATAGAGAGATATAGATATAGAGATAGAGATAGAGAGATATAGATATAGATATATAGATAGAGATATGGAGATAGAGACATAGATATATAGATAGAGATAGAGATAGAGATATAGAGATAGAGACATAGATATAGATACAGATATAGATATAGATATAGATATAGATATAGATAGAGCTAGAGATATAGACATAGATATAGAGATAGAGATATATAGATATAGAGATGTATAGATATAGAGATATCTGATAGATAGATCTCATATATATATTTATATCATATATATATGATATAAATATATATATCATATATATATACATACACATCTATCTATCTATCTATCTATCTATCTATCTATCTATCTATCTATCTATCTATCTATCTATCTAATCTCAGATATATATTTATATATATATAATTTCCCGCAGGTATTTCCCTAGTGCCTCAGGGCTCCTTCTCCCTGCTCGGAAAACATATCTTGTTTTTTTTTTTTTTTTTTTTTTTTTTTATTTTTTTTCCCAAAGGATCCCGATTTTGGAGAGTTTTCTCCCCAAGGGCAGAGGGAAGGTACTGCTCCCCCGCCCTCCCCCTAGCCTTTCCCCCTCTTCTCCTCCCACTCTCCCTGTGCTCTGAGCGGCCCCGGGAGGGGGTGAGGGGGAAGGGGTGGGGGGGCTGCTGGGTCCCCCCCCTCCATCTCCAATCCCCGCGGCTCAGACCCCGCAACAGGTAACCCTGAGGTGCTGGGAGGCGGCGCCCCAATCCTCCTCCCACCCCTGAGGTAAAAAAATAGGGAGGCAGGGGTGGGAATGGGCTTGGATGGGGATGAGGATAGGGATGAAGACGGGATGGGGATGAGGATAAGGATGAAGCAGGGATGGGGCTGAGGAAGAGGCAGGAATGGGGATGAGGTAGGGATGGGGATGAAGCAGGGATTCGGATGAGGATAAGGATGAAGCAAGGACAGGGCAATGATAAAGCAGGGATGGGGGTGAAGTAGAGACAAGGACGAAGCAGGGATGGGGATGAGGAAGAAGCAGGAATGGGGATGAGGCAAGGACAGGGATGAGGATGAAGTAGGGACAAGGATGAGGCAGGGATGGGGATGAAGAAGAAGCAGGAATGGGGATGAGGCAGGGACAGGGATGAGGATGAAGTAGGGACAAGGGTGAAGCAGAGACTGGGACGAGGCAGAGATGGGGATGATGAAGAAACAGAAACAGGGATGAGGAAGAAGCAGGAACAGGGATGAGGCAGGGATAGGGATGGTGATGAAGTAGGGACAAGGATGAAGCAGAGACTGGGACGAGGCAGGGATGGGGATGAGGAAGAAGCAGGAACAGGGATGAGGAAGAAGCAGGGACAGGGATGAGGCAGGGATAGGGATGGTGATGAAGTAGGGACAAGGATGAAGCAGAGACTGGGACGAGGCAGGGATGGGGATGAGGAAGAAGCAGGAACAGGGATGAGGAAGAAGCAGGGACAGGGATGAAGCAGAGATTGGGATGAGGCAGGGATAGGGATGAGGAAGACACAGGAATGGGGATGAGGCAGGGACAGGGATGAGGATAAGGCAGGGATGGGGATGAAGTAGGGGTGAGGACAAAGCAGAAACGGGAGTGAGGAAATGTGGGAAATGAGGCAGGGATGGGGATGAAGTAGAAACAAGGATGAAGCAGAGATTGGGATGAGGCAGGAATGGGGATGAGGAAGAAGCAGGAATGGGGATGAGGCAGGGACAGGAATGAGGACAAGGCAGGGATGGGGATAATGTAGGGACAAGGATGAAGTAGAAAAGGGGCTGAGGAAATGTGGGAAATGAGACAGGGATGGGGATGAAGTAGAGACAAGGATGAAGCAGAGATTGAGATGAGGCAGGGATGAAGATGAGGAAGAAGCAGGAGCAGGGATGAGGCAGGGACAGGGATGAGGATAAGGCAGGGATGGGGATGAAGTATGGGCGAGGACAAAGCAGAAACAGGGGTGAGGTAATGTGGGAAATGAGACAGGGATGGGGATGAAGTAGAAACAAGGATGAAGCAGAGATTGGGATGAGGCAGGGATGGGGATGAGGAAGAAGCAGGAACGGGGATGAGGCAGGGACAGGGATGAGGACAAGGCAGGGATGGAGTAATGAGAAGGACGAAGTAGAAAAGGGGGTGAGGTAATGTGGGAAATGAGGCAGGAATGGGGATGAAGTAGAGACAAGGATGAGGATGAGGAAGAAGCAGGAATGAGGACAAGGCAGGGATGGGGATGATGTAGGGGCAAGGATGAAGCAGAAAAGGGGCTGAGGAAATGTGCGAAATGAGACAGGGATGGGGATGATGGAGGGACAGGGATGAGGCTAAAGCAGGGATGGGGATGAAGTAGAGACAAGGACGAAGCAGAGATTGGGATGAGGCAAGGATGGGGATGAGGAAGAAACAGGAACAGGGATGAGGCAGGGACAGGGATGAGGATAAAGCAGGGATGGTGATGAAGTAGGGACAAGGGTGAAGCAGTAATGGGGGTGAGGTAATGTGGGAAATGAGGCAGAAACAGGGACTAGGTGGGGATTGGGATGGGGACAAGACAGGGATGAGGAAGAGGCAGGAACAACGATTAGGTGAGGACAAGGGTGAGGGAAGATGTGAAATGAGGCAGAAACGGGGACGAGGCAGCAGGGGAATAAGGCAGGAGTGGAGAGAGGTGGGGATGAGGCAGGAGTGGGGATGAGGCAGGGATGGGATTGAAGGGAAATGGGAAATGAGGCAGAAAGAGAGCCAAGGCAGGGACACGGATGAGCCAGGCAGGGATGGGGACAAGGCAGGGAAAGGGGTAAATAAAAATAGGAAATGAGGCAAAGAAAGGATGAAGTAGGGACAAGGACGAAGCAGAGATTGGGATAAGGCAGGGATGGGGATGAGGAAGAAGCAGGAACAGGGATGAGGCAGGGACAGGGATGAGGATGAGACGGAGATGGGGACAAAGCAGGAATGGGGGTGAGGGAAAATAATAAACGAGGTAGGGAAGGGGACAACGAGGGGAAGGGGTAAAACAGGAATGGAGGCAGGAATAGGGGACAAGACAGGGATCTGCTGACCCCAACCCAGACCAAGCAAGCCGCCCTGGGTTTGGTGGGGTTGGGCAGCAGGATAGGATGCCCAGGCCTGTCTCTAGTCCACTTGGATTGCTTGTATCATGGTGCCCTTGTCACTGGAACAACCCGAAGCAGTCTGTTCCCACCCAGGGCTGTTACACACTCAGACACAGACACACAGAGCGTGCTGACCGGCCACAGCCGATATCCATCATGCAGACCTCTCCAAGGGAATCCTGCAACCGCTGCCCCCAAAACAACACTCCCCCCCTTCAAACCCCAAACCCCAAATCCCAAACCCCAAATCCCAAACCCCATCGCTATCCAGTGCTCAGAGTCACCCCCACAGCAGATGCCACCCTGTCTGGGGCGTGAGGCACGACTGTCACCCCTTTCCCCACGTCCTCCTCTCTCTCCCCTGCAGCAGTAATTGCTGCTGTATTTATCCAAACTGGGAGGGGGTGGCAGAGAAAGACTTCAAAGAGTAATTTTCCGGGAATTCTCCTTGGTGTAATTGTCTTGATAATAAATCCAGACGCTTAGCCTCTGTATGAATTGCTTTTTACCATTTTCATTTATTATTGAACACAGTGGGGAGAAGGGGAAACGCAACAGGGCTCTTTCTTGTGAGCGAGAAGGGGCGAAAGGGGCTGAGGAGACGGTTTTCTCTGCAGATCCGGGAAACCTGGATGTGTTCATCATCTTGCTCTCTGGGGTTTTCTTTTCTTCCCTTAATACTCAGCATGTTTCCCCACTCCTCACTTTTTTTTTTTTTTGGGGGGGGGGGGGTGGGTATTGAAAAGTAATTAAATAACCTGTTAGCTAACACGTTAAATTAAGATCCACTCTTAGATTTAATGATGTCTCCGGAAGAATTGACAGAAATGTAAAGACAGAGTGTCGATAGATTCCTTTCTCTGGTCCCACTGTATAAATGTGATTAAAACAGATCTCAAAGAAGAGTGTCCCAACACAGTGCCCACACAGGGATGGAGCAATCGGAGCACCCGGGGGGCTCTGAATCATAGAATCATAGAACAACCAGGTTGGAAGAGACCCATCGGATCATCGAGTCCAACCATTCCTATCAAACACTAAACCATGTCCCTCAGCACCTCATCTACCCGTCCCTTAAACACCTCCAGGGAAGGGGAATCAACCACCTCCCTGGGCAACCTATTCCAATGCCAAATCACCCTCTATGTGAAAAACTTCCTCCTCATCTCTAGCCTAAATCTCCCCTGGTGGAGCTTGAGGCCATTCCCTCTTGTCCTGTCCCTTGGGAGAAGAGCCCAACTCCCTCCTCTCCACAACCTTCTTTCAGGTAGTTGTAGAGAGCAATGAGGTCTCCTCTCAGCCTCCTCTTCTCCAGGATAAACAACCCCAGCTCTCTCAGCCGTTCCTCATAGGACCTGTTCTCCAGTCCCTTCACCAGCTTCGTGAGAGCTCAACATCCTTCTTCAGAGCCTCAACATCCTTCTTGTGCTGAGGGGCCCAGAACTGAACACAGGATTCAAGGAGCAGCCTCACCAGTGCTGAGTACAGAGGGAGAAGAACCTCCCTGGCCCTGCTGGTCAATCAACACCCCCAGGTCCCTCTCCTCCTGGCAGTTTTCCAGCCAGGCTTCTCCCAGTCTGTAGCTCTGCATAGGGTTGTTGTGCCCCAAGTGCAGGACCCACCATTTGGCCGTGTTAAACCTCATCCCATTAACAAACGTCTCCTGAAGTGGGTGTTGAGGGGGGAGGTGGACGACAGAACAACACTGCTGCTTCCTGCGGCGGCTTGTAAAGAACTGGGGATCAGAAACCACCCCCAGACACTATTGAGATTGGACCAAGGCCACAAGCATCACTTGGCCGATGTCCACAGCCTGCGCATGGCAGCTGCTGACCAGCTATGCTCCTTCATCCCCAGCCCTTGGAGTGGTCCAGGGCAGCCTCGCGCTTCGTGGATGGATGAAAACTGAACCTCCGCTTCGTCCTGGCTCCAGCAACACAATCAGTCGCCGGCACGGTGAACCGGTACACCCATCGCTTTCTTCTTAAGCTCCCAGGTAAAGGTTACCTTAGCATCCAGGCTGAAAAAAATCAATGGCTGATACAGCATGAGACTCGGAAAGACAACATACATCTATCACTTAGGGATTCGATGGGCTTAGAATAGTCTTGTCAACAAATGATTGTTTAAACAGAATATCTCAACTGTTTATGGCACCCTTAATCCATACATCGAAGCGCGACTGTAACGCGTCGTGAGCGTGGATTGCTCTGTAGAAACCTCTGTTGTTAGGTCGGGAGCGGCAGAACACTTAAGCGTGTGCTTAAGTCTCTTAGACTTCAAATTAATCATGTACTTAAGTGTTTGGCTTGACTAGGGCCAGGCCGAAGAGCAGGGAAATATCTGTCATTATGTTAACGGATGAAGTTTTTGTTTCCTGCCCTTCGTTTACGTCCTGTATAAAGGGCTAAATGCACACGTGTGCTCCGGAGACTGAGGCTTCTGGGTGGTGTATCCAGCTGCTGCACAAACAGACCCAGCGTCACCCAGTTATGGAGGTGATTTTAAAGCTTTTCCTCCTCCCCTGGGCACCAGAGTCCTTGATCACAGAATCACAGAATCACCAGGTTGGAAAAGATCCATTGGATCACCAAGTCCAACCATTCCGATCAAATATTTAATCTCCTTCTTAGTACAAAATCAAACTCTGGAAAGAGTTAGGAAGAAAAATGTTCTTCAAGGAGCCAAAAGTGTGTGACAGAGCAAGTAATCCTGTTCCAACTTTATCTTGGGAATAAACACTTCCATTAAAAGTCCAAGAAAATAAAGAACTGTGGCCCCTAGTGCAGTGGTAACTACTATATTAGGTCTAGATATACTACAACAAGGTGAACAACATTTCAGAGAATCATAGAATCATAGGATCACCAGGTTGGAAGAGACCCACCGGCTCATCGAGTCCAACCATTCCCATCAAAATTTCACGGAGGGTTTGGGCCAGTGGAGAGGGCCGGGGGTGACCCCAAGGGCTGGAGTTCAGTGACGCAAAGGGAGAGAGGAGCAAACAGTGAGGGCTGCAAAAAAGAAGCAGAAGAGAAGAAAGAACAAACAGAGGCTGAAAAAGAGTCGCAGGCACAGAGCAACAGCAAGGAAAGGGAGGTGCCAGCTCCAACCTGTCTGGAGACCTTTGGGGGAGACCTCAGCACAGCAAAGGGTGGCGAAGCCCCTCACCACAAGAAGGATGTTGAGGCTCTGGGGCGAGTCCAGAGAAGAGCAACGAAGCTGGGGAAGGGGCTGGAGAAGAAGAGGAGTGGCTGAGAGAGCTGGGGGGTTTATCCTGGAGAAGAGGAGGCTGAGGGGAGACCTCATTGCTCTCTACAACTCCCTGAAAGGAGGTTGTGGAGAGGAGGGAGCTGGGCTCATCTCCCAAGGGACAGGGGACAGGACGAGAGGGAATGGCCTCAAGTTCTACCAGGGGAGGGTCAGGCTGGACATCAGGAAAAAAAATTCACAGAATGGGTCATTAGCTGCCTAGGGTGACGGTTGAGTCACCATCCCTGGAGGTGTTTAAAAGATGGTGGACGAGATGCTGAGGGACATGGTTTAGTGATTGATGGGAATGGTTGGACTCGATGATCCAATGGGTCTCTTCCAACCTGGTGATTCCATGATTCTATGGAAGCAGCTCCAGAGCTGGGGAGACACGTGGGACACTCTACAAGGTGCTACATGGAGCCCAGTGTCCTCCTGACCCCTACACAGGTGCCCTGACCAAGACCTGGGGAGTAAAACATTATTCTCCCCGTCTTGTGTCTGTCTGTTGCTTGGGCTGCCTCTGCAGCCTCTGCCTCTGCAACCTCTGGCTCTGCTCTCAGCACTCATCTTGTGTTAATTGTAGAGAAAACCTAAGTATGTTGGGAAGGGGAAGCTTCTGGTTCCTCCCCCAAATAACTGCAACTTCAAGGTGAATTTAGAAAGAAGATTTCAGGCATTTGGGGCTTGCAAGGGGGCAGGGGTTTCTGCAAGCACAGGATCTTGCGAGGAGACAGGAGTTTCTGAAAAGACAGGACGTGCAGAATGAAAAAAATGCAGCGAGAAAGAAGACAGAGTGAAAGAAATAATGGAACATTAAAGCCTACGTCAATATTTCTCCTCAAAATGTAGAATACATTTTATTTGCTGAAAAATTAATAACCTCCCTTTGTCAATGGACTCTCTCTCCCCTCCCCACCTCCCTTTCCTCCCCTTCTCTTCCTCACTCGATGGAAAACAAGCAGAGAATAAAATAAAAAAATAAAAAGCCAGTTAATCCCCAGCAATTCCAGACCTGAGCTTTTTAACGGCCTCTCAGGGATCATCTCCTAGCCATGAGATCTCTGCAGAGAAGGGGAACCCTCCCCTCCGGCTGCCTCCTGGTTGCTGTTCAGCCATGCGTCTTCAGACAGCACAACGCCCGATGTGCAGCGTCCAGGAAAATCGAAATGCATGGCCCGAGTTCCCCAGGATTCTGCTCCTGCCCATCGTCAGGGCAGCCTGGAGGTGGTCAAGGAGAGAAATGGGGTAATTCAAGACCAGGTTGGATGAGGCTTTGAGCAACCTGACGCAGTGGGAGGTGTCCCTGCCCATGGAAGGGGCCTGGAATGAGATGGGCTATAAGGTCCCTTCTGACCCAAACCATTCCAGGATTCTATGAATTGCCAAAAGGATTTGGGGACGGCCTGTGTGCTGCAGCAGGACAGTCTGCACTCGGGTACATGGAATCACAGAATCACCAGGTTGGAAGAGACCCACCGGATCATCGAGTCCAACCATTCCCATTAATCACTAACCCATGTCCCTCAGCACCTCATCCACTTGCACCTTAAACCCCTCCAGGGAAGGTGAATCAACCACCTCCCTGAGGCAGCTTCTGACAGTGCCCAATGACCCTTTCCATGAATTTTCTTTTCCTAATGTCCAGTCTAAAACTCCCCTGGTGGAGCTTGAGGCCATTCCCTCTCGTCCTGTCCCCTGTCCCTTGGGAGAAGAGCCCAGCTCCCTCCTCTCCACAACCTCCTTTCAGGGACCTGGAGAGAGCAATGAGGTCTCACCTCAGCCTCCTCTTCTCCAGGATAAACACCCCCAGCTCTCTTGGATGCTCCTCTTCTTCTCCAGTCCCCTCACCAGCTTTGTTACTCAAAAAACCCCATGCGATGCTGAAGCCGATGTTTGTGTTTAAGTCCCACCTTAAAGCCAAGCAGCTGGTTAGCTTATGCAACCCCTGAGCAGTCTTGCTGGAGGGCACTGAGGTAAGTCCTTCCCGAGATGCCCATGTCCCTCTTTACCTGTCAAATCAAGCTCCAACCTGCATGGCCAAGCCTAGGGAGACCCTCACCATCCTCCATGAAACCTGAAAGCAGCAGCTCAGCCCAAATGACAGGGGACAGGATGAGAGAGAATGGCCTCAAGCTCCACCAGGGGAGGTTCAGGTTGGACAATTAGGAAAAATTTTTTCCTGGAAGGGTCATTGTGCACTGTCAGAGGCTACCCAGGGAGGGGGTTGAGTCACCTTCTCTGGAGGGGTTTAAGGGAGGGGTGGATGAGGTGTTGAGGGACATGGGTTAGTGATTGATGGGAATGGTTGGACTCTATGATCCGGTGGGTCCTTTCCAACCTGGTGATTCTATGATTCTATGATTCTTACTGGATCTTCCTTAGGGCTCCCTGAACAACCAGTGGAGCCGCTGGCAATAATCCCTGTTCACCAGCATTTCAGCGTGTGCCTGACTCTTGTTGGTTATGAAACACTCTCCTTGCTGGCATCCTAAGGCTGGAGGAGGCTGGGGCAGGGGCAGGACACCCTGGGGACATCATAATGGGCTCTAGATGGAGATCCAACCCACTCCCCTACCCTCTGGAATCCATCTGCTCTTGAGCTCAGAGAGACTCAGAGAGCTAGAAGGTGACTGGGAGAGCGGGTCAACATCTTGAGCCACGAAGCTGGTGAAGGGGTTGGAGAACAGGCCCTATGAGGAGTGGCTGAGAGAGCTGGGGGTGTTTATCCTGGAGAGGAGGAGGCTGAGGGGAGACCTCATTGCTCTCTGCAACTACCTGAAAGGAGGTTGTGGAGAGGAGGGAGCTGGGCTCTTCTCCCAAGTGACAGGGGACAGGACAAGAGGGAATGACCTCAAGCTCCACCAGGGGAGATTTAGGCCAGAGATGAGGAGGAAGTTTTTCACACAGAGGGTCATTGGGTATTGGAATAGGCTGCCCAGGGAGGGGGTTGATTCACGTTCCCTGGAGATGTTTAAGGCACAGGTAGATGAGGTCCTGAGGGACTTGGTTTAGTGTTTGATAGGAATGGTTGGACTCGATGATCCGATGAGTCCCTTCCAACCTGGTTGTTCTATGATTCTATGATTCTATGATCTTCCCTGCTGGGTGCTGTGGCTCAGGATCAAACCTGAAGGTTTTTGATAGGAATGGTTGGACTCGATGATCAGGTGGGTCTCTTCCAACCTGGCTGTTCTGTGATTCTGCCATTCTGTTTCTGTGGTGGTAAAGACCAGGAATTTTTTCCCCGAGATGCTGCTCAGCTCTTGGGGCCAGCGGAGAGCTTGTCCGATATTGAGCAGGCACGTCGATGCTGCAAGCTTTAAGTGAAAGCAAAAATCAGTTAATGGTCTTCCTGAGCTGTCCTCTTGGCGTGGGGAGTCCTCGCAGATCCTAGGGCGAGGATTTGTGAGGGGTTGCTGCTCTGCTTAGTAAAGCGATCATTCAGCAGCCATTAAGGTGGGTATAAAACAGACTATCCGACAAATCCCGGTGGGAAGAGCAAAAGCGCTGCCCCGATCCGAGGCAGCAGTGCTATTCATCAGAACCTGTAAGTACCCACTTAATTCCCCTCGGGAATGTGGAGAAGAGTTTTGGGACCTGACGGGAGAAGGGTTCCTCCTTCAGTGAGAATTTATGTGATTTTTAATTTCTTCAATTAGGGAAAAAAGCAAGAAATGGAAATTTAAAAAAAAAAAAGAATCAAAACTGCTCCAGACCTTGTCACTCAAAGCAAGGGGTTTTGACAAGCTTCAAAGTTGGAGATAAATTTAAGCTTGGGCTGTTTTTCAAATTTCCTTTTAGTGAAAGTGAATCAGGATTTGAAAATAAAAATAAACCCACATTGGGCTGGAAGAGGAAAATTCTGCTTTTGGAAGATGCTGAAGGGACAACCTGGTGACTCCCACTCTTTTTGTGTGGCCAGTGAAACGTTCTAAAAGGGAGATTTAATGAAGCAGCAGGCTCCTTTGGGTAAAGGATCTATTTTGATGAGGTGACATTTTTCTGATTTTCAAAGCTTTTGGAGTATCCTTGATCTCTGCTCTGTAGGGAAGAGCTTGGGATGCTGCCAGCAGCAGAGCCCTGTGCTGACAGAGCTCTCAAGCCGTTGCCCCTCTCCTCCGAGGTTTGAGCTTTGCCTTCCTCTGGGTGGAAAATCTATGTAGGACAAGAAAATTCCAAAAGGCAGTTGCGAAGGAGGGGGAGGATCATAGAATTGTTAAGGTTGGAAAAACCCTCTAAGCTCATCAAGTCAAACCCCACCATCCCTACTAAACCAAGTCCCAAAGTGCCACGTCGACATGGATTTTGAACCCCTCCAGGGATGGAGACTCCCACACTGCCCTGGGGCTTCACCACTCTCTCAGTGAAGAACTTTTTCCCAATATCCAAGCTGAAGGACTCGGCTCCTTTCATCACTTTGTGGCAGGAAATCCAGCTCTACTGGAATCATAGAATCATAGAATCACCAGGTTGGAAGAGACCCACTGGATCATCGAGTCCAACCATTCCCATCAATCACTAAACCATGTCTCTCAGCACCTCGCCCACCCATCCCTTAAACCCCTCCAGGGAAGGTGAATCAACCACCTCCCCGGGCAGCTTGTTCCAATGCCCAATGACCCCTTCTGTGAAAAACTTCTTACTAATGTCCAGTCTAAATCTCCCCTGGCAGAGCTTGAGGCCATTCCCTCTCATCCTGGCCCCTGTCACTTGGGAGAAGAGGAATGCTCGTGTTTAAAGACTGAGTAGGAGCTCATAACTGCACCCGCCTGGGGCTGAGTTATGTTCAGCTCTTTCAGCTGAGATAAAACTACTGCGATTGTTAATTTACGTTAAGATAATAGTATATCTTTAAAGACAGTAATATATCTTTAATATAGGATAATTATATATATATATATGTTCTGAGATGCTTCTTCCTTTGGCTGAAGGATGCAAGGTCAGATGAGTGTCCAGCGACCTTCACATAGAATCAGATCAAAGATCCACCTACCCTGGTTTCTCATCTCCGTTTATCCAGATGTGGTGCAGGTGTTCCTTGACTTACATTTCCTTCAGGGATGGGTGGATGAGGAGGAAGTTTTAGGAGGAAGTTTTAGGAGGAAGTTTTTCCTGGAAAGGGTCATTGGGCATTGGAATAGGCTGCCCAGGGAGGGGGTTGATTCACGTTCCCTGGAGATGTTTAAGGCACGGGTGGATGAGGTCCTGAGGGACTTGGTTTAGTGTTTGATAGGAATGGTTGGACTCGATGATCCAATGGGTCTCTTCCAACTTGGTTGTTCTATGATTCTATGAGCTTCTCTGCTGCAGGCTGACCCTGAACTGCTGGGATGAACAGCCTGAGAATCGTGTTGAGCTCAAAAAAATTGAGCAAAGAGGCGATCCAGTTGATGTCTGACCCAGTAATAATATGGAAAGACCAGTAGGGTGGACCCTGAGGTTAACTGGAGTCAAACAGGCTGCGCCAAGGTCCATCTCCCCTGGGCAAGCATCATTTTCATGGTTTCTGTCTGGGAAACGTCTTTGCATGCAAATTACCTCTTGTGGTTGCTAATGAAAGCGGTTGACTTTGATAACCCTGTCAAAATGTGGCTTTTCCTGGCTTTTGAGACAGGATCTGCACTTCTGGGAATGAGACCATTTCATAGAGGTGTCTCACAAGGTGAAGTGTCCACTTGTGAGCACTTGTGGTTCAGTGTTAACCCCTCTGTCCTTTGGCTGCTTGAGGATAATTGCAGAATAAACCCGGTAAAGCTTCTGTACAAAGACTTTGGCGTTGAGATACAGCATCATCTAGGGACCACAGTAGCAGGCGGCGTTAGAAGATGCATAACAACCCATGGGATCCATGGATCTGCCATGTTTGAGAGCAGGATCAATGGCTGCAGAGTAAATGCAGCACTTGGGGAACAACCACCCCATCCTTGATCTTCATCTGATGGGAGAGAAGCAAAGCCCGGGCACCACTTGTAGGATGTAGGATTCTCAGCACTGGTGAGACTGCTCCTCGAATCCTGGGGTCAGTTCTGGGCCTCTCAACACAAAAAGGATGTTGAGGCTCTGGAGCAAGTCCAGAGAAGAGCAACGAAGCTGGGGAAGGGGCTGGAGAACAAGAGGAGTGTCTGAGAGAGCTGGGGGTGTTTATACTGGAGGCTGAGAGGAGACCTCATTGCTCTCTCCAACTCCCTGGAAGGAGGTTGTGGAGAGGAGGGAGCTAGGCTCTTCTCCCAAGTGACGGAGGACAGGACAAGAGGGAATGGCCTCAAGCTCCACCAGGGGAGATTTAGGCTGAAAATTAGGAAAATTTTTTTCACAGCAAGGGTGATTGGGCACTGTCAGAGGCTGCACAGGGAGTAGTTGAATCACCTTCCCTGGAGGAGTTACGGGATGAGGTGCTAAGGGACATGGTTTAGTGATTGATAGGAATGGTTGGACTTGATGATCCAGTGGGTCTCTTCCAACCTGGTGATTCTATGATTCTATGTACCCGAGTGCCAACTGTCTTGCTGCAGCACACAGGTCCCCAAATGCTTTTGGCAATTCATAGAATCCTGGAATGGTTTGGGTCAGAAGGGACCTTATAGCCCATCCCAGTCCAGGTCCCCTTCCATGGGCTTGAGGGGGTTGAGTCACCTTCCCTGGAGGGGTTCAAGGGACGGGTGGATGAGGTGCTGAGGGACATGGGTTAGTGTTTGATGGGAATGGTTGGACTTGATGATCCGATTGGTCTCTTCCAACCAGGTTCTTCTATGATTCTATGAGCTGTTGGAGGCTGCAAAGATGATGCCATTGAGGAAGAACCACTCCACTGCTGATCTTGATTTGATGGAAAAGAAGCAAAGCCTGGGTACCACTTGTAGGATGAGCGGTTGGAGGCTGCAAAGATGATACCATTGGGGAGGCCACAGGAACCAGAACTTGGAGGCTTTTGTGGCAGGGAGATTCGCCTAATGAATGACTCTTTGGAGAGGAGGGATGGGCTTTGTCTACACACAAAATTGGAAGCCAAAATAGGTCTTGTGTAGACACTCTTAAATCATTTTAAAGCAGGTTGCTATTGGTTTGTATAATTCGATTCCTTTACCAAAGCGAAGCGAAATCGATGCAAATGGGGTTTACATTGATTCCAGTACATCCGCACAAAGGTTTTGCCCCAGTTTAATGAAATCAGTTTTAAAACACACCTTTAGCTAAACTGGTATAATTTTGTGTCCGGCCAAGGTGAGAGAGAGAGAGAGAGAGAGAGAGAGAGGGAGGGAGAAGGGAAGGCAGCAGCGGGATTTACCCTAAAAAGAGACAAGGGGAGAAGTGTTTATGGAGAACAGGAGCAGGCAGCCAAGCCCCAGTTCGAGCAGGCTGCAGTGGCACAAAGTGATAAGGAATGGGTCAATATAGTTTTCTCAAAGATTTTTTTTTTTTTTTAAAGAAAGGTTAAATGTGAGGTGATATCGATTTCCCTTTCCTCCCATCCCTCCTCTCACCACCCCCCTCAACCCCTTTCCCTCCTCCCTGCCCTTTCCCCACCTCCTCGCCGCCCGGAGCCATCCTTGGAGGAGAAATTGCAGCCCAAAGTGGCCAAGTGACCAGGGAGGACCACGGCACCGGCCACGGCGCTGACCAATAGCTGCCCAAAGGAGCCCCTGTTGCCTAGCAACCCGCTGCAGAGAGAGAGGCAGAGAGCGCAAAAAGATGGATTTTCAGATTGCAGCAGCCAAGCAGATCAATTCTGCAACATGGGCTACAGTGGCCAAGCGGAATCTCTCTTGCTCCCAGCAGGTATTGATCCAGCCATGCTATAGGCATTGAATGAGCTCTAATAAGTCCTGAGTAAACAGGAACAAGGACTTAAGTGATAGCCCAGCAGTCAAACATCAACTCCCTTTGTCTTCTTCTTCCTCTTCTTCTTCTCTTCTTCTTCCTCTTCTTCTTCTTCCTCCTCTTCTTCTTCTTTGCCTTCTTCTCCTTCTCCTTCCTCTTCCCCTTCTTCTTTTCCTTCTTCCTCATCTTCCTCTTCCCTTCCCCCCTTCTTCTTTATCTCCATCCACTCCTTCCTCTTCCCCTTCTTCTTTCTCTTCTTCCTCATCTTCCTCTTCCCTTTCCGCTTCCCTTCTTCTTTCTCTTCTTCCTCATCTTCCTCTTCCCCTTCTCCTTTTTCTCCATCCTCTCCTTCCTCTTCCCCTTTTTCATCTTCCTCTTCTTCTCCTTCTTAATTGCTGAAGGGTTTGCAAGATGATCCTCGATGATCCGATGGGTCTCTTCCAACCTGGTTGTTCTATGATTCTACGAAAAGGACAATAAAGTTCACTGATAGAAAAACAGAGTCAAAATATTGCTACGTTCTCAGCCTGAGAAGGTTTGGAGAGGACGAGTCCCTGCCTCAACAATCCAGGTTGGCTTTGCAGAGGACACCAAGTGGTGAGTGTGGCTTCCAGTTGGACATGTCTGAAGTTCAACGAGGTCCTCCAAAGGGCTGAGAGCAGCAAAATTCCTCCTTTGTAAATGCCAGGGCAGGCAGCAAAGCTGGGTCTGAATGCTGCGGAACCTGAGGGACATGCCCAGCATGCTCAGGGAGATGAAAGGAGAAAACTTGACCTTGGTCCCAGGGCAGGAGGGTTGGAATGGGACCGACTTTAAGGTCCCTTTCAACATTCTGTGATTCTGTGATTATGAGAGTGGCCTTGACTGTGGCAGAGACATCCCACGGCTGAGAGCAGAACCAGGCAAAGGGGGATCAGGACTGATCCAGGATGCTGATGCCAAAGAAAGAGACACGGGTTAGGATCTGGGGGGACATAACCAAGCCTGAATGACCTGCTTTTGGGCCCTGCTCACAGTGGGGACCTGGTGCAGAGCTCCCCCAGGGGAAGTTCAGGCTGGACATTACTTAAAAATTTTTCATGGAAAGGGTCATTGGGCAGTGACAGAGACTGCCCAGGGAGGGGGCTGAGTCCCCTTCCCTCGAGGGGTTTAAGGGACGGGTGGACAAGGTGCTGAGGGACATGGGTTAGTGATTGATGGAAGTGGTTGGACTCGATGATCCAGTGGGTCTCTTCCAACCTAGTGATTCTATGATTCTATGATTCTAAGTCTGTGGCTGAGCCCAAGGAAGAGCCCAAATAAGCTCTGTTAATGAAAATTTACCTTGATGGGTCTTGGACACTCGGCTGGGCCAGTCTTGCGCAAAAGCCTCTACTGCTCAGTGTTTTCCAGCTACTGGAGTACCAGCCCATTGCAGTCCAAGAGCCTGAAAAATGAACACTCCATGGCCATATCCAAACCCTCTGCATCGTCCCTGTCCCCAATCCACCTCTCTGTGTGTGGCTGCTTCACTCCCCACTCCACCTCATAGAATCCTAGAATCCTAGACTCATAGAATCATAGAATCACAATGCCTCCTCCTGCAGCACCTCTGTCCCCTCTTAGAATCATAGAATCATAGAACCATAGAACAACAAGACTGGAAGAGACCCATCGGATCATTGAGTCCAACCATTCCTATCAAACACTAAAACACACTCTTCCTCACCTCCTTCCCCACTTCCCTGTGTCAAGGATCCTCATGGGTTCAGGACTCCCTGCCTCTTCCTCTCTGCGTCTCAACTTTACCTGTTCTCTCCTAAATACCCCAAACGACCTAAATTTCTGCCTCCCCCTCTGTGCAAGGCGAAGCCTCCAGCCACCTTTGTGACCCAACGGAGGATCTTTGCTGAGATCGGTGCAGCTAAATTGCCAGTAGGAAGGACTAGGCTTCCATCCAAAGAGCTGGATGCTGCTTTCCGTTGTGTCGCTGGCAATTCCCAAGTGACACCAATTAAATAACTGGAGCTGCTCCAGATTTATGCCTGTGTAACCGAGATCACAGGCCAGGTCTGCCTCCAGTGATTACAGGACCCTGGGAGAGACGAGTCCTTTGCTTGCACTCCGAGATCCCTCAGCCCACATTTCAGCAGCCTTTTGTCATAACAGGGCTGATAATTAAATGATCTGATAACGGACGTGGCTGGCTCCCGTGCTCCCTGCTGCAGCTTAACACCAGTTAAATCAAGTGAGTCCCTCAATCCTTAACCTGATCCACAGCGAGAGGGAGCAGAAGGGAGACAGGCACCTCCTCGCCAAGGCGCACGCACCCGCCTGCGTGTGTGCGTGTTTGTGGCCACACACACGTGTGTCTCATAGAATCATAGAACAACCAGGTTGGAAGGGACCCATCAGATCTTCTAGTCCAACCATTCCTATCAAACACTAAACCAGTGTCTCGCTTGCTGCGGAGGTGGGAAGGAAAGGGACAAGCCCTGGCCCATCCCTAAAGATGTTTGCTTTTTTTTTTTTTTTTTTTTATTATTTCCAAGCAGAAAGAAGACACAGCCTCTTCTTCTGAAGGTTTCTGCATTTCAAAGTAATATCAGAAGGGCTTGAAGCTTAATCTTCGTTACCCAGGAGGCTGGAGGAATCAGGCAAAAGGAGAAAAAAAAAAATCGAATCGATATGGCAGTATGAATTTATTCCCAGAGGGATGTGAGGCACCAACATTTTCTCTCCCTTCCTTTAAAGAGATAGCACCACCCCAACGCAAACCCCCCTTGTGTTCATTCCAGGAGTTAACGCTGTGGTAGTGTCTGTAGCGCCACGAGGGATAAAAATCACCAGAGGTAAAATGGTATCACCCAGAGGGCTGGAAGGAGAATGCCCGACTGAGGAAAATGACTTCTTTTATTTGTCGATGGCTTCTTGCATCCCTTGGCTCCGCGTGATGCTGGCAGCTGGGGATGCAGATATAAAGGCAGGGAGGATGCAGAGAGGAGGTGTTGGGATGCTGAGGGGGTGGCAGGGCTGCTGATCTCAGAGATGCGGGAGGACAGAAAGAGAGTAATAGAATCATAGAATGTCCTGAGTTTGAAGGGACCCACAAGGATCATTACCTGGGGGTGTTGGTCGACAGCCGACTGAACATGAGCCAGCAGGGTGCCCAGGTGGCCAAGAAGGCCAATGACATCCTGGCTTGGATCAGAAATGGTGTGACCAGCAGGTCCAGGGAGGTGATTCTCCCTCCGGACTCAGCACTGGTGAGGCCGCTTCTTGAATCCTGTGTTCAGTTGTGGACCTCTCACCACAAGAAAGATGTTGAGGCTCTGGAGCAAGTTCAGAGAAGAGCCACCAAGCTGGTGAAGGGGCTGGAGAACAGGCCCTATAAGGAGCATCTGAGAGAGCTGGGGGTGTTTATCCTGGAGAAGAGGAGGCTGAAGGGAGACCTCATCACTCTCTGCAACTACCTGAAAGGAGGTTGTGGAGAGGAGGGAGCATTCCTCTTCTCCCAAGGGACAGGGGATAGGACAAGAGGGAATGGCCTCAAGCTCCACCAGGGGAGATTTAGGCTAGAGATTAGGAGGAAGTTTTTCACACAAAGGGTCATTGGGCATTGGAATAGGCTGCCCAGGAAGGTGGTTGAGTCACCTTTCCTGGAGGTGTTTAAGGCACAGGTAGATGAGGTACCGAGGGACTTGGTTTAGTGTTTGATAGGAATGTTTGGACTCGATGATCCGATGAGTCTCTTCCAACCTGGTTGTTCTATGATTCTATGATTCTATAATTCTATGATTCTAAGTCCAACTCCCGACCCTGCATAGAACAACACCAAAGTACCAAAAATACACACAATCCCCGTGGTGCCAGGATTCATCTAAGCCAGGTGCCCAGTAGGTGAGCCTCAGCTCCCTTTGTTGGGAATCAATAATTGTAGAAGGGACTCATTCTGACCACAGATCCAGGCTGAAGGCAGCAGGATGCACTGTTCTGGGGAAATCCTGGACAAGTTTAGCCTTAAACCCTTCTCACTGAGGTGTCCATCCTGGGGAAGAGCCCGCAGGGACCCCCACCAGGTCCAGACAACGTGAGCCATAGAATCATAGAATAACCAGGTTGGAAGAGACCCACCGGATCATTGAGTCCGATCATTCCTATCAAACACTAAACCATGTCCCTCAGCACCTCGTCCACCCGTCCCTTAAACCCCTCCAGGGAAGGTGACTCAACCCCCTCCCTGAGCAGCCTCTGCCACTGCCCAATGACCCTTTCCGTGAAAAAAAATTTTCCTAATGTCTAGCCTAAACTTCCCCTGGTGGAGCTTGAGGTCATTCCCTCTCATCCTATCCCCTGTCATTTGGGCTGAGCTGCTGCTTTCAGGTTTCATGGAGGATGGTGAGGGTCTCCCTAGGCTTGGCCATGCAGGTTGGAGCTTGATTTGACATGAAAAGAGGGACATGGCATCTCGGGAAGGACTTACCTCAGTGCCCTCCAGCAAGACTGCTCAGGGGTTGCATAAGCTAACCAGTTGCTTGGCTTTAATGTGGGACTTAAACACAAACATCGGCTTCAGCATCGTATGGCGGTTTTTGAGTAACAAAGCTGGTGAGGGGACTGGAGAAGAAGAGGAGCATCTGAGAGAGCAGGGGGTGTTTATCTTGGAGAAGAGGAGGCTGAGGGGAGACCCTTAAACCCCTCCAGGGAAGGTGAATCAACCCCTCCTTGGGAAGCCTGTCACAAGTCATCTCCTCAGGCTTGTGACCCAGCCCTGGACATGCAGGGAGAGGTAAAGCATAGCACAACAGTTCGTTTGCACACCTAAACCTTTGTTTCATCACCCACCCAAGGGAGTGTGAAGCCTCCAGTGTCCCATGAGATGTGTCTCTTCCGCAGGCAAAAGCAAAGATGGGTTGTGAGCACAGGGCTGGTGGTGGAGACCAGTGTGGTCCCAGCTCTTCCCTTGCTCCTCTGCTGCAGGTTATTGCCCTTCAATGCCAACACTGGGAGATGTCGCCAGTCTGACTCTGTGGTCCCTGTTGGTGGCTGCTTTGCTGTGAGCTTCTCCTCCTTGAGCTCTGGCTTTGGCCAAAGTGTCTAGAAGAGGAGCAGCATCGAAAAAAAAGAGACACATGGTGAAACTTGCCTTCTCATCCCGGAAAAAGCTACTTCTGCAGCCACAGAGGAGGAATGCACAATGCTAGAGCCGAGTCAACATCTCGGGGGACAGGATGAGAGCGAATGGCCTCAAGCTCCACCAGGGGAGGGTCAGGATGGACATTAGGAAAAAATTTTTCATGGAAAGGGTCATTGGGAAGTGGCAGAGGCTGCCCAGGGAAGGGGTTGATTCACCTTCCCTGGAGGTGTTTAAGGCACGGGTGGGTGAGGTGCTGAGCGACATGGGTTAGTGATTGATGGGAATGGTTGAACTTGATGATCTGGTGGGTCTTTCCCAACCTGGTGATTCTATGATTCTCCCTGTTCATACTGGGAGAGAAAACATCTCATTTTTACTTGGGCCACCCCAAAGCTCAGGCTCTTCCTACACCAGGCACGTTTTAAGAAGCCTCAAAGACTGATTAAATCCCTCTCAGGATTGCATCACCATCATCTTAAATCCACCGGAGCACCGATCTGGGCCCAGGGAGCTGTGGGCTGGGGTAGAGTTTGGTTGGACTTGATGATTCAAGAGGGTTTTTCCAGCGTGGTGATGCTATGATTTTAAATTTACTGAGTTTTGGGAAGTCCAATAGGGCCACCAGGCACAGTGGTACTTGGGACAGGGGTTGCACAGGCCTGGGACGCAGAGAAAACCGCGCAGGAAGGTATTTATGGCTTCTTGCCGCAGAGCTATCAGCTTCCCACCACAATGCGCCCAATCGTTTGGGATTTAAAACAAAATGTAAAACAAGGAATAATGGTAACAAAAAAGGCTTAATTAATTGAAGTAAATTGCATCACAATAGTGATTTCTCAGTAACGTGGCTAAGTGCCCCATTATTCTGATTTCACTCAGTATTCATGGATACTAAATAAATCACGGGCCCTCCACTTACTGCCCTTACTGCGGAGGGGCAGGGGGATGGGGGTCCTGCCGTCTCCTCCGTCTATACGTCGATAACCCCGGCACTTCCCGAGTGTCCGGCTTAAATGGCAGGCAGAAAAATTACCGTCAAAAGAAATTAATTGTCCAGCATTTTTTTTCTGCCTAGGTTTGGATTTTTTTCTTTCTTCTTTTCTTTTAACCTTTGGAAAAATTTCCCCTAGAGATTCACTAGGAAGTTGGTTTGGTTTTTTTTTTTTCCTGCTTGTTTCCCCTCGGCGCTGCCCTGGTCTGTTTATCAATATCCTATTAATACCAGTTTATTTGAAATCATTTATTTTCCCGCTGCTTGAGCAGCCTGGCTGCCCCCAGAAGGTATCTGTTGGCTTCAGGAGGCTGGTGCCTCCCTGGGCATCACTGGGAAGGGCTTTGTTGGAAGGGATGGATGATCTGGCACCCTGTGCCCAAGACCACAGGGACAATATTCCAGAAGCATTTGGCCAATGGCCTTAGTCACAGGACGTGAATGTTGGGGTGTCCTTGGTCAAGTTGCAGATGACACAAAGCTGTGTGGAAGTATGGATCTGATGGAGGGTTGGGAGGCTCTGCAAAGGGACCTAAACAGGCTGGAGCGCTGGACAGCGTCCAATGGCATGAGGTTTAACACGGCCAAATGCCGGTTCCTGCGCTTGGGGCACAACAACTCTATGCAGAGCTACAGACTGGGAGAAGCCTGGCTGGAAAACTGCCAGGAGGAGAGAGACCTTGGGGGTGTTGGTCAACAGCCAACTGAACATGAGGCAGCAGTGTGCCCAGGTGGCCAAGAAGGCCAATGGCATCTTGGCTTGGATCAAAATGGTGTGACCAGCAGGGCCAGGGAGGTTAGTCTCCCTCTGTACTCAGCACTAGGGAGACTGCTCCTTGAATCCTGTGTTCAGTTGTGGGCCCCTCATCACAAGAAGGATGTTGAGGCTCTGGAGTGAATCCACAGAAGAGTCATGAAGCTGGTGAAGGGGCTGGAGAACAGACCCTGTGAGGAGTGGCTGAGAGAGCTGGGGTTGTTTATCCTGGAGAAGAGGAGGCTGAGAGGAGACCTCATTGCTCTCTACAACTACCTGAGAGGAGGTTGTGGAGAGGAGGGAGCTGGGCTCTTCTCCCAAGTGACAGGGGACAGGACAAGAGGGAATGGCCTCAAGCTCTACCAGGGGAGGTTTAGGCTAGAGATTAGGAGGAAGTTTTTCACATAGAGGGTCATTGGGCATTGGAATAGGCTGCCCAGGGAGGTGGTTGATTCACCTTCCCTGGAGGTGTTTAAGGGACGGGTGGATGAGGTGCTGAGGGACATGGTTTAGTGTTTGATAGGAATGGTTGGACTTGATGATCCGATGGGTCTCTTCCAACCAGGTTGTTCTATGATTCTATGATTCTAAGTTGGACTTGATAATCCTTGCGGGTCCCTTCCAACTCAGGACATTCTGTGATTCTAGGTCAAGCCGCCCCAGCAAGACACAGCACTGGGTGTTAATGGCAGAGCAAGTCTGGAAGCAGCATCTTGCTGTGAAGGAAGAGGACATGGGGCACCTAGGGTGAGGCCATGAAGTTGGAGACGAATTATAAAATCAAACAATCATAGAGTCACCAGCTTGGGAAAAAGTTTTTCCTAATGTCCAGCCTAAACGTCCCCTGGTGGAGTTTGAGGTCATTCCCTCCCGTCCTGTCCCTTGGGAGAAGAACCCAGCTCCCTCCTCTCCACAACCTCCTTTCAGGGAGTTGCAGAGAGCAATGAGGTCTTCCCTCAGCCTCCTCTTCTCCAGGATAAACACCCCCAGCTCTCTCAGCTGCTCCTATTCTTCTCCAGCCCCTTCACCAGCTTTGTTTAGAGGGGAGTTTAGAGGGGAAGACGTGTGAGGAGCGACTGAAGTAATTTGGTTAAATAGTTAGCCTGGAGAAGAGGAGATTGATCGGAGACCTCACCACACTCTGCATCTTCTTCACAAGAGGAGGGGAAGAAACAGATGCTGAGCTCTTCTCTCTTTACAGGAAGATGGCAGGAAGATGCTAGGGGAGGGTTAGGTTGGATATGAGGAAAGGTTCTCCCCAAAGAGGGTGATAGAGCACTGGAACAGCTCCCAGGGAAGCTGTCACAGCACCAAGCCTGACGATATTCCAGAAGCCTTTGGCCAATGCTCTCAGCCACATGGTGTGGATGTTGGGATGTCCTCTGCCAGGAGAGGAGCTGGACTTGATGATCTTGGTGGGTCCCTTCCAGCTTAGGACATTCTGTGATTCTTTGACAGCCCATAAAACAGCCTGAGGAGCACCCATGGGAGCTCAGCGAGCATTTCCTCATGGTTTTGCTCTTTTTATCCATCTCCATGCTTTATCCAGGGCTGATGCTGCTTTGGGAGGAGATTGGAGTCCTGCTAAGCCAACCCGGAGCAGCTTGGAGCTGACAAACCACTGTCTCAGGTGGTTTGATCATTGAATCATAGAATCATAGAACAACCAGGTTGGAAGGGACCCATCGGATCTTCTAGTCCAACCATTCCTATCAAACACTAAACCAAGTCCCTCAAGACCTCATCCACCTGTGCCTTAAACCCCTCCAGGGATGGTGACTCAACCACCTCCCTGGGCAGCCTATTTCAATGCCCAATCACCCTCTGTGTGAAAAACTTCCTCCTAATCTCCAGCCTAAATCTCCCCTGCTGGGGCTTGAGGCCATTCCCCCTTGTCCCCTGTCCCCTGTCCCTTGGGAGAAGAGCCCAGTTCCCTCCTCTCTACAACCTCCCTTCAGGTAGTTGTAGAGAGTAATGAGATCTCCTCTCAGCCTCCTCTTCTCCAGGATAAACACCCCCAGCTCTCTCAGCCGCTCCTCATAGGTTCTGTTCTCCAGTCCCTTCACCAGCCTTGTCCCTCTTCTCTGGACTCGCTCCAGAACCTCAACATCCTTCTTGTGCTGAGGGGCCCAGAACTGAACACAGGATTCAAGGAGCGGCCTCATCAGTGCTGAGTCCAGACGGAGAATCACCTCCCTGGCCCTGCTGGTCACACCATTTCTGATCCAAGCCAGGATGCCATTGGCCTTCTTGGTCACCTGAGTCCAACCATAAAGTTCAACCATTAAGTCCAACCATAAAGAAAAAAACTACAGTCACAGAGGATCCAGGCAGTAAGAATGTCTCTAAAGTTTAGGTGAGGTACAGGATGCTGGTCCTCAGCCCTGCAGGCACATCCCCTCGCTGCCTGGGAATGGGATCCAGCATCCCAGCATCCCCAGCGCGGACCCTGTTGGGGCACCAACAGCTGCTTTGTTCTCCTGCCCTCTCTAATCAGGCTGGGCTGGGAAGCACTGCTGGATGTACCAAGCGTGTGCAGCCCAGAGGCACCTCCTTCAAGAGTCTAATGATGGAAAAATAACTATTAGGTTCTCCAGCTCCATCCTTCCTCCCTGTTGGAGCAGGGCTTGGTACAGGCAGCATCGATTTCGATAGCAGGTCAATGGAAATCAGCAGCAGGGAGGCACGAGGTGGGGGTGGGCAGACCCTGCGACAAAGAGGTTTCATCAACCGGCAGCTCAGCAGGATCCCACCCTGGGATCCACTCTTGGGATCTCCTCAGCGTCCCCAGCTGCTGTGTGGTGCCCTTGGATCCCCAGTGGCTGCATCCCCTTTCTGCACGGAGAAGGGGACGTTCCGCAGGCAGAGCTGTGGTGTCAGCACTCAGGCACAGCAGGAGAGGGGACGTTGGCTTTTCCTCTGTCCTCTTCTAGAAATCAACTTCTCTCTCCTCCCAAGCATCCCCTGAGCTCCCATTCCCAAACCCCACCCAGGGTCAGCCCAGCTGTCTCACCACTGCGCAATTCCCATGGAGGGGCTGCTGCTGCAAGGGGCCCGGGAATTAATTAATCAATCACAATCAAGATCCCAGGGTGTAATCATAATTAATGTTCGGCCCTGATTGATCATGTCACGGGTTTGCGGTGTTCCTGTGGGCTGGGATGATAAACCTGACTGTTCAATGGTGCTTTTGGAGATCCTTTCCCCTGCTCAGCCCTCCTCAGGGCCGTCCCTTCTCCTGCAGGAGGGACAGAGGGGTCCCCCAGGAGACCCAAGGAGATATTTGGGGAGAGGGACAGCATGAAGGGGCCCTCGGAGGGGCTGGCCCTGTTGGAAGCAGGCAGTCACGAGGTGTTTGGGCACAGGGTGGGTGACAGCTGTGCTCTGGGTGGGCACCCTCGCCATGATTTGAGGGCATCAGGATGATGTCCATCTGGTAGGTGGCACTACTGGGTGATGCAGGTAGAACTGGGAGGGTCAGTGGCCTGATCTCCAACTTCAGCGCTGGTGAGACTGCACCTCGAATCCTGGGGTTAGTTCTGGACCCCTCACCACAAGAAGGATCTTGAGGCTCTGGAGTGAGTCCAGAGGAGAGCAATGAAGCTGGTGAAGGGGCTGGAGAAGAAGAGGAGTGGTTGAGAGAGCTGAGGGTGTTTATCCTGGAGAAGAGGAGGCTGAGGGGAGACCTCATTGCTCTCTGCAACTCCCTGAAAGGAGGTTGTGGAGAGGAGGGAGCTGGGCTCTTCTCCCAAGGGACAGGGAGAGAGGGAATGGCCTCCAACTCCACCAGGGGAGGATCAGGATGGACATTAGGAAAAAAAAACTCACAGAAAGGGTCATTGTGCACTGCCAGAGGTTGCCCAGGGAGGTAGTTGAGTCACCTTCCCTGGAGGTGTTTAAGGGATGGGTGGACGAGGTGCTGAGGGACATAGTTTAGTGATTGACGGGAATGGTTTGACTTGATGATCCAGTGGGTCTTTTCCAACTTAGTGATTCTGTGATTCTGGTTCCCAGGAAGATCTCCCAGCTGTGCAGGTCTGTGTCCAGCCAAAATCACTGGAGCTGGCAGACACTGGCTGGGAGCCCTCAGAATGTCACAAACACAGTGTAACTAGGCTTGGATCAATCCATCAATGCGCAGCGGTGGTTAAATAGTGCTGTGCTCACTTCCCTCCAATTAAACTATCATTTCTGATAGATCCCTTTGTGCCTCTGTCTCCCCACTGGGCCACTTCGGCTGAGGGCAATAGAGATGGCTCCATGGGCACTCCCTTCTCCTGCCGCAGTCGGATTGACGCTGGCCTTGGGCACAGATGCTGAGTTTTCTTCAGGGCTCACACCACGGGGACCGGCTGGAGCTTGAGAAAGGATGAGCCCCAAGGGACCACCTACATCCCCAGGTGCAGAGGAGGTGGGAAGCAGACAGCTGAGCTGCTGATGTGTTTCTCCTGCATCTCATGGGTGCTCTGCCTGCTGATCCTTGCCCATGGCTTTGGCAGCGAGAGCAGCCCCACTCCCTGAGCTGCTGGGTGCTCTTTGCTGCTCAATGTCTCTTGCAGGAAGGGATGGAGGATCTGGGAGAAAGAAGGGATGGAAGAGCTGGGAACAGGAAGGGATGGAGGAGCTGGGAGCAGGAAGGGATGGAGGATCTGAGAGCAGGAGGGATGGAGGACCTGGGAGAAGGAAGGCATGGGGAGTAGTAGGGATGGATGACCTGGGTGCAGGAGGGATGGAGGACTTGGAAGCCGGAGAAATGGAGGACCGGGGAGCAGGATGGAGGAATAGAGGACCCCCCTTTGCAGGTTAGGGCTGCTTCCTCAGCACCCTCCCAAATCAGCTGGGGAGATGCAGCAACTGGGGCTCAGGTTAGTTGTGAGTCCAGTCCCTCCAGTCCCACCAGGGGTTCAGGGGTGGGTCAGCCCAACCTGAGCCCCTGCAGAAAGCACAGAGCTCCCTGCTGCTGCAAAGATCTTTGCACTTAGCTTCTCATCAGGTTGCCAACATTTTTCCTCCTTTCTCCCTTCAGAGAGGAGGAGGTTTGACAAAACGCAGAGGGTGTTTGGCTGGGGTAGGGTGGGGGTGTCTCACAAGGGACCATCTCGTGGGGTTCAGGATGTTGGGGAGTGCCCTGGGAGCGCAGCGGCAGCAGGGCCTGGCGGGAACCCGCGAAGCCGAGCCGGCTATTGATTTCCCATCGATCCCATGCAACCACATTCTGCAGCGGCTGCTGTCCTACATTTCAATCCCACACCTTCGCCTCTGACTTTAATGGGCTTCATCACAGCCCAAAGCTTTATTTAACCAAAAGGGGAGGCAGCCAGCAGGCAGCCGCCAGAAAGCAGAGCAGCCTGGCCCCCAGGCTCTGCCCAGGCACATCCTCTAGATCCTTTCCAGCTGTAGGGAGCAGTGGAAATGCTCCCCAGGGTATTTTGGGGGATGCAAATGCACCCACAGCCCTCAAACCCCATGCGAGGGTGTTGCGGCTGTTGGCGACACCACCCATCTCCCCATCAGCTCTTCCACCTTGAGGTCTCTCTCCGTCCCATCCTTGCGACACCTGCACGACTCTGTCTTCCAAACAAAGGGCTTCGACTGCTGCCAGAAGGGCAAAACGAAGCTCCACCTTAACGGGAATCTGCATAATTGTGTGTGTTCATGTGTGAGCTCTGCACAGCCACCCGCCCAGCCCCAGATGTGAGGTGACAGACACCGTGCACGCACCCACGACCACTGGAAGATGAATATGGAGGAACCGGAGCCGGCTGAGGACGCCTGCGTCTTGCTTGGGCGTTCCTCGAGCATCCATCACGGCAGCTGCCAGCCCCAGCATCCCTGTCCAGCCAGGCCAGAAGCGATCCTGATTTATCCTCCGCAACCCTCCTTCCCAATTTTATTTTTAAGCCTCTCTAAACCTTGGCCCTGGTCTCAGGGTGAAAAGATGAGATTGTCCTTTTATATTTAACTCTCTGCCTCTGCACACGTTGCCAATGTCCCCAGGCTGCCTGCGCGTGGCAAGGGGAGACCTTCGGTCATAAATTGATGTTCTGGTGACCCAAAATATTTGGGGGCAGCTCCTGAGGACAGCCCAGGGGATGGGCAGCAGGCAGAGAGGGAAACACAGAGAGGCGACGGGGACAAGGTCACCCCTGGGTGTGTGGATGGAGGGGGCAGGTGCTTTGGTATGGTTGTGCTCCACAAAAAAACCTGTTGGATAGAAATCCTAAGAGATGGGAGGAGGAACCAGGGGCAAGAAAGGATAGGTGGTCCTCCAGGTCTGCTCAGGTGTGTGGTTCTGGTAGAGATAGCACAGTGTCCTTACCCTTCCTCCTCCTTCCTTTCCAGGTTTCACTGAACCTTACAGATGGAAGACTGATGTTCCACATCTGGCTCATGGATTCCCCTAGGACTATTCCAGCAACCCAAGAATGTTTCCCCAAAGGCTGCCAATAGCTCAAGAAGCTGGGAGCTGGGAGGGATGGGGATTTGGGAGCACGAAGAGATGGAGGAGCTAAGGGATAGATGGTGTGACCAGCAGGTCCAGGGAGGTGATTCTCCCTCCGTACTCAGCACTGGTGAGGCCGCTCCTTGAATCCTGTGTTCAGTTGTGGGCCCCTCAGCACAAGAAGGATGTTGAGGCTCTGGAGCGAGTCCAGAGAAGAGCAACAAAACTGGTGAAGGGGCTGGAGAACAGGTCCTAAGAGGAACAGCTGAGAGAGCTGGGGGTGTTTATCCTAGAGAAGAGGAGGTTGAGGGGAGACCTCATTATTCTCTACAACTACCTGAAAGGAAGTTGTAGAGAGGAGGGAACTGGGCTCTTCTCCCAAGGGACAGGGGATAGGACAAGAGGGAATGGCCTCAAGCTCCGCCAGGGGAGATTTAGGCTGGACATTAGGAGGAAGTTTTTCACAGAAAGGGTCATTGGGCATTGGAACTGACTGCCCAGGGAGGTGGTTGATTCACCTTCCCTGGAGGTGTTTAAGGCACAGGTGGATGAGGTCTTGAGGGACTTGGTTTAGTGTTTGATAGGAATGGTTGGACTAGAAGATCCGATGGGTCTCTTCCAACCTGGTTGTTCTGTGATTCTATGATTCTATGATTCTATGATTCTATACCAAGACGCCTTTTAGTGCCAATTTCTATGAGAGAAACTTGAAGCCAATGCCACCCTCTTCCAAAGAGCCCTCGGTGCCACCACACCCTCCATCTCTTCCAAGGCAGCTCGGAGGGGCTGGGTGGACCTCTCTGTGGATCCAACTCAGCATCTCCCAGCCCACGTGCCTGCTCGCTCCCTGGGGCAGAATATGGACGCTATGTTTAGTTTTGATTTATGCCAAGCAGAAAAAGAAATACATTTTCTTCAATTATTAATCAGCGAGGTGTGAGAGGGGGCACGAGCTGGAAATTAACTCTGTGACCTTTGGAGGTGGGTTTTTACCTCACTGCCTTCCTCCATGCTTGAGCCCAATGTGTTTTACCACTCCTCTCAAAAGAAACAGGGCTGCTCCCTTGAACAACCTCACAGCAGATGTCTCTAAGGCTGCTGAGGGTGCTTGGCTGATGGGGACATGCCTCATTCCAGGGTATCATAGAATCATAGAATAGTTTAGGTTGGAAGGGACCCTAAAGCCCATCCAGTTCCACTCCTGCCATGGGCAGGGACACCTCCCACTGGATCAGGGGCTCTAAGCCCCATCCAACCTACCCTTGAACCCCTCCAGGGATGGGGCAGCCACAGCTTCCCTGGGAAACCTGTTCCAGGGCCTCCCCACCCTCATGGTGAAGAAATTCTTCCTTATGCCAAGTCTAAATCTGTCCCTCTTGAGTTTATACCCATTCCCCCTCACCCTACCACTACAAACCTTTTTGAACCATCCCTCCCCATCTTCCCTGAAGCCTCTTTCAGGTACTGGAAGCTGCTCTAAGGTCTCCTCAGAACCTTCTCTCAACCCCAACTCTCTCAGCCTGGTCTCATACAGGAGATTCCTCAGCCCTCGGATCATCTTTGTAGCCTCCTTTGGACCCATTCCAACAGCTCCATCTCCTTCATATAGTGTGACCAGCAGTTCCAGGGAGGTTATTCTCCCTCTGTACTTGGCACTAGTGAGGCCGCTCCTTGAATACTGTGTGCAGTTCTGGGCCCCTCAGCACAAGAAGGATGTTGAGGCTCTGGAGAGAGTCCAGAGAAGAGCAATGAAGCTGGTGAAGGGGCTGGAGAACAGGCCCTGTGAGGAGCGTCAGAGAGAGCTGGGGGGTGTTTATCCTGGAGAAGAGGAGGCTGAGGGGAGACCTCATTAGTCTCTACAACTACCTGAGGGGAGGTTGTAGAGAGGAGGGAGCTGGGCTCTTCTCCCAAGGGACAGGGGACAGGATAAGAGGGAATGGCCTCAAGCTCCACCAGGGGAGATTTAGGCTGGAGATTAGGAGGAGGTTTTTCACGGAAAGGGTCATTGGGCATTGGAATAGGTTGCCCAGGGAGGTGGTTGAGTCACCTTCCCTTTAGGTGTTTAAGGGATGGGTGGATGAGGTCCTGAGGGACTTGGTTTAGTGCTTGATAGGAATGGTTGGACTCGACGATCCAATGGGTCTCTTCCAACCTGGTTGTTCTATGATTCCATATGTTGAGGATTTCAGAATTGGACATAGTACACCAGATGAAGTCTCAAAAGGTATTTGTACACCTATGCCTGAGCCCAAAGAATCTCTCAGGCCCCAACCCACCTTCCCTGCTCTGCTCCATCCCTCCACACCCTTCTGGATGCCCCTGGGTATCCGACTGCCTCTTGATCCTGCTGAGCACATGTTCTTGGGCAGGATAAGGACGTGCCAACCCCATATCTGCTCCTGTGCAGTCACTGTCCTACGAAGACACACAGGACCTCCAGGGAAAAGGAATGGGTGCCCCACAGCTGCCCACCCTCACTTGGGTGCCCTCAGTGGGCTCCATAGAATCATAGAACAACCAGGTTGGAAGAGACCCATCGGATCATAGAGTTCAACCTTTCCTATCAAACACTAAACCATGTCCCTCAGGACCTCATCTACCTGTGCCTCAAACACCTCCAGGGAAGGTGACTCAACCACATCCCTGGGCAGCCTATTCCAATGCCCAATGACCCTTTCTGTGAAAAACTTCCTCCTAATCTCTAGCCTAAATCTCCCCTGGTAGAGCCTGAGGCCATTCCCTCTTGTCCTGTCCCCTGTCACTTGGGAGAAGAGTCCAGTTTCCTCCTCTCTACAACCTCCTTTCAGGGAGTTGTAGAGAGTAATGAGGTCTCCTCTCAGCCTCCTCTTCTCCAGGATAAACCCCCCCAGCTCTCTCAGCCGCTCCTTATAGGGCCTGTTCTCCAGCCCCTTCACCAGTTTTGTGATTCTTCTCTTGACTCTCTCCAGAACCTCAACATCCTCCAAGGTGAGATGGAGGCCACACCTGTCTCTTCCTCTTTTGGATCTTGGCTTCTGCTCTTGGCTTTGGATGAATGTCCTGTTTTAAGCATCCTAACAGGCTTTGGTAACACAACTGAGGAGGGGCTCTTGATCAGGGAGGGCACGGACAGGGCAATAGGGAATGGTTTTAAGCTGAAAGAGGGGAGATTGAGATGAGATCTTGGGGAGAATGTTTTGCTGTGAGACTGGAGGACCCTGGCTCTGGTTTCCCAGAGCAGCAGTGGCTGCCCCATCCCTGGAGGAGTTCAAGGGCAGGGTGGATGGGGCTTGGAGTCCCTGATGCAGTGGGAGGTGTCCCTGCCCAGGGCAGGAGGTGGAACTGGACAAGTGGTGCTATGTGCCTTCCAACCCAAACCATTCTATGACTCTATGACAGGAGAAAGGAGGCTTTGGTGGCTGCTATTCCACTCTGCTGCCTCAAAACCACCTCCTGAGTCAATGCGTGAGGTTGGAGCTCAGCCTGCCTCTCACAGCAGGCAAGATGGCCCCGAAGCCAGTAGGAGAAGGCAAAGTTGGCCTTGGGAAGTTGGAACATCTCTGGCGCAGGCGTGCCCTCCCCTCCCTGCCCCCTCTTCTGCCTCTCCCTCCCTTCCCGAAAGCAGCACTGCGGCAGCGCACACCAGCAAACTGATCAAGGCGAAAGGACTGATCAATAGGCGTATTGAGCACTTTTCAAGGTACGGTGATTTTTGCGGATTCAGTGCTAACCTCACGCCAGAGCCCCCAAGCTACCTCCTCTCCCCCAGCACCGTCATCCCCAACACCGGCCGCACTACCCACTCCCCACACTCATCCCAACCACCCACTCCAGGCAGCCAGGAGCACCCAGTCTGCTTCTAGGAGGAATCAGAGACTTTGTAGGTTTGAGTCACTGGTGACACTTTCAGCTGGAGGAAGAGTTGAAAGAGCTTCTCTGGAGCAAGTCCAGAGAAGAGCAATGAAACTGGGGAAGGGGCTGGAGAACTGGCCCTATGAGGAGCGGCTGAGAGAGCTGGGGTTGTTTAGCCTGGAGAAGAGGAGGCTGAGAGGAGACCTCATTACTCTCTACAACTACCTGAGGGGAGGTTGTAGAGAGGAGGGAGCTGGGTTCTTCTCCCAAGGGACAGGGGACGGGACAGGAGGGAATGACCTCAAGCTCCACCAGGGGAGATTTAGGCTGGAGATTAGGAGGAAGTTTTTCACACAGAGGGTCATTGGGCATTGGAATAGGCTGCCCAGGGAGGTGGTTGATTCACCTTCCCTGGAGGGGTTTAAGGGATGGGTGGATGAGGTCTTGAGGGACTTGGTTTAGTGTTGATAGGAATGGTTGGACTAGAAGATCCAATGGGTCCCTTCCAACCTGGTTGTTCTATGATTCTATGATTCTATGATTCTATGATTCTATGAGGGAAGAGTTAGCATCTGCCGGGGGTATTTCTCCACAGTGGGTTTATACTGCAGTCTTTGGGACCACCTTGCTCTGGGACAACTCCTGGGGTTCAGAGGCCCTTAGGGAGGCGCATCCGATCTGTGAGATTCCCAGAAATGGGGATGGATCTCCTGGGGTCATTGTAAGGATGGGAAGAGGATAACCTGTGGAGCTCATCATGGAGCTGAACCAAAGGTAATGGTAGGAGGTGGGAAAACCCTCCAGCAGCATAACCTTCCCTGTGATGTTTGGATGGAAAGGAGAGGATGAGTGAGGACATTGGAATAGGCTGCCCAGGGAGGTGGTTGATTCACCTTCCCTGGAGGGGTTTAAAAGGGACGGGTGGACGAGGTGCTGAGGGACATGGTTTAGTGTTTGATAGGAATGGTTGGACTTGATAATCCAATGGGTCTCCTCCAACCTGGTGATTCTATGATTCTATGACGACCTATCCCACTCTCGGTGGCACTGCAGGTGATCCAGCCTGTAGGAACCTCTGGAGGTCCTCAACCCTGACTGCAGCTCCCAGGAGAAACGCAAGGGATGTGCCCCTGGCTCAGCTGGTCTTCCACAGGGCCGGATGAAGCTTGTGCTGAGGTTTTGATGGCAAAGAATCGTTGCCTTTAGCATCCTCGAGCTTGCTGACAGCCCTCGAGGGGAGGGATGGGGAAGGCAGATAGCGCAGAGCAGCTGATAAGGCGCTCGGAGAGATAACAGAGAAATTAAACAGAACTTCATGTTAAGAGCTGCTGCTTTAAACATGTCCCAACCCCTTCGTTGCTGAGGGGTGGATATATATTACACCTTGTAAGGTAAAAATAGTACATTTAATGAAGCTGGGAAAAACGTCAATTGTGTTTTGTTGGAATTGCAGAGACCTCATTTCCACGTTCCCCATGAAAATGCTTCGGTGTTGGAACCGATATGAAAGCCCCATGGGTTGATTTTTGATTTGCAGAAGGTACTTTAAGCAAGAAACGCAGCAGAAACCAAGCAAAATCTGAATGTTGTTCTGCACCCCTAGGTTTGACCTTTATCACTCCCACACAGCTCGAGTTTTCAGATTTTTGTCACTTAGGAAAAAAAAAAAAAAAAGCTGTATTTTAACCTTGTGCAATTTTCAATAGAAATTCACCATTTAAACAGAATTCTGCTCCAAAAGCGAGGGTGTTTGGAAATGGCCAAGAGCCAGGTCCTGCCCTTGGGTTGGGGAAATTCAAAGCACAATTACAGGTTGGGTGGAAAATGGATTGGGAGCAGCCCTGGAGAGAAGGACTTGGGGAGAAGCTCAACAGGAGCCAACAATGTGTGCTCACAGCCCAGAAACCAACTGTGTCCTGGGCTGCATCCAGAGCAGCGAGGCCAGCAGGGAGGGAGGGGATTCTGCCCCTCTGCTCCGCTCTGGGAGACCCACCTGGGGCCCTGTGACCAGTTCTGGAGTCCTCAGCCCAAGGAGGACATGGAGCTGTTGGAGCGAGTCCAGAGGAGGCCACGGAGATGATCCAAGGGCTGGAGAACTTCCTGTATGAGATCAGGCTGAGAGAATTGGGATTGTTCAGCCTGGAGAAGGCTTCAGGGAGACTTTAAAGCATCTTCCAGCATGGAAAGGGGTTCCAGAAAAGCTGGGGAGGGACTCTTGATCAGGGAGAGCAGGGAAAGGATGAGGGGGAATGGGTTTGAGCTGCAAGGGGTGAGATTGAGGTGAGATCTCAGAAGAAATGTTTTGCTGTGAGGGTGAGGAGGCCCTGGCCCCGGCTGCCCAGAGCAGTGGTGGCTGCCCAGAGCAGTGGTGGCTGCCCCATCCCCGGAGGGGTTCAAGGGCAGGCTGGATGGGGCTTGGAGCCTCTGATGCAGTGGGAGGTGTCCCTGCCCATGGCAGGGGTGGAACTGGATGGGCTTTGAGGTCCCTTCCCACCCAAACCATTCCACGATTCTAAGAATGGTGGAGAGGATGAGAGACCAGTAAAGGTTGCTACCCAGTGCCCAAGGACGTGTGCTGCTCTGGGAGGTGCAAACACATTCAGAGGGGAAAGGACAGATCCTTTGCCTCTGTCACGCAGCCTTTGACTGAAGAGAAGGAAAATATCTGCTTCTGGAGAGGAATGAAACGTCTTTGTTCACTTGAACCTGGAGCGAAGGATGTGTCCTGGCCCCTGTCCCAGTGCCACTCCAGGAGGATGGTGCTGGTATGGATTTTTGAGGGAGGAGAGCAGTGGGGAGGGCGAGGGATGCTACCTAATGCCATTTCATTTCACTTAGCAGCACTCCGCTCGCGCGGTCTCCAATACGCCCATCCGTCACGCTCCTCGTTAGGGAAAATCCATTTTAAAAATCTCTAATTTTTATTTTAAAGTCTAATAGAGCTCGGTGGTAGTTTTCACTTTAAATAACGATTACACGCTTTGAAGTACAAGGTGTGCCTGGGCTCCAGACCGAGTTGCCTGCCAGCGGTGAGGAGAGGTCCCTGGCAGCTCTCTCCCCTCTTGGCAGGGCCCCAGTGATGGTGCTTGGTGCTCTGCAAGCACAGTTTCTCTTTGCGCCCATTATGTCCTTTTTATCGTTAGAAGGAGGGGCTTGGGCTAAACTTTTCACTTGGAAGTGCCGATGCCAGGCCTGATGCAGCTCCTCTGCAGAGCCAGTGGCAGGAGCTCCATCACCACTTGCAGAGGGACTTTGCTGGAATCACAGAATCATAGAACAACCAGGTTGGAAGAGACCCACCATCAAGTCCAACCATGCCTATAAAACACTAACCCATGTCCCTCAGCACCTCATCCACCCATCCCTTAAACCCCTCCAGGGAAGGCGACTCAACCCCCTCCCTGGGCAGCCTCTGACACTGCCCAATGACCCTTTCTGTGAAATTTTTTTCTTCATGTCCAGTCTGAACCTCCCCTGGTGGAGCTTGAGGCCATTCCCTCTCGTCCTGTCCCCTGCCCCTTGGGAGAAGAGCCCAGCTCCCTCCTCTCCACAACCTCCTTTCAGGGAGTTGGAGAGAGCCATGAGGTCTCCCCTCAACCTCCTCTTCTCCAGAATAAACACCCCCAGCTGCTCCTCTTCTTCTCCAGCCCCTTCACCAGCTTCGTTGTTCTTCTCTGGACTCACTCCAGAGCCTCAGCATCCTTCTTGTGGTGAGGGGCCCATCCTGTAGATGCTGCCCACCTCTCATCTCCTCTGCCTTCTCCTGCCTTCTCCTGCTCTCTGCCCCTATCCTTTCCCACCTCCCTGACCCCAGACTGTGACTCAGAGATCACCAGTGTGCACCTTGGAGAAGCCAGACTGGCTCTGCAGTGCTCTGTCCCTTCTGAGGAAGGGTGGGTTTTCCCAGGGGAGCTGCCAGGGTGCTCCCAGAGGATTAGGTGGAGGAACCTTCTTGCTCAGAGCATCATCTACCCAGCCAGGATCTCTCAGGCTGGTAAGAGAGCTTGCAGCGCCCAAGTCAAACACATGACAAGGCCAGGGGCTTCCTCACATTTCTACCGCAGACCAGCAAAAGCCCTTGTGGGAACTGGAAGCTTTGCTGGAGATGAGCATCTAGGGAGCAGAGCACGTGAGGAGAGGGCAGCTGTTGGATATCTGCCCTGTAACGCTGGAGCTGAGACAACAAATGGGCTTTGGGCAGGGCCATATTCCCTTCCCTTCCCTCCTCCTCCTCCACCAGCTCCACTCCTGCGCATCAACTCATGATGCAAGGTCTCAGTCCATCGAGCGTGGCTGCTTGAGGATTTTTGAGGGAGGAGAGCTTGAGGCTGGTTGGATCACCGAGGCAAACAAACTCTCCTCCCTCTCCCTTGCACCCACCAGGCTCCATCCATCCTGCCACCTTCCCTTTCCCCTGGCTGGTACCCGGAGGATGCACGGGGATGGATGGGAGGGTGCACCCAGGGTCTGCCAACCCACCCAAGCAACAAGCCCGGAAAGAGATGCAAGGATGGAAAATTCCCCTTCATAATTAATAAATGAAGAATATTGTTGTTAATCGATGTAGCTGTGAAGAGAATATCGATCGCAGCCGCATGCTATTTTTTGTGCGGCTTAGATTTTTACACCTCATTTAGAGGCAGGTCTCTCTGGGGACCTCTTAACACCAAAAGATATTTGCAAGAGTCCAAAGTGAAGGGAAGAAAAAGAGGGGAAAAGATTAATTATTACCCGAGCTGGAGAATTATGTGTGTGTCCCATTGCAGCCAACTGCAGCATTCATTTGAATATTTGATTAATAGCGAATTATAGCAGTGGTTGATAACTTATCTCTGGGTTGGCTATTTAGTAAACAAGTGGGAGCCATTAGAGACACTTTTAATATTAATCCCGGGAAATTATGTTTATGAAAACAGTGGCTAACCCTTTGTGTACTAGGGCTCTTTGAGGAGGATGCTCTGCTCGTCTCCTCCTGTCCTTGGGCGGTTTAAAACAGAGAATGATGGAATGATTTGGGTTGGAAGAGATCTCAAAGCTCATCCAGTTCTACCCCTGCCATGGGCAGGGACACCTCCCGCTGGATCAGGGGCTCCAAACCCCATCCAACCTGGCCTTGAACCCCTCCAGGGATGGGGCAGCCACCTCTGCTCTGGGCAACCTGGGCCTCCCAACCCTCACAGCAAAACATTTCTCCCCAAGATCTCACCTCTTGCAGCTCAAACCTATTCCCCTTGTCCTGTCCCTGCATTGCCTGATCAAGAGCCCCTCCTCAGCTTTCCTGAAACCCCTTTCAATACTGAAAGCTGCTCTAGGGGTCTTCTCCAGGCTGAACAACCCCAACTCTCTCAGCCTGGCCTCATACAGGAGGTTCTCCAGCCCTTGGATCATCTCCGTGGCCTCCTCCGGACTCACTCCAACAGCTCCATGTCCTTCCCGTGCTGAAGACTCCAGAACTGGACACAGGATTCCAGATATGGTCTTACCAGAGCGGAGCAGAGGGGCAGAATCCCCTCCCTACCTGCTGGTCCCACTGCTTTGGATGCAGCCCAGAGCACGGTTGGTCTCTGGGCTGTGAGCACATCTTGCTGGCTCCTGTTCAGTTTCTCATTCCCCAGCACCCCAAGTCCTTCCCAATTGCTCCCAATCCATTCTCCCTGTGCCTCAGTTTACCTTCTCAAACATAAATAAGTTCTGAGTTGAAAATGGCTTTGCTTAAAGCATTGAAAATGGAGCTTCTTTTAACACTGATCCTTTACTGAACAGTCAAGGAGATGAGTGTTGGGAGCAGTGGGCTCAAGGGGCTGCTGGGGGATGTCCTGCAAGATCTCATCCTTAAGATGGGTTTCCTCTAGGAGGGTTTTCTTTGATTCCTGCCTCTGGGATGATGCAGAGCAGGGAGCTGTGCATCTCTGCACCAAACTACACGCTCTAGAGAGACAGCCCCAGACTTCATAGAATCACAGAATCATAGAATCACAGAATCATAGAATAACCAGGTTGGAAGAGACCCACCAGGTCATCGAGTCCAACCATTCCCATCAAATGCACTCGGAGTGCTCTGAGCGGATCAAAGAGCAGCAGCATTCCTGCCAACCTGCTGCTGCATCCCTGCTCAAAACCACACACCAAAGGCAGCAAGAGGTCCTTGGGACATGATGAGGCTCCTGGGGATGAGCCTGCATGTCGTGGCTTCCAGGATGTGCTCCTGCATCAACCGTGCTGGATTCATCCAGCCCAAGGCATGTACCCCACGCCAGTCGGAGCATGGGATGCATGGCCTCTTCTCCCAAGTGACAGGGGACAGGATGAGAGGGAATGGCCTCAAGCTCTGCCAGGGAAGATTTATACTGGACATTAGGAGGAAGTTTTTCATGGAAAGGGTCATTGGGCATTGGAATAGGCTGCCCAGGGAGGTGGTTGATTCACCTTCTCTGGAGGTGTTTAAGGGACAGGTGGATGAGGTCCTGAGGGACTTGGTTTAGTGTTTGATAGGAATGGTTGGACTCGATGATCCGATGGGTCTCTTCCAACCTGGTTGTTCTATGATTCTATGATTCTATGGAGCCCTGAGACTCCATAGAACACCTGGGACTCCTGGGACACCTTCTGCTGGGAGGGTTGGAGAGGGGAGTAATAATCCCTAATATCGCGAAGAGCTGTGCCGGGATAGATCCTACCCTGTGCTGGTCCTGCCACTGCTGCACACCCAGGGAGGGCTCAGAGGAGTTTGAGGTTTGTGGGATGTTTGTGAATTTGTGTCAAATTTCAGGCAGGGAGGGAGGGAAAATGTGTGAGAGGAAAAAAATAACACTTGAAAATGCCAAATGTTCAGATTTCTACTATCTCCCAAAATAAATATAGGGAGAGGGGTAGCCCCGAAAAAGGGAGGGACCTGAGGTGGAATAAACCTCAGTGTTTGGGAATGATGCAAAGAGAAAATCAGAGAATCATAGAATCATAGAATCACCAGGTTGGAAGAGACCCACTGGATCATCGAGTCCAACCATAAAGCTGCAAACAGAGAAAAACTTGCAGGAGGGGTGGGATTCATCCTGGAAAAGCAGGGAGAGAGTGGCAGTGCCCAGCATCGGGACTGTTATGGGGGTTCGCATCTGCCCCATGACTGCAAGATGGCAAAAGGTCCCCTTGCTCCAAAAAAACCCTTTCAAGGTATCACTTAGGAGAGAAAGAAAACAGCAAAGAATGAAGGAATGTGACAACCACAGAAGGTGGAAGGGGACAAGAGAGGAGACCTCATTTCTGAGAGGAGACCTCATTACTCTCTACAACTACCTGAAAGGAGGTTGTAGAGAGGAGGGAGCTGGGCTCTCTTCCCAAGTGACAGGGGACAGGACAAGAGGGAATGGCCTCAAGCTCCACCAGGGGAGATTTTTAGGTTAGAGATTAGGAGGAGGTTTTTCACAGAAAGGGTCATTGGGCATTGGAATAGGCTGCCCAGGGAAGTGGTTGAGTCACCTTCCCTGGAGGTGTTTAAGGAATGGGTAGATGAGGTGCTGAGGGACATGGTTTAGTGTTTGATAGGAATGGTTGGACTAGATGATCCAATGGGTTCCTTCCAACCTGGTTGTTCTATGATTCTCTGATTCTATGAAGACCTGCTGACATGTACCACCCGTGGTTGGATGCTACTAAAATGAGTTTCTGCTCTGTCCCCCCAGCTCTGCTTCCAGGATGGATTTGTCCCCTCTGCCAGCAGATGCCCTGGGACAGGGAAGATGAGGCTGAGCCGTCAAAGCAGTGCTGCGGAGAGAAGAGCGGCATTGCCTGGGATGAGCTCCCTCCTCCACACTTCAGCAGGACTCACGCATCCATCTCCTCCTTCGCCTGTGATAGGCCCTGGTGCTGCGGATCCATGCAGATCAATGCAAAATTAATTAGAGTAATCAACTCAGCTGTACCACAGAGATCATACAGGCAGGGTTTTAGGTGACTAATTGGTGGAAGCTGACAGCCAGTGTCCCCGGTGTCTTAGAGGTATTAACACTTTTTTCTCTGTAGATTAATTACCTTTTTCCACCTTTCACTTGATGGCTCTGCCCATGCTGCTCTGTTTGGGGGGGAGCAGGGATGGAGGTTTGAGCATCCCATGGAATGTGGTGCCTGGATTCAGGAGGGGGCAGGAGCCTGGGTTTGCACTGCAGGCCACAGCTTTTGCCCCATGAGCCTGATTAGGGGAGGGGCGGGTGTTCTTCTCCCCCCTGACATGGCAAAGTCCCTCTCATATGGCACAGGATCACCTTATCACTCCACCTTTCCCAGACTGAACAGCTCCAGGGATGGGGCAGGCACCGCTGCTCTGGATAACCTGGGTCAGGGCCTCCTCACCCTCACAGAAAAACTATTCTTCCTAAGTCATTCCCTTCCATTTTAAAGCCGTCCCCCTCGTCCTCTCCCTGCACTCTCAGATCAAGAGTTTTCCTGCAGCCCCTTCAGCCCTGGAAGCTGCTGAAGAGGAGGAGGCTGAGAGGAGACCTCATTGCTCTCTGCAACTACCTGAGAGGAGGTTGTGGAGAGGGTGGAGCTGGGTTCTTCTCCCAAGGGACAGGGGACAGGACGAGAGGGAATGGCCTCAAGTTCCACCAGGGGAGATTTGGACTGGACATCAGGAGGAAGTTTTTCACAGAAAAGGTCATTGGGTGCTGGCAGAGGCTGCCCAGGGAGATGGTTGAGTCACTTTCCCTGGAGAGGTTTGAGGAATGGGTGGATGAGGTGCTGGGGGACATGGGCTGGTGTTTGATGGGAGTGGTTGGACTCGATGATCAGATGGGTCTCTTCCAACCTGGCGATTCTATGATTCTATGATTATCCATGGCCCCTCCAATGTGTCATCCTCCCCTGTTCTGCCTCTGGGATATGGGTTGGACACCACCAGGCTGTCTCCTGGCAAAGGCTGACGTCCATGCCATGATCCTGAAGTTGTTTCACAGGTCCACGAGATTAAAAGATGGTTTGTTCTTCATATACCAACATGGTATATTTATTCATATACCAACACAGACCTCACTGCTCTCCACAACTCCCTGAAAGGAGGTTGTGGAGAGGAGGGAGCTGGGCTCTTCTCCCAAGGGACAGGGGACAGGACGAGAGGGAATGGCCTCAAGCTCCACCAGGGGAGGTTCAGGCTGGACATTAGGAAAAGAAAATTCATGGAAAGGGTCATTGTGCACTGCCAGAGGTTGCCCAGGGAGGGGGTTGAGTCACCTTCCCTGGAGGGTTTTAAGGGACGGGTGGATGAGGTGCTGAGGGACATGATTTAGTGTTTGATGGGAATGGTTGGACTTGATGATCCGGTGGGTCTTTTCCAACCTGTTGATTCTATGATTCTATGGGGTCTCTTTGTGAGAGATACCTACTGAAGTGTTTGTGCTGCTGGCATCCAAGCTGGGAGCAGGGCGGATGCTCTCAGTAGTCAGGGTAATTAATCACCACCAGTTATCTAGTGCTAGAGATGTGTTCTCCATCACTGTGGAGTGCAAGTCGCTACTGGGCACTGAGTGTGCCGTGGCTTGGACAGAAGTTATGGCTTAAGGGAGAGATAGATATGCGACAATTCCTTGTGATGATCTTGGTGACCTTCACATCACCAAGCCTGGGGAGCAATGGGGAATCTCCCCTTGGCTTCAGCAGATGATGGGTCAAACCACATTTGAGTAACCAAAGGTATCTGATGCCTTAATGAAACAGGTAAAAGTCATCAATTATACATGGAGGAGGGTGGCAGAGTCCTCCTCTTGGTCCAGGACTGTCAAGACTGAGTTGAAATGGCCTCAAGCTCCACCAGGGGAGATTTAGGCTGGAGATTAGGAGGAAGTTCTTCACACAGAGGGTCATTGGGCATTGGAATAGGCTGCCCAGAGATATGGTTGATTCACCCTCCCTGGAGGTGTTTAAGGGACAGGTAGATGAGGTCTTAAGGGACTTGGTTTAGTGTTTGATAGGAATGGTTGGACTAGAAGATCCAATGGGTCCCTTCCAACCTGGTTGTTCTATGATTCTATGAAATGTTGGGTGACACTTGATGCCATGGGAGCAGTGGCAGAGGGGACCTCTGCTTAGTCAGGTCAGCAGCAGCTTTCCCCAGCTGAGTCTTAGGTTTGGAGTTCCTAAAGGTGAGGTGTTAAATCCAGACTGGTCACCCACATCACACTGATAGATGGCAGAGAACGATCACCACCTCCAGAGAGCCATTTGTCCCTGCTGACGGCTGGTGTCCAATAACCAGAATGAATTGTCCTCCTGAGGAGGCCGCATCTCCCCACCCAGCTGCCCTGGCCACCTCATCCCACTCAGGTGATGGGAGATGCATCCTACCACCATTGATCAAGAGCTCAATCTCAGAGTCAGGTTTTATCGGCAGAGAAATCAGGGAGGAGAGCAGGAGGAACAAGTCTGGGATGCTAAAGCATCCCAGTCCAGGCAGTCCATCTGAGCACGGTGTGGCCAGCTCCACCCAAAATTGTCCTGCTTATTTCAACAAGCAGGTAACAGGACTCACCAGAAGCTGTTATTTCTGTTACAGGAGTATACGGGGCAGGGGTGGAGACTCTACAACCATAGAATCACAGAATATTTTATGTGGGAAGGGGCCTCAAAGCCCACCCAGTTCCAACCCTTTGCCATGGGTTGGCAAAGACTTTTGAGATCATCCAGCCCAACTGCACCTGCCCACTACTAAACCATATCCTTAAGTTCTTCATCTACCCATCTTTTAAGCACCTCCAGGGATGGGGACTCAACCACCTCTCCAGGCATATGTCAATCATAGAATCATAGAATCACCAGGTTGGAAAAGACCCATTGGATCATAGAGTCCAACCATTCCCATCAATCACTAAGCTATGTCCCTCAGCACCTCATCCACCCATCCCTTAAACACCTCCAGGGAAGATGACTCAACCACTTCCTTGGGCAGCCTGTCACAAGCCATCTCCTCAGGCTTGTGACCCAGCCCTGGACATGCAGGGAGAGGTAAAGAATAACACAACAGTTCATTTGCACACCTAAACCTTTGTTGCATCACCCACCCAAGGGAGTGTGAAGCCTCCAGTGTCCCACAGAATGTGTCTCTTCCATGGACAGAAGCAAAGATGGTTGTGAGCACAGGGTTGGTGGTGGAGACCAGTGTGGTCCCAGCTCTTCCCTTGCTCCTCTGCTGCAGGTTATTGCCCTTCAGCACCAACACAGGGAGATGTAACCAGTCTGACTCTGTGGTCCCTCTTGGTGGCTCTTGTGGTCCAACCATTCCCATCAATCACTAAACCATGTCCCTCAGCACCTCGTCCACCTGTCCCTCAAACCCTCCAGGGAAGGTGACTCAACCACCTCCCTGGGCAGCCTCTGACAGTGCACAATCACCCTTTCTGTGAAAAACTTTTTCCTAACATCCAGCCTAAATCTCCCCTGGTGGAGCTTGAGGCCATTCCCTCTCGTCTTGTCCCCTGTCCCTTGGGAGAAGAGCCCAGCTCCCACCTCTCCACAACCTCCTTTCAGGGAGTTGCAGAGAGCAATGAGGTCTCCCCTCAGCCTCCTCTTCTCCAGGATAAACACCCCCAGCTCTCTCAGCTACTCCTCTTCTTCTCCAGCCCCATCACCAGCTTCGTGGCTCTTCTCTGGACTCACTCCAGAGCCTCAACATCCTTCACCCTAATGCTTGACCATGTTGCCCATCTTGATACTTTTTGCTTTGATTCGCTCTTTGCTTGTGCCACAAAGGCTGGTGTGAGTGCGGTGACCCTGCCGACGCCTCCCACACAGGCAGGGGGATGAAGGACAGGGATTATTCACTACTTAGCTCCAAACACCGAAGCCAGCACTTTAGAGTGCTTTCATCCCTGAAAGCTTCAGCAGGGAAGAGCGGCGAATGGACTGATCCCCCAACAGCACCATAAGTGCTTTCTTTTTTTAACAAAGCATCAGCGAGGCAGAAGGACGGGAGTGTGGGCTACACAGCGCGATGGCCTTCAAGCAAACCCCATGCTGGAGCGAGGCATGACCCCCTCCCGCAGCGGGTGATTGGGATTTGCCCAACCTGAAAAATAAATCTTCCCCTGTTTCTTTTTATAGGACCTTTCAGGCTATATCCCCCAGGTTCTCATGGAGGGTAATGAAGGCGGAACGCATGGCTTAGAGCTGCTTGAATTATTCATCGGGAATAGTATTTGTTGCCCTTTTCTTCTTGTGGTCAATCAATGGCAATTTAGGGTAGTAGATCCTCATTTTGGAGGGACCATTCACTGTATGGACAGCAGCACCAGCAAAAACTGGGTATCCACAACCCTCTCCCTGGGCTTTTGGGCACAGAGAACCTCCCTCCGGGCACAGCTGCAAGGGTTTTGCTCACCGTTGGCCATAGTCAATCCTGGCCTTGCCTGGAGGTGGCACAGAAGCAGAAGATACTCTGTGGTGGGAAGGATGACTTTAGGCTCCCCAAGTAACACCTAAAGAGCCAGAGGGACAACTCCATGCATGGGGACATTTATGAACGATGTTGAAGCTCTGGAGCGAGTCCAGAGAAGAGTCACTAAGCTGGTGAAGGGGCTGGAGAACAGGCCTTATGAGGAGCGTCTGAGAGAGCTGGGGGTATTTATCCTGGAGAAGAGGAGGCTGAGGGGAGACCTCATTACTTTCTACAACTACCTGAAAGGAGGTTGTGGAGAGGAGGGAGCTGGGCTCTTCTCCCAAGGGACAGGGGACAGGACGAGAGGGAATGGCCTCGAGCTCCACCAGGGGAGATTTTTAGGTTAGAGATTAGGAGGAAGTTTTTCACAGAAAGGGTCATTGGGCATTGGAATAGGCTGCCCAGGGAGGTGGTTGATTCACCTTCCCTGGAGGTGTTTAAGGGACGGGTGGATGAGGTCCTGAGGGACATGGTTTAGTGTTTGATAGGAATGGTTGGACTCGATGATCCAGTGGGTCTCTTCCAACCTGGTTGTTCTATGATTCTATGATCCAGGAAGTTGGAGTTGCCAGCCTGAAGCAGAGGTTTAACGTTGTGAGAAAACTCTTCTAGAGGAAAGCAGAGTGATGCTCCCAGGAAAGCCCTGTACATGGTGCAGCTACTCCAGTGCTTTAGGGCACTGCTGAGCAGGAGTCCAAGGAAACTTGTAGAAGATCTGGACCTTCTTCCCAACTTTACCATCAGCTCTGAGGTCTCAGCTTGTGCTCCCTTCAGCCAAGATTAGGGAGAGGGGGAATCTCATTCCTGCCTCCACCAGGTATTCAATGGTGAGCCCTGCTTCCCGTCCCGTCCCGTCTCATCCCATCCCATCCCATCCCATCCCATCCCTGCCACCCCCAACTCCAGTCTACCCTCAGGCCACTAGACAATGAGACGAGGTGAGAGGACCTCCTTTTCCCAGCCCAAGCCAGAGTGAATGAAGCTATTTCCTTTCATGATTCCCAAGGTTTGGATCTTAATCAGGAAATGAAGCCGTGACACAAATGCAGACACAATCTCAGCTCACGAAGGGGTCAGGAGGAGGCGTGGGAGAGCAGGGTGTGTTTTCCAGCTCTGTCATCTGCTCTGTCTGATAAATCCCAACCCTGCAGCTGTGTGAAGCTCTCAGAAGGTTGGTTTTTTTTTTTTTCCAGAGGGCAGGGGATGGTTTTACCCCTCTGGGTTCATGACCTGTGGGTCCATGCCTCCCCTTTGCCTGGCCTGTGTGAGCACAGAGCTCCTTCAGCAGTGTTTCCTGAGATGCAAAGCTTGGCTTTGCCATTTAAGATTTGGAACTGTGTCCCCTCCATCTCAAAAACTCCAGAAGGGCTTCCCAAACCTCTACCCCCAAGCCCCTGTGCAACCTCATCCAGCTCCTGGCATCCAGCAGTGCTGTGGCCAAAACCAGGGTCTCATCCTTCATCACCCATCACCTCAAAGCGACAAGGCTTGTCAAGTGTCGTGCAACACTGAGCCAGGTGGATGTGTGGATCTGCTGGAGGGCAGGGAAGCTCCAAAGAGATCTGAACAGGCTGGATCCATGGGTTGAGACCAATGGGATGAGGTTCAACAAGGCCAAATGGCAGGTCCTGCACTTGGGGCACAACAACCCTGAGCAGCTACAGACTAGGAGAAGTCTGGTTGGAAACTGCCTGGAGAAGAAGGACCTGGGGGTGTTCGTTGACAGCGACTGAACATGAGCCAACAGTGGCCCAGGTGGCCAAGAAGGCCAATGGCATCTTGGTTTGGATCAGAAATGATGTGACCAGCAGGGCCAGGGAGGTTATTCTCCCTCTGGACTCGGCACTAGTGAGACTACTCCTCGAATCCCATGTTCAGTTCTGGGTCCCTCAGCACAAGGAGCATGTTGAGGCTCTGGAGTGAGTCCAGAGAAGAGCAACGAAGCTGGGGAAAGGACTGGAGAAGAAGAGGAGCGTCTGAGAGAGCTGGGGGTGTTTATCCTGGAGAAGAGGAGGCTGAGGGGAGACCTCATTGCTCTCTCCAACTACCTGAAAGGAGGTTGTGTAGAGGAGGGAGTTGGGCTCTTCTCCCAAGGGACAGGGGACAGAACAAGAGGGAATGGCCTCCAGCTCCACCAGGGGAGGTTCAGGCTGAACATTAGGAAAAACTTTTTCATAGAAAGGGTGATTGGGCAGTGTCAGAGGCTGCCCAGGGAGGGGGTTGAGTCACCTTTCCTGGAGGTGTTTAAGGGACAAGTGGACAAGGTGCTGAGGGACACGGTTTAGTGTTTGGTAGGAATGGTTGGACTCAATGATCTGGTGGGTCTTTTCCAACCTGGTGATTCTATGATTCTAAGTGATGCCTGTGGGAAGGGAAGAGCCCTGATGCGGTTTTGACAACAAGGTCATTGGTTAAGTGCTCCGTGTGGAGATTTTTCCCCCCTCTGTTGTTTATTATTGGAAGTTACAAGTAGCTAAAGACCTCCCCAATTATCTGGGAGCCACTTAAGAACAATTGAGCACCTGTCACCCACTGGATGGGCTGCATCGCCCTAATGACAGGAGTGGAGAAAAGATGCAGGTCAGCAGGGCTGGCGATGCTGGTGGTTAACAGCTTTGCAGTGCCAGATCCCAGCTCTGAGAGGGGTGGAAAAATAAAACACCTGAAGAGGCAGAAAGAGGAAAGGAGCTGTGAGAAACCTCCCCAGGGGTCTCTCATGGAATGGGGTGGGGGGAGACTCAATTGTCACTGCTTGGGGCCACCATTTGGTTTAGGGAGATCTGCAGCTCTTGGCATTGCAGGGGATGTGGAGCAGGTCATGCTGTTAGCCACTCAGTCCCATAAATAGGAAAGGAAAAAAATCCAAGGAATCATTCTCAGATCATCAACCAGCATAAAAAAAAAAAGAAATTATTTATCTATGTTTTTTTGTTCTGCTTTCAATAAATAGATGCCCATGGGGGAAACATCCCATGGTGGGGAATTCATAGACTACTGGAAAGGCCAAAGGTGTTTCAGACTCTACCTGGACCTGCGAGATGATCTGCAGCCTCTCAGTAGTGGGAGCATGTCTGTTCCCTGTATGAGACAATTTGAGGCAGCTTTGGATGTGGGATGATGAAAACAGGGGCTCTTGAGCATCATTTTGATTAGATTAATTATAATTTCTATGCAATATGATATTAATCATAGAATCCCAGAATGTTTTGAATTGGAAGGGACCTCAGAGCCCATCCAGTCCCACCCCTGCCATGGGCAGGGACACCTCCCTCTGCATCAGGGGCTCCAAGCCCCATCCAACCTGGCCCTGAACCCCTCCAGGGATGGAGCAGCCACCTCTGCTCTGGGCAAGCTGGGCCAGGGCCTCCTCACCCTCACAACAAAACATTTATTCCTAAGATCTCACTTCAATCTCTCCTCTTGCAGCTCAAAACCAGCTTTCCTGGAGTCCCTTTCAGTGCTGGAAGCTGCTCTAAGGTCTCCCTGGAGCCTTCTCTTCTCCAGGCTGAACAATCCTGTCTCTCTCAGCCTGTCTTCACGCAGGAGGTGCTGCAGCCCTCGGATCATCTCTGTGGCCTCCTCTGGACTCGCTCTGACAGATCCGTGTCCTTTCTGTGTTGAGGACTCCAAAACCGAACGTGAAACAAAGCCTGGTCCCTGATCCCCAACAAAACAAACCCCAAATCAACCCCTTCTCTCTGGCTGTGCCTGATGTGCAGAACTGGTCAGAACCTTCTGGTGGAGAAACCTGTTCATGCACAAACCCTTTCTTCTGCAGGCACCTCCAGCTTTGACCACTGCTTTTCAGAGCAGGGATATGAGCAGAGGGTCGTTGATCAGTCTGGTTTAGTGGGAGGTGTCCCTGCCCATGGAGCTGGTTGGGCTTTAAGGACAATTCCAACCCAACCCATTCCATGATTCCATGATGCTAAGAGGATAGGGGAACCCTGCTTTGTCCCCCAGCAGCCATCACCCAAGCCGCAGTGAGGCACCCCCAGGGAACAAGGGGCTGGGGATGGGGGAGAAGGTGCCAACTTGGAAAAGTTCATCGATAGAAACATAAAATTAAAATAATTTGCGTCAATTCTGCTGAGTGGCTGTTAGGCCTAATTGTTATTGACTCATCACTGTAATTATTAAAGCTCACACAGAGCTCGGCTGGCAAAGGAGGTGGGTTTGGGATGCCCTCCACCATGTGTCCCCACCATGTCGGACACGCCTGGGAGGGGGACAGCAGTGACACCAGTCACGGGGACACATCGGTTCCTCGATTCTTGGAAATAGCCCCCAAGAAGTCACCATCGGAGTAAAAGGGGAAGATTTGAGCCATTTTGATGTGCAGGAGTGGAACAGGGACGGCAGAAGGGGAGATGGAAAAGGACAAAGAAGGGGAAAGCCGAGGACAGGTGGCAGGAATGGGAATGGATGAGGCAGCTTGGGAGATCCCCCGTAGGTGCTGCCAGAGCTATTTGCTCGGTGCGGTGCTGGGTAATTTTCTCCCCTCCTTCCTCAGGCCTTTGTTTCTGCTGCCAGCGCAGACCCCAAGCAGCAAAGGAGCCTGATCAATAGGAACACGGTGTTTGCATGGATCATACATGCGAAGAGCACGTTCCCGGATCAATGCCGAGGTCTCGCAGAAGGAGAGGAAGGGAGGGGATATAAAAAAAAAAAAAACAAAAAAACAAAAAAACCCCTGCCAGGATGCGCATTGCCACAGGATGTACCGTTTCCATGGCAATGGGCTGCTTGCCTGCCACCCAGGGCTCCACTGCTATACTGAGGACCCCACTCAGCACCTCAAGGCAAGGCAACCGTCCCACCAGGCTCTGAAGCAAGGGTCCTGCTGCCCTTACAGCCACAGTGAGGAGGGTCAGCTCATACTGCGGGCTGGATGAGGCCCCTTACCTGCTGGGACACAGGTTCCATCAGTAGGATAAATCCTCAACCTGTTTTCCCTCATTCCAACAGACCACGGCTGGAATCAAGACTCCCAATCGCCTGTGAGCACATGCAGGATCCCCAGCTCCACCTCCCTGTCTGCCTCCTTCCCTCAGGCCTCAAAGGAGTTCATTAAATCCTGCCTGGAAAGTGCTCTGGAAATGAAAAGCGCTTGAGAAAAGTGCTCCTAAACCCTAACGGAACCAGGGGTTGCCTAGCCAAGGGTGGGCATCCCCTTCTTTGTGGAGGGTTGAGGTGACCCAAAGGCTGCAGCACCTCCTGTATGAGGACAGGCTGAGAGAGTTGGGGTTGTTCAGTTGGGAGAGGAGAAGGCTCCGAGAAGACCTTAGAGCAGCTTCCAGTGCTGAAAGGGACTCCAGGAAAGCTGAGGAGGGGCTCGTGATCAGGGAGAGCAGGGAGAGGATAAGGGGAATGGTTTTCAGCTAAAAGAGGGGAGACTGAGATGGGATCTTAAGAAGATATGTTTTGCTGTGAGTGTGAGGAGACCCTGGCCCAGGATGCCCAGAGCAGTGGTGGCTGCCCCATCCTTGGAGGGGTTCAAGGGCAGGTTGGATGGGGCTTGGAGCCCCTGATGCAGTGGGAGGTGTCCCTGCCTGTGGCAGGAGGTGGAACTGGAGGGGTTTTGAGGTCCTTTCCGACCCAAACCATTCCGTGATTCCATGATTCTTTGTTTCCATGCAAAGAAAGACCCTCTGGGCCACTTGTCCTACTAAAGCCCCCAAACTGCCCCTCTAGGACGTGCCCAGCCCACGGGCTCCTGAGGTTTTCTCTCTCAGCGTTCACGCTGGGTTTCACCTGTCGCTGGCCATGCAGAGAGGCAGGAGGCTGTCTTTGCAGCAGAGCCAGCCAATACTTCTCAGCCAATAACGTTATCTAAGGGTAATCATTAAGCCCTTATGAGCCATGCAGCCTGCGTGGAACTGGGGGAGACAGTGAGTGAGAAGCTGCTGCAAATGTCCTTGCAGAAAGCGGCTGACCTTGGCGAGGCAGAACCACTCTGCTGGCTCCCAACCTCCTCTAAATTTTGGGATAGGTGACCACAGCGAGACAGGTTTCCTTTAGGAGGAAGTTTTTCACACAGAAGGTCACTGGGCATTGGAATAGGCTGCCCAGGGAGGTGGTTGATTCACCTTCCCTGGAGGTGTTTAAGGGACGAGTGGACAAGGTCTTGAGGGACATGGGTTAGTGTTTGATGGGAATGGTTGGACTAGAAGATCCGATGGGTCCCTTCCAACCTGGTTGTTCTATGATTCTATGATTCTTGCAAGGAGTCAAAAGGCTTGGGCTGACAACCACAGCCAACCTGTGCTTGAAGCACTTTCCTCCTGCAGCAAGGAAGAGTGCGATGGATGGAGGGTAAGGAGGAGCTGGTTTGAAAAGGAACAGACTGGAAGCACATGGGATCACAGCTGGATGAGAGCTCTGAGAGCAGCTCCTGAGCATAAAATCATTTGGTTTGGAAAAGACCTTTAAGATCCACCTTCCCTGGAGGTGTTTAAGGTGTGGGTAGACGAGGTCCTGAGGGATAGGAATGGTTGGACTCGATGATCCTGTGGGTCTCTTCCAACCTGGTGATTCTATGATTCTATGATCACTGAGTCCAACCATGAACCAAATACTGCCAAGCCCCTTACCAACATTTCCCTAAGTGGATTACCCAAACATCACCTACCCATCCCTGAAATCAGGCAGTTGCCCCCCATGAGGGCAAATCCCGTCCTTGGAGCCACCAGAGCTGCTGCCCAAAGCACCTGCCCTGGGTGCTGGCAGCTTGCAGGCAGAGCTGGCTTTGAAGCATCTCTTGCCTTAGTGCCAGCTTGGCCCCTGCTATTGCATAAAACACTTCGGTGTTTGGTTTTTTTTCTAATCAGCTGGGAAGTAAATTAAAAAAGTTGGCTGTGCAGGAATTAGGCCTTTTGGCTGATAGTTTGGGAAGCATCTGTCTCCATCATCTGCAAATTAGTCTTCCACAGGAGAGTAATCAGATGGTTAATGCAGCCGCAAATGAAATCACCCATCATTAACTATTCAAACCAAGAGGTCTGTAAGGGATCAGCCCAATAAATCGCCCCACGTCTCCACAGCGAGGGTTGGGGGGATCTGGAGGGGGTTGGAGTCATGTCTATAGGGCCATGAACTGGGGATGGGGATGGGGGACCTGGGCCACCTGGGAGCATCAAGAGCCACACTCCGAGCATGTTTTCCACAGCTTGGAAAACACATGGGAAGGAATGGGTTTGATGCACCCAAACCAAGCTGGTGTATTTGGAGCAAAACCAGAGATACCGGTCAAATAAATATCAGGTTGGGAAGGACGAGGAGTCAAAGAGGCTGCGTCAGAAACCCTGCAACAGGCGCCTGGCCCTGCTAGCTCCCTGGGGAATCGCCCTTTAGTCTGTTAAAGCATCATCTTCTGGCCCTGTAAATGGTGCCACCTCCTCACCTCAAGGTCAGCTACTGTGCTAGGGAGGCAGCATCACCTCCTCATCATCACAGGCCCCTGCCCACCCATCCCAGAGCTCCAGGGTAGCCCCACTGCACTCAGGGGTGTAGGTGGAAGAAGGGACATATAGGGCTGAGGTTGTCCCACAAGAGATGAATCCCATAGTGATATCCTGGCTGGTGCAGCAAAAGAATCACTAGGGTTGAAGAGTGGGTGGCAGGTTGGTGTTTTGGAGCAGGGAAAAGCAAGCACAGAGGGCAAAAGGGTTTTTTTCTCCTGGTTTCGATCTCTCCAAACTCTTGGTCAATGGACTTCTGGGAAAGAAGGTAGAAAGAAAACTCAAACCCAGCAGCAAATTCCTCAGGAGTCACAGGAAACGGGAAGATGCAGATGTTGCCAGCTGTGCTCCGCCTTGCCAGAGGCCCTGGGGAAGCCTCTGGTCCACAGCGCCTGTTTGGGTTTGAAGTTCATCATCACGATACAGGAGATGTTGGTCTCACGCTGACACCACCGCGTACACATAACAAGCACGGAGACCAAGGAAGACATTTACCCCTTTGAAAGAGGTCAGCGCAGAGGTTATGTAGCATCCAAGCCCTGGGGATGCTGCAGGCTGCCTCTATACACAGGGCTGCATTTTGCCCTTAAAGACTAATCCCTTAAAAATGACTTTACCGCCCGAGCAGGGCAAGAGATGGAGGGATTGTGAGAGCCTGCACGTTGGAGGAGTAAGTTCTTTGTTGCCTAGAGCTTGTTAGATCCATACATTGAAGAGAAGAATAAATAAAAAATCAAATCTCTACTTCTGAAAAGCGTTTCTGTGGGGAGCTGCTTCCCTGAATCTTCCAGCCCCGGCCTCTGTCAATAAATCAATAGCTGATGCAGGTCGGCTGCAATCGGCTGCAGGAGAGCAAGCGTGTGATGGATGGACAGGAGAGAGGCGAATCTAAGAGATAGGGCAGAGGTGATGCTCACCTTGAGCTTTATTGTTTGCCACTGAAAGACGAGGTAGCATGGAGGCATTAACCAAAGTGTTAACGGCAGGAGCGCGGATGCCCCCTCCCCAAAGCCCACTTCTGCTGAAGAGCCTGCAGTGTCTCTCCTCCAGCTTTTACCCCCTCTCCTGTGGCCTTCCTTGCCATGCAGATGGGAAAAGTGGGGTGAGGAGAGAAGATAAATGATGCTCCAAACGGCTGGGAAAGGACAGAAGTCTCTCAGGCGCCTGCTCAGATGTCCCTTGTGCATTGGAGCTTTCCAGTTTGGGCTGCCAAGGAGAGGTGGAGAGGAAGGAGTGGGAGAGAAATGTGGGATTGGCACAGAGGATCTCCTAGTTGTCAAGCCCAGTGCCTGCTCAGCATCAGGAAGGAGGCAACTTTTTCATGAAATCATAGAATCATAGAATCACCAGGTTGGAAGAGACCCACCAGATCATCGAGTCCTGGATCTGGAGATCTCTTGGGGCAGCACAGACCAAACCCAGTCCTCGCTCCCATCCCAGTGCCAAGATGAGCCCAGAGCAGAGACAGGCTTCCATGAATCTGTCTCATTAGAAGTTTTTTTCCTTCTGACACCCTTCTCGTGCTCAGCAGATTTGCTCTTCCCTCCTCTGAACTCCAGAAGACCTCCAGGATATCCAGTACATTCCTAACCCCAGGGACAGGTGCTAAGGGAAAGCTAGTGATGCTTCTCATAGAATCATAGAACAACCAGGTTGGAAGAGACCCATCGGATTATCAAGTCCAACCATTCCTATCAAACACTAAACCATGTCCCTCAGGACCTCATCTACCTGTGCCTTAAACACCTCCAGGGAAGGTGAATCAACCACCTCCCTGGGCAGCCTATTCCAATGCCCAGTGACCCTTTCCGTGAAAAACCTCTTCCTAATCTCTAGCCTAAATCTCCCCTGGCGAAGCTCCCATGCTTGTCATGGTGAACCACTTTTTGCCTTCAGCCTAATCACTAATTTAGTTGAGGTTGCACTCGCCGTCCCTTGCAACTGGGCTCTTCTAGTCCTCCAAACAGATCTAGGTTTTGGGTCTCAGCAGAGACAAGGAAACAGAGAGAAAAGATACTTCGCTTTGCTCTGAGACTGCTTATCAGGGAGGCCTGGGGAGTTCTCTCATTCTTCTGAATGGATTTAAATTGAAAGGGGGAAGATTTAGACCAGACATTAGGAAGAAATTCTTCACTATGAGGGTGGTGAGACAGTGGAACTTGGTTGCCCTGCGGTGCTGTGGCTGCCCCATCCCTGGAGGGGCTCAAGGCCAGGTTGGATGGGGCTTGGAGCAACTTGATCCAGTGGGAGGTGTCTCTGCCCATGGCAAGGGGGTTGAAATGAGATAATCTTTAAAGTCCCTTGCAACCCAAACCATTCAATGATTCTATGATTCTCTTAGGAAAACAAGAAAATAACCATTTCCCTTCATCTCCAGGCTGCTCCCAATCTTTAGGGCTCCTCATATACCTCTTAACGTCCCCACAAGTGGCCAACTTCACCCTTAGTGCCTCTCCTTGCGCAGCAACCAGAGCAGGAGGGGATGGGAGTATTGAATATGGATTGACATGGGACTATAATGATGTGTTCTGATTTCTCCTCTGTTCCTCTCTTAATCATTGCTAGCATCCGATTTGCCTTTTTGACTGCAGCCGAACATTGAGCTGACATTTCCAGAGACCTATCCACATTAACTCCAAGAGCTCTTCCCTGAGCAGTAATAGCTAATTTGGAGCCCATTGTGGTATGTAGGTAGTTAAGGATGTTTTCCTCATGTGCATGACTTTGCATTTATCAACATTGTATTTTATCTGCCCTTTTATTGCCCAGTCTCCTCGTGTCCTTAGATCCTTCTCGCAAATTTTCCCACTCGTTCTTTGTGTCAACTACCCTCCCCACCAGGCTTTATCCCTGTGTTTTCTGGTTCCTTTGAGATCATGTGGATCAGAGTTGGTTCCAGCACTGATCACCATGAACGTCGCATGGAAGTCTTCCTTGAGGGTTGGTCTCAAGCTGGAGGAAGGAGATCCAGGCACTGTCTCAACAGGTTGGAGGGATGGGGTGACATCCAGAAGGACCTGGACAGGCTGGAGAGGTGGATCTGTGAAAAACTCATGAATTTCAACAAAGAGATATGTAAGGTCAGGGCTATCCCAAGCACAATTTCAGGCTGGGCAGAGAATGGATTGAGAGAAGTCCTGAAGAGAAGATTTTGGGGATGAGAAGCTCAACACGAACTGGCAACGTGTGCTCACAGCCCAGAAGGCAACCGTGTCCTGGGGTGCATCTGGAGCAGTGGCACCAACAGGGAGGGAGGGGATTCTGCCCCTTTGCTCTGCTCCGGAGAGACCTCACCTGGAGTTCTGTGGTGTTTGAGACCAGGTTGGATGGGGCTTGGAGCAACCTGATGCAGTGGAATGTGTTCCTGTACATGGCAAGGGGTTGGAACTGGATGGGTTTTAAGGTCCCTTCCAATACAAGCCATTCTAGGATTCTATGTTTTGGGCCCAGGACACTGCATAAGGAAGGGGCTAAATCTGGAGAACAGGGAAGTGAGCAGCAGCAGATCCCATATGATAATCAGGAATGGTGATGAAAGCCGTTCCCCCAGGCACAAGTCTTCTGCCTGTGTAGAAGATGTGTTAAAGCCCTTGTTGTGGTTCTGCATGGACATGTCCATCCTGCAGTCTGTCTGTTCAGTTTGTCCATCCCCTGGGCTGGGATCCCACATGAGAATCATAGAATCATAGAACAACCAGGTTAGAAGGGACCCATCGGATCTTCTAGTCCAACCATTCCTATCAAACAATAAACCAAGTCCCTCAAGACCTGGGAGAAATTCTGACCTGGGAGCCTGAAGAGCAGGATTTGCTTCTGGGATGTTTGCAAGGCCTGTGATCCTAGTGTTTGTGCCTGCTGATCTCCAGGAGCACGTGGAGGTAACCCAGCCCAGATCCCTGTGGTCTGTAGCTGAAGGCAAATACCTCCGTAATCCAGGCATATTTTCCCCAAAGGGGGATCTTATTGCTCTCACAATGTCTATATAAAGAGGAAGGGATTGGGATTTACATCTCTACCCAAGCCATGAATGAAGGCTTCCTATTTCATCTCCACTCCAGACCAAGTCATGGATGTGCTGCCTCACCTCCGCTTGGCTTTCAGCCGTGCCTTATCCTTCAGGACGCAGCAGCCCCACAACCAGATTGATCAGTTGGACTCAATGATCCGATGGGTCTCTTCCAACCTGGTGATTCTGTGATTCTATGATCTCCCCAGTAACCTTTGCCATGCACCTCCCCGCCTGCCCCTTGCCATGGGGAGAAGCAGCTCAGAGCAATTTGCTTCGTTTCTCCTTCCGACTAATTCTTGGTTTCATTCAAAACACCTTGGAAAACAATAGCCAAAAATAAACCAGGCTGCCAGGGAAAGCTGGAGGAAGAGGACTGTGCCCACTGCTATGGCAACTGCAATCACTCCTCTGCCCTGCTGCGGGAGGCAGAGCTGCTGCTTTGACTTTATTTCCGAGAAGATTGGTTCAGCCCCAACCCAAGACATGCGCCAAGGTGCGTTGTCCTTGGGTGGGCAAGTTGGCATCTCACCTGCTGCCCAGGGAGAGGGTTGAGTCACCTTCCCTGGAGGTGTTTAAGGGACGGGAGGACAAGGTGCTGAGGGACATGGGTTAGTGATTGATGGGAATGGTTGGAGTTGATGATCCAGTGGGTCTCTTCCAACCTGGTTTTTCTATGATTCTGTGATTCTCCTGCAGGCAGCACAGCCAGCTCGGGCACTGCTGGCAGGGCAAGGGGTAGCAAGAAGTCAATCAAATCTGGCAGCAACATGCTTTTAGGGGTGGGAGGAAAGGAGCGGAGTTGTGGTTCGCTTTGTTGCCTCCCCTTCTGTCCCTGCAAAGGCCTTATGTGTGTGGTCACAACAAGCCTGAGCTCCTGGCCTGCCTAAAGATAAACCAACAGTGGACGAAGAGTGCTCTTACGGCAAAGGGCTGGGCTGACAGCGAGGAGATGAGTTGTTTAAAAGGTTTAAAAGCAAACGTAAAACCAGATCAAAAAGACAGCCTCTGCACGACATAAAAGCTCCTCCAGATCACTTCAGCCTCCTAAAGAAGGTTGTGGGTTGAATCATAGAATCATAGAGTCTCGCCCTATCCCTGCAGTGCCTGAACAACCCCAGCTCTCTCAGTCTGGCCTCGTATGGGAGGTTCTTCAGCCCTCAGATCATCTCCATGGTCTCCTCTGGACTCGCTCCAACAGCTCCATCTCCTTCCTGTGCTGAGGACTCCAGAACTGAACACAGGGCCCCAGGTGATAGTCTTCAACCTTCAATTTTTTCCCTTAAACTAGAACTTCTCAACATCTCCTATGAAATAAAATTGGGGAAGATATAATTAGATGAAAATCCAGTCACTTCTTAACTTACTCAGAAACATTATAGGCATCTTAAATGTGGAAATTAAGTGCCATTTCGAGCATCCTGTGTTGGCAGGTCAAAGGATTTAATTTCAGCATTTAAATGCCATTTCCTTCTGGAGCTTCCCCCCCTCCTCCCCGTACGCTTCATTCGGCTGAACTCAACACCACTCCTGATATTTGTTTGATGAAGGAGTCATCACTGCACTGTTTCCTGAGCCATTTCTGCTCATCTTTTCTTTGATTTTCACATCAGCTTTTCTCAGACGGAGCAGCCAGGCTCCTGCCTTGCTGGCTATTTAAAGCACGAGGTCCTGAGTGCCTGGCACACTTTCCCAGCTGGATTTCTTCCCAACAGTCACCCTGGTCCTTGATGCTGCCTGAGCACAGAGGCTCTGATTAAGAGCCAAGCAGAATGCCCCACGCTCCCAGGTGGAGAACTGGAAACTAATACAGAGGCAACAACCTAATTCAGAGGCAACCACAGAATTCAGAGGCAGCATCTCAGACTCTGCATCTGGGGAAGGGAACCGGGTTCTATCGCAGAGCCAGGGCTCACAGCTCTTTGATCTGCACCGTTTGCCCAGCGCAACCCAATATTCAGGCTGTTGGCAGCTCCAGGTCCTTGCTCTTGGCCCTGGTGGGGATTTTGAGGGCTCCGCACGGTGCGGCAGCAGTTTCACCGGTGCCCTGTAGCCCTGCTGGTTGCAGAGCTCCTGAGCTTGCTACGCGAGTCTCAAAAGAGAGGAGAAGCACAGGAGGATGAAAGAGAATTCATCTTTTTTACAGCCCTAAAGAGAAACCGGTGCCTCACAGCTCCTAGGGAAGAACTGTCTTTTAGTTGTCCCCAAATAGGCTCAGCAGAGCCCTGAAAATGGTCATCCCCCTTCCTGCAGAGCCAGAGCATCCCTAGAGAAGGGATGATGGTCTTTAATATCTGCTGAGGTGGGGCTGGATGGGTCGGAGCTGAGGTGGATTTTGGGACAGGGCTGGTGGGTAAGGTCTGCAGGTCAGAAGCAGGACTGGGATCGGGCTGGAGCCAAGTAGGAGCATGGGATTTGCAGGGAAGGCTCCTGATAGAGGGAGGCTGACCTGGGACTTGTGTCTTGGTGCTCCTCCATGGCCTTGAGTGGGCTTCCTTACAATGCTGAGGTTCTCCAGGGTCTGCAGCCACCTCCCCAGGGCTCAGCCACAGATCCTGGCTACCCTCTGCTACAGTGGGGTCGCAGCCCCTCGCCAGCATCCCTTATGATGACTTAAGGTGAGCTGCACCTTTCTGTCTTGGACCAGGCTTGTGGTGCCTGGAGATGAAACGGTGCCTCAGAACGCCTTGACAGCCAATTTGACTGGAGGAAGGGGATATTTTGTAAAATTATAATCTCGTGGAATGGTTTGAGTTGGAAGGGACCTTAAAGCTCATCCAGTTCCACCCCCAGTCATGGGCAGGGGCACCTCCCAGTGGATTAGGTTGCCCAAAGCCTCCTCCAGCCTGGCTGTGAACACCTCCAGGGTGCATTTTAAGCACAGTGCAGCTCATCTGTCCCACGCAACTGGAGGCAGAAAGATGTTTCAAGCTGTGATAAACTTGGAGTTGCAGCATTAGGGTAACAGCAGGATTGCAACACATGCGAACAGAGAATCACTTGGAATCATAAAATCATTTAGGTTGGAAAAGGTCTTTAAGATCATCGAGTGCAACCAGAATCTCTGTAGGCACATCAGTATCAGTTCCCTTGGTCCTTGCAGGATGAGGATCTTTGATAGGAATGGTTGGACTTGATGATCCGGTGGGTCTCTTCCAACCTGGTGATTCTATGATGTCTCCAAGGAAGCTGGTGAAGGGGCTGGAGAACAGGCCCTATGAGGAGCGGCTGAGAGAGCTGGGGTTGTTTAGCCTGGAGAAGAGGAGGCTGAGAGGAGACCTCATTACTCTCTACAACTACCTGAAAGGAGGTTGTGGGGAGGAGGGAGCTGGGCTCTTCTCCCAAGTGACAGGGGACAGGACAAGAGGGAATGGCCTCAAGTTCCACCAGGGGAGATTTAGGCTAGAGATTAGGAAGAGGTTTTTCACAGAAAGGGTCATTGAGCATTGGAACAGGCTGCCCAGGGAGGTGGTTGATTCCCCTTCCCTGGAGGGGTTCAAGGCACTGGTAGATGAGGTCCTGAGGGACACGGTTTAGTGTTTGATAGGAATGGTTGGACTCGATGATCTGATGGGTCTCTTCCAACCTGGTTGTTCTATGATTCTGTGATTCTATGATAACCCAGGATGGGCCGTGGCTTCCTGGAACACCTCACTGTGGCCTTCCAGGCGCAACTGTCCCACATTGCTCAGCACCACCAGGCCTGGTCAAGCACGTGTGGCCCATCAGGCCACGGGGAGGGGCCCAGCAGGGAGGTGTTCACACAATTTCCTCCATGCAACAGCAATGGTAAAGCAGTGGCAGGGAGTTGAGGAGGCTTTTTTGTCCTCTGTTTATCCTTGTGTTGAGATCCCCTGGGCTGAGACCGGCTCCTTCACAGCACCAACACAGCTCCAGTCCTCCAGAGCCATGCCTTGGGCCCAGATAAAGTCCCCACCACCGTCACCTCCTCCCAGCTGTCTCCAGATGCTGCAGAAAATCCCTGGCGTCCCTGCTTCGTGCGGGCTCTGCTGCCTTCCCTGGCGTTCGGTACAGTATCTCCTGGCCCCCTCCCTGCTCCTTGGGCTTTGTCAAAGCACATTTCCCAATTAGAGGATAAAAATATTCCATTCCTGACTCCGCGTGCTATCGATTTTGCCTGTAGCTGTGGAGGGGGTGAGGGCGGGCGCACGCGGGGTAGCGAGAGGTGAAGGGCTGTAGGCACAGAGTGCAGCTGCCTCCCCCCTTACCCCTTTATTATTATTGTTATTATTCATCGCTGTGAAAAGCACCGAGCGGGACTGGTTAGCTCAGCTGACCACTGATAGAGAACAGGGGATCGATACTTAATTGACACAGGCTGGGGAGCTGGAGCAGGGATTGGAGATGGGGGAAGGCTTCTGGGAGGAGGGAGGGGAAGAGGAGAGAAGGAACAAAAGCCAAGCGAAAGGAGGAGAGGCAGGGAGAGGGTGGGAGGAGCGGAGAAATAATGAAGGAAGAGGCAAAGAGGAGAGGACAGAAGAGAAGGCAGGAGGACAAAGCCCCCCGAGAGCCCGGCTCACCCCACGGGAGCTCTGCGGGTGGATGCTGTGCAGGCACGTGGCCTCAGATGCCTTGCGTGTCGCAAGGTCTAATGGAACGGGAGAGCCAAGGTTTGGAGGGACCGATACAAATACCTAAACCCTCTTTTCAATGCAAGGTGTGGGCTCCATCACGTGCACCGTCGGCATCGCAGCAACAGCGAAACACCCGACACCAGCTCTGCTAAATTGTCCCTCCTTGCCCGCTGCAGCCAGGAGTGTGGTAATTAATGAACGTTGCTCTGCTGTCAAAAATAGCCCAGTGAGACCCAAACATCACATAGGACATCATCTGCTGGCCTCAGATCTTGCCATCCACCACCTCGTGATGTAACTCCACCTCCTGCTGTTGGCAGGAGCCATCCCTCCTAAGCCTGTCCCACTCTGCTGGTGGTGTATGAACATCTAAGCAGTAGACATGGCCTTCAGCTCCCCAAACATTGGGTTACCAACCTCGGGTTACCAACCTCTAGATGACTCCCAGAGCTTGTGGGAGAATGTGCAACTTTGAGTGAGACTCATCTTATGAGGACTTGCTTTCTCTGACACTGGTCACCCAGGTCTTCACTGTCTGCCAGGTAAAGCTCTGCCATGGAGTTGACAACTTGGAGAGACGGAGCTCACTAAGGTCTGATGCGTCATCTGCTGGCGCTGGTCATTCCCACCTCCTGAGGTGGGTCCTGGGTGCTCAGTGGAGTTCACAACGGGAGAAAAGCCCCAAGTGTGGGTGAGAGGAGGTACCTGAAGGGAGAGGACAAGAGGGAATGGCCTCAAGATCCACCAGGGGAGATTTAGGCTGGAGATTAGGAGGAAGTTTTTCACAGAAAGGGGCATTGGGCATTGGAATAAGCTGCCCAGGGAGGTGGTTGATTCACCTTCCCTGGAGGTGTTTAAGGCACTGGTGAATGAGGTTCTGAGGGACTTGGTTTAGTGTTTGATAGGAATGGTGGGACTAGAAGATCTGATGGGTCCCTTCCAAGCTGGTTGTTCTATGATTCTATGAGTCTATGATTCAGAACTGACGGTAACTGTCTTGTTTGACTCATCTTTAGTGAGGTCTCCAGTGTGGAGAAGGTCACCTGGGCTAGGTGTACAAGGCCCAGGTATACAAGAAGGCAATGTAGACAACAAATGTAGACAACCCACAAAGCTGTGGAGGGAAGAAATAAGAAGGTGGATAAGATGACACTGAGTTCATGTGTTCCATGAGGAACATGATATCAGCAGCAAACCTGGCAGGACAGGACTCTGGCTGGTTTCTTCTCCATCTCTGTTAAGGGAAGGACAGGAGGAGGTAGCCTCCCAGACCAAAGCTAATTTCTCTCTGAGGATGTTGGTGGCTGGTGGTGGCACCAAACATGATTGTTACAGAGGTTTGGAGGAGAACAATACAGGTATTTCTGCAGCCCACCAAGAGACGCTGCCTGTGATATGGAGGCTGCCAAAGGAAGTTTTGACCAGAAGCACAGAAAGTCACTGAACTTAGAATCATAGAATCATTAAACAACCAGGTTGGAAGAGACCCATCGGATCATCGAGTCCAATCAAACACTAAAGCATGTCCCTCAGGACCTCGTCTACCTGTGCCTTAAACACCTCGAGGGAAGGTGAATCAACCCCCTCCCTGGGCAGCCTATTCCAATGCCCAATCACCCTTTCCGTGAAAAACTTCCTCCTAATCTCTAGCCTAAATCTCCCCTGGTGGAGCTTGAGGCCATTCCCTCTTGTCCTGTCCCCTGTCTCTTGGGAGAAGAGGCCAGATCCCTCCTCTCCACAACCTTCTTTCAGGTACTTGCAGAGAGCAATGAGGTCTCCTCTCAGCCTCCTCTTCTCTAGCCTCCTCTTCTCCAGGACTTGGCTGCTCCAGAGGACTGGGCAGGACATATTTGGTGCCTTCTGCTGGACAAGGAAGAGAAAAGCTGAAACATGCCTTGACCTTCAAAGTCCTTCAGTTGCCAACAGCATGGGCTGCTTTTCAATCTGAGCCAAGCTGGGCTTCTGGCCTGAGAGAGAGAGACAGCAGGACGCCTTTCTTGAGTAGAGTGCTCTTTGTCTCTCTTTGTAGAATAAGAGCCGTGACCTTTCCCAAGCCAGAAGCTGACTTTTCTTTCTCTTTCATTTTACTCTGGTTGCTTCCAGCTCTCCCACCCATCACCTCCACGAAGACACCCATGCACAGAAAGTCTTCAAAGGTCTTCCTTCTACTGACCTTCACCGGCACCTCATGCCAAACAACCTAGCCAGGGAGAGGCCAGTTGGCCTCGAGTAGGGCCCAATGGAGCTTTTGGCTGCTTCACAGTCAATGGGAAGAAGAAGAAGGGCCTTCCAGGTGCCTTGCCCTGCTCCAGAGGGTTTCAGCCTGCAGAGAACACACCGACAGAGAGATGCACAACCGCCGCTTGATCCAGGGAGCTGACTGGATGGGAAATGCTCAGACCTTCTTCCCATCCACACAGCCTGCAGACGGGAAAGGCAGTTATATTTAGCCACTGTTGGCACCAGCCAAGAAGACCATCGAAAGGAGGGATGGGGCGGTGGGAAAACAGCCCTTTGATTTCATTCGTTCTTTTTATGGACTCTTAAAGTTGCAGGTTGGCATTTGCTCCTGGCTAAGGCACAGGGCCCAACAGGCCGCGGTGCAGGGAACCTCGATCGAGGACCCGTCCCGTCGCTCTTGATCTATAACACGTCAGCCTTAAAAGGATCCTCTCCATCTCCTTAAACAATATATTACCACTGTCCATCGTTCCCATTAATGCATAAAAAATCATTAGGTATTTCTATGGAGACCCATTGCCATAAACACAAGCTTCCAAATGCACTCTGGCATTAAGCGGCCAAAGTAAACTGAAGGCGATGTCTGCGGTAAAACCCTCCCAGCTCGCATCCCCATCCCAGCCCTCCCCCCCGGCCCCCATTGTCTCTCTCCTCTCGATCAATTTTATGGTGCTTGCCTGGGGTTCATTAATGTTTCCGGAATCTCTCTCTGCCCTGTTTAAAAATTCTTAATTAAGCAAGGTTTTTTTGTTTACACTTGAACTAATTACACTTTTAAACCCGACAATAAAACATCAGCTCTGGGCCATTAGGGCCCGCCACGGCCGGGCAATTCAGGAACTGCCATGCTTTGCATGGAGATAGGAAGGCCGGAGATGCAGCTGTTCTGCCTAGCTTCAGTCAAGAGGACGCCAGGATCTTCACCTGGCACATGGAGATGGGGGCCAAGGGTTCGAGCAGCCAGATGTCCCCTTTAGCTCTTCCTTGTTTCCTCCGGATGCGCCTCCCCAAGATAAGAGCTGGCAGAGCGGCTAGATGAGGATGCGTCCTCTCCTGCTGCTCACTCTTGTTTGCCACGCTTGGGTTGTCCATGGAACAACCCCTCATTTCTCCAGGGCGTAGGGTAGCCCAAGAGTAACGAGCAATGAAGGCAAAGGAGACCTGGAGAATGGACCTACATGGAGGATGTAGGTCTGGGACATCAGCGGTTGGGTGGTCCCCAACAAGCCAGGCTTGAACGCTTGTCTGTGCTGAAGGAGATGCTCTTCCATGTGGCCAAGGAGCAAACGGGGTGGAGCAGAACCTTTGGGACACATCTGTCTGTCTGCAAGGGGATGCGCCACAGCCTAGAGGTGGAAGAACCGCATCTCAGGAGCTTGGAATCATAGAATCATAGAACCATAGAATCACCAGGTTGGAAGAGACCCACCGGGACTTCGAGTCCAACCATTCCTATCAAACACTAAACCATATCCATCAGCACCTCGTCCACCCATCCCTTAAATACCTCCAGGGAAGGTGACTCAACCCCCTCCCTGGGCAACCCTCCTTGGGCTCAGCTTCTCACCACTGCAGGAATGTTTCTTCCTGGCCTTTGTCTGCCTTGGGTTTTTCATAGAATCATAGAATCATAGAACAACCAGGTTGGAAGGGACCCATCAGATCTTCTAGTCCAACCATTCCTATCAGACTCTAAACCAAGTCCCTCAAGACGTCATCCACTCGTGCCTTAAACACCTCCAGGGAAGTTGACTCAACCACTTCCCTGGGCAACCTATTCCAATGCCCAATGACCCTCTGTGTGAAGAACTTCCTCCTAATCTCCAGCCTAAATCTCCCCTGGTGGAGCTTGAGGCCATTCCCTCTTGTCCTGTCCCCTGTCACTTGGGAGAAGAGGCCATTCATGTCCATCCTTGGGGAGCAGGAGCTGCTGCCGTGATGTGAACCCTTGGAGTGTCGGTACCAGGCTGATGCTGGTGAAGACCCTTTAAGCGAGGTGTGGTGCAGCTGGTGGTGGACGCAGTGTCACAGGAGACAGAGCTGCCCACCACCACGTGAATGTTCACAAGTCCTCATGAGCATGACAACAAGAGACACCTAAAAGCTATTCAGCTCCATTCAGCACCAGGAGATGTTGGTCATCAGTTCATCTCCAACCATCATGGTGTCTCTCCAGATACCAGCTCCAAACTGGTATTTCCTGCCTTCTTTCTGTTCTATCGAGAAATATCCTCCCTCACATGAGGGAAGCTAACCAAGAGAGAAGAAAACAGGTCCTGACAGCTCAGCCCTTGCTAAGATTCTATCCTGCAATCAGCACCACAGGGAAGAATCAGAGCTTCAGGGCCCCTTTTGCAACAGGGAATGTGGCATTTCAACCCTACGGGACAGTTTCCCTTCTGTATCCAGGTCTCACCCAGCCAGGTCTGCAGAAGGCGTTCGCAATGCAATAAACACCTTTAGAATCATAGAACCATAGAATCATAGAACAACCAGGTTGGAAGAGACCCATCGGATCATCGAGTCCAACCATTCCTATCAAACACTAAACCATGTCCCTCAGGACCTCATCTACCCGTCCCTTAAACACCTCCAGGGAAGGTGAATCAACCACCTCCCTGGGCAGCCTATTCCAATGCCCAATGACCCTCTCTGTGAAAAACTTCCTCCTAATCTCTAGCCTAAATCTCCCCTGGTGGAGCTTGAGGCCATTCCCTCTTGTCCTGTCCCCTGTCCCTTGGGAGAAGAACCCAGCTCCTTCCTCTCTACAACCTCCTTTCAGGTAGTAAGACCAAAGGCTCCCATCCAGTCCTACAACCTGCTCCTCACATGGATTCATCCCAAAAGGGTTTCCAGCTCACATCTGCATTTTGGAAACTCTTTCCCCTGGTGCTTATGAGCAGGGAGCTTGAAAAAAGCATAAAAGAAGGCTCAGGGAAAACTTAGAGCAGCTTCTTGTACTGAAAGGGACTCCAGAAAAGCTGGGGAGGGGCTCTTGATCAGGGGTGGCAGGGCTAGGATGAGCTTGAGCTGCAAGAGGGGAGATTGAGATGAGATCTCATGAAGAAATGGTTTTGCTGTGAGGATGGGGAGGCCCCGGCCCAGGTTGCCCAGAGCAGTGGTGGTTGCCCCATCCCTGGAGGGGTTCAAGGCCAGGTTGGATGGGGCTTGGAGCCCCTGATCCAGTGGGAGGATGCCCATAGCAGGGAGGTGGAACTGGATGGGCTTTAAGGTCCATTCTGATCCAAACCATTCCATGATTCTATGATCTCTCTCTGCTTTGACTTTGCAGCCTTCTCATGTCAATCAGAGCAGCATCCAAGCCACCTCCAAAGCCCTCGGTCATCCGTTCCTCTCCAAGGGAGGTGGGTGGGGGAGTGAGCTCCTCCCTGGTGCAGAGTTGGTTTGTGCAGACCTGGGCTGTGCTGAGACTCCCAGAAATCTCCTGGGCAGTGCCAGGGCAGGGGTGCTGCAAAGATCCCCACCGACATCCCTGCCAACAGACCTCCTTGATAAACTCACTTACATGGTGAGAAATGAGGCGTCAAAGCCTTTTTTCCCCCTAGATCAATATTAAAAATATGAAAAAAATATCTATATGCAGAGCTTTGAGGGAGGAATGTCGCATTTTTTAACCGAAGAAAACCAGAATCACAGAGGTCTTTGGTAGCTTAAAGTAACCACTGGATCCGGTAGAAAGAAGACAAGGCTGCAAATATCTGTTCCACTACACTGATATTTCCTTTCTCCTCTCCTTTTTGAAGTGGAAAATTTCCCATTTTGGAAGCAAACCTGAAGGAAAATCTGAGCAAAGAGTCGATTCCTTCGCCGCAATCGCTGCTGCCCACGTGAGCTCTCAACCCTCCTCCCAGGCAGGACGAAGGTAGAGAGGCGGCAGCAGTGAGGTGATCGCTGGCTTATGCATAAATCCCTCTGACTTCCCTGTTGATTTATTCCTTCGGGATTCAGCCCTCTTGGTGTTAGTTCTTGGCATGGGTGAAACCTGCTCAGACCTCATCACACCCATGCAAGGCAGCCCTGGGGGAACCGCGTTTTGACTCAGAGCCCCTGGATAGGAGATCCCCTGGGATCCTCCCGAAAGGATTTTGTACCTGCACAGTGGACTCTCACCTTGCGCGTTACGCAGGCTCAAAGGAAAGAAAGTACAATGTCCTCCTCCTTCCCTTTCATTCCAACCCCACCCAGTGCCAGGGCAGGTTTCCCTTCTCCACCTCTTTCGTGGCTTTCCCTGCTGTAAATCCTCTTCCAGATATTACTCCCATTTGGCCAGATTTAGCACTACCAAATCCTCAACAGAAGATGACGTGGATCTGTTGGAATGGATCCAGAGGAAGCCACAGACATGTTCCAAGGACTGGAGTTGCTATGAGGACAGGCTGAGAGTGTTGGGGTTGTTCAGCCTGGAGAAGAAAAGGCTTCAGGGAGACCTTAGAGCAGTTTCCAGTCCTGAAAACTACTGAAGGACTGAAGTCCTAGGAAAACTACTGAAGGACTGTTTCCAAGGACATGAAGTGATAGGATGAGGAGGCATGTCTTTAAATTGGAAAGGGGAAGATTTATATTAGACATTAGGAAGAAATTCTTCACAATGAGGGTGAGGAGGCCCTGGCCCAGGCTGCCCAGAGCAGCGGTGGCCGCCCCATCCCTGGAGGGGTTCAAGGGCAGGTTGGATGGGGCTTGGAGCCCCTGATGCAGTGGGAGGTGTCCCTGCCCATAGCAGGGGTGGAACTGGATGGGCTTTGAGGTCCCTTCCAACCCAAATAATTCTTTGGTTCTATGAAATCAGCCTCTCAGGAGGACTGAGCACCGCTCAGCACTGCAGGTGTGGGCAGGATGGAGCAGGGGGAGGTGGGTAACCCTCCATCCTCCCTGCACATCTTGGCTCCTGTCGATGCCCACAGGAACTCAAGGAAAACCAGTGCCCTGAACACAGGGCACTCAGATGATTTATTCCTCCATTAACTGAGCACAGTGGCTTTGTTGGGTCTGGAGCCCACGATGCCCTTTTCTTCGAGGTGTGATGAGTGGGTTGGTCTCAGCTTGAATCCTCTGGGCAGGAGGAGGTCTGCAGGGCAGTATTTGAGAGGAGGGAGGAGGTCTGCAGGGCACCACACCACAAGAAGGACGTTGTGGCTCTGGAGAGAGTCCAGAGAAGAGCAACAAAGCTGGGGAAGGGGCTGGAGAACAGGCCCTATGAGGAGCAGCTGAGAGAGCTGGGGGTGTTTATCCTGGAGAAGAGGAGGCTGAGGGGAGACCTCATTACTCTCTACAACTACCTGAAGGGAGGTTGTGGAGAGGAGGGATCTGGCCTCTTCTCCCAAGTGACAGGGGACAGGACGAGAAGGAATGGCTTCAAGCTCCACCAGGGGAGATTTAGGCTGGAGATTAGGAGGAAGTTTTTCACGGAAAGGGTCATTGGGCATTGGAATAGGCTGCCCAGGGAGGTGGTTGATTCACCTTCCCTGGAGGTGTTTAAGGGACGGGTGGATGAGGTCTTGAGGGACTTGGTTTAGTGTTTGATAGGAATGGTTGGACTCAAAGATCCGCTGGATCTCTTCCAACCTGGTTGTTCTATGATTCTATTTGAGAGGAGAAAGTGCTGAGAGAGGATGCAAACATGAGCAGGGATTGAATTTGGGACACTAGGTCCCTCCTGTAGGTGGGACTGATGCCTCCCAGTTGAGCTCTTTGTCCCCCCAACAGTCCTGTCCCTGGGGTGCGTGTGGCTGATGGGAGCTTGCAAACTGCTGGGGAGATAGCAGCTTGGTGGGGTTCACATCCAACACCCCAACTTCATCTTGCTCATGCTCACCCCTGGACCCACCTGTGCCATCATTCCATGCTTCCCTGCCCCATGGGCTGGGTCTCCACCCCACAACCCCTCCAGTACCAAATCCCAGCCCCCAGGATGGGCAGCTTCTCACCCCCTCTTCCCACTCTGCATCCCACCTCTCTCCTTTCCTGCGGTCAGCATCACGGCTGGGCTGCAGCCTCCTCCTCACACTCTGCCCTTGTTTCAATTTTATGAGCTTTTTCTTGCTATAAATATGGGTTTGAGTGCCCATTTATCAGGTCCTGCAGCTCTGGAGTCAGCCTGCCGAGCTGCCCATGACAGGTCAAAATTGACTCGTATGATATTAGAATTGCTATTGATCCCTTCGGCACCTCGCAACGCTCCCGGCTCTCTGACCTAGTGTCAGGCTGAGCGGCTCCCCCTCCCCACCTCCAGCCACCCCACGCTTCCTCCTGCCTGCTCTCTGCTTCATCCCTTCTTCTGCCCCTGGGATGGGGTCCCTTGCTCCCTGCCATCCGTCTATCACATCTTCATAGAATCATAGAATCGCCAGGTTGGAAGAGACCCACTGGGTCATCAAGTCCAACCATTCCCATCAATCACTAACACATGTCCCTCAGGACCTCATCCACCCGTCCCTTAAACACCTCCAGGGAAGGTGACTCAACCACCTCCCTGGGCAGCCTGTTCCAATGCCCAATGACCCTTTCCATGAAAAACTTCCTCCTAATCTCTAGCCTAAATCTCCCCTGGTGGAGCTTGAGGCCATTCCCTCTCGTCCTGTCCCCTGTCCCTTGGGAGAAGAGCCCAGCTCCCTCCTCTCCACAATCTCCCTTCAGGTAGTTGTAGAGAGTAACGAGGTCTCCCCTCAGCCTCCTCTTCTCCAGGATAAACACCCCCAGATCTCTCAGACACTCCTCTTCTTCTCCAGCCCCATCACCAGCTTCGTGGCTCTTCTCTGGACTCGCTCCAGAGCCTCAACATCCTTCTTGTGCTGAGGGGCCCAGAGCTGAACACAGGATTCAAGGAGCAGTCTCACCAGTGCTGAGTCCAGAGGGAGAAGAACCTCCCTGGCCCTTCTGGTCACACTATTTCTGATCCAAGCCAAGATGCCATTGGCCTTCTTGGCCACCTGGGCCACTGCTGCCTCATGTTCAGTTGCTGTCAACCAACACCCCCAGGTCCTTCTCCTCCAGGCAGTTTCCAACCAGACTTCTCCTAGTCTGGGGCTGCTCAGGGTTGTTGTGCCCCAAGTGCAGGACTCTGCATTTGGTCTTGTTAAACCTCATCCCATTGGACTCAGCCCAGTGATCCAGCGATCCAGCAATCCAGAGATCCAGAGATCCAGCAATCTTCCCATGGCCCTTCAAGTCCCCATCACCTCCCTCCCTCAGCTCCACCGGGTGATCCTGAGCAGGAGACGGCCTCAGAGCTGCTCTGTGCCCAGCACTTGGCGAACCCCAAAGGGAAATCCTGCTCTGATCTGAGTGACTTTCAAGGTTCTCAGCACCTTGCTGAAGGACTTTGAGTCTGGGATGGGTGCTGCACCTCCAAGAGGCTGTAAAAACTTTTGTGCCTCAGTTTCTCCACTTGCAAAGGGAAGATCTTTGTTTAGTAGTGAACCAGTAGGGTTGGACTCGATCTCAATGGTGTCTTCCAACCCAACAATACTGCGATTATTCTATGATCTTCTTTTTCCTGCAGGTTTCCTCACTCGAAGCAACTGAAGATCGAGGTTCAGCCAGCTCTGGGTGGTTTTTTTATCAAAATGGGCAGATGTTGCCATTAATTCCAGCTGAATTAATGTCAACACCAGCTTTCTTTCATCCATCTTTCCATGCAGGTTCCTGCTGTGCTGGAAGCCCTTCAGCAGCTTCCCAAAAGACAATGATTTTCATCTCTGGGTTCCTTTGACCTTCTATCAAATCTTTATCCTTTTTATCTTTGTTTTCCCCTGGAGGAGGTGAAGCAAAGGCCGCATTCTGGTCCTTCTCAAATAAGCCCAAGTGCAAGGTCCTGCACCTGGATCAGGGCAATCCCGAGCACAATTACAGGCTGGCCAGAAGCTGGATTGGGAGCTCTGAAGAGAGGGCCTCAGGTTCTGGTAGATGAGAAGCTCAACATAGAATCATAGAACAACCAGGTTGGAAGGGACCCATCGGATCATCGAGTCCAACCATTCTATCATACACTAAACCAAGTCCCTCAGGACCTCATCTACCTGTCCCTTAAACATCTCCAGGGAAGATGAATCAACCACCTCCCTGGGCAGCCTATTCCAATGCCCAATGACCCTCTGTGTGAAAATGACCCTCTGTGTGGAAAAACATAACCCGGAAAAGTGCGCTCAGCCCAGATACCAACCGTGTCCTGGGCTGCATCCAAAGCACTAGGATCAGCAGGGAGAGAGTGGAGATTCTGCCCCTCTGCTCCACACTGTGAGACCCACCTGGAGCCCTGTGTCCAGTTCTGGAGTCCTGGGCACAGGGAGGACATGGAGTTGTTGGAGTGTGTCCAGAGGAGGCCACAGAGATGACCCAAGGGCTGCAGCACCTCCTGTATGAGGCCAGGCTGAGAGAGTTGGGGTTGTTCACCCTGGAGAAGTGAAGGCTCCAGGAAGACCTCAGAGCAGCTTCCAGTCCTGGAAAGGGCTCCAAGAAAGCTGGGGAGGGACTCTTGATCAGGGAGGACAGGGACAGGATAAGGGGAATTGTTTTGAGCTAAAAGAGGGGAGATTGAGATGAGATCTTAGGCAGAAATGTTTTGCTGTGAGGGTGGGGGGACCCTGGCCCAGGTTGCCCAAAGCAGTGGTGGCTGCCCCATCCCTGGAGGGGTTCAAGGTCAGGTTGGATGGGGCTTGGAGCAACCTGATCCAGGGGGAGGTGACCCTGCCTATGGCAGGGGGTTAGAGATGGTCTTTGAAGTCCTTTCTGATCCAAACCATTCTTGATTCTACACGTGGTCATATACAGTCATGTGTGTTCATCCATGGTTCTGAGTGGTCTTGCACGGTGGTGAGTGACCCTGTCTGGTCATCCCCAGTTGTGCACAGGACATGGGTGTTCATGATCATTCACAGTGTGTGGTTGCATGTGGTCATGGATGGTGGTGAGCGGCTCCTTGACTACTGTATTCAGTTTTGGGCCCTTCGCTGTAAGGATCACGTCGAGGTCTTGGAGCATGTCCAGGGAAGAGCAACAAAGATGGAGAAGGGGCTGGAGAAGAAGTCTTACAGGGAGGGGCTGAGAGAGCTGGGGGTGTTTAACCTGGAGGAGAGGAGGCCTTATTGCTCTCTACAACTATCTCAAAGGAGGCTGTGGAGAGGTGGGTGTTGGTCTCTTTTTCCCAAGTGACCGCGGATGGGACAAGAGGGGCTGGCCTCAAGCTGCATCAAGGGAAGTTTAGATTAGACATCAGGAAAAATTTCTTTTTAGAAAGGGTTTTCAAGCTCTGGCGGAGGCTGCCCAGGGAGGCGGTTGAATCCCCATTCCTGGAGGTGTTTAAAAGGTGGGTGGGAGAGGTGCTTGGGGACTTGATTTAGTAGTAAACAGGCACAGTTGGAGTTGATGATCTCTATGGTCTTTTCCAACCTAATGCTTCTACGAACATCTAGTCCAACCGTCAGCCCAACACCACCTCGTTGAGTGTCTTGGTGTCCACAGCTTGGGGCAGGGCTGAGGATATGAAGATATGAGGACATGAGGCTGCTGCCAGCTCACCAGCTCCTGAGTGAAACATCCAGAGTTACCAGTAGAATCATAGAATCATAGAATCATAGAACAATCACGTTGGAAGAGACCCATCAGATTATCAAGTCCAACCATTCCTATCAAACACTAAACCATGTCCCTCAGCACCTCGTCCACCTATCCCTTAAACACCTCCAGGGAAGGTGAATCAACCACCTCCCTGGGCAGCCTATTCCAATGCCCAATCACCCCTTCTGTGAAAAACTTCCTCCTGATGTCCAGCCTGACCCTCCCCTTGTGGAGCTTGAGGCTGTTCCCTCTCGTCCTGGCCCCTGTCAATTGGGAGAAGAGCCCAGCTCCCTCCTCTCCACAACCTTCTCTCAGGTAGTTGTAGAGAGAAATGAGGTCTCCCCTCAACCTCCTCTTCTCCAGGATAAACACCCCCAGCTCTCTCAGTCGCTCCTCATAGGGTCTGTTCTTCAGCCCCTTCACCAGCTTCGTTGCTCTTCTCTGGACTCTCTCCAGAGCCTCAACATCCTTCTTGTGCTGAGGGGCCCACAACTGAACACAGGATTCGAGGAGCGGCCTCACCTGTGCTGAGTACAGTAGTTGCGACCTGGCTTTCCGAGGAATTTCTCTGGAGCCAGGGCTGGCAATCGATCGAGGGAGAACTCCACATCCTCCAGAGCAGCCCACGATTAATTTATGTGTGTCTGAAGGACGCTAATTAAGACTGTTTGAGAAAAAGTTAACTTTAATACTGTGATCTGGCTGGTATTAAGAAGCTGCTGAGGAGTGCTGGAAGCAGCGGATCTAACATCTGCGTGAAGACCTCTTTTCAAGATCAGCTCAACCCAGTCCAGGATGCTCTGTGGGAGAGGTCGTTCTCCACTTGTGCATCCCAACTGCTTTAACATAAGAAGTACCAAATCAGATCCAGTAAACCAGACCAAAAAATTACATTTTTTTTCCCACTTTATTGACAATTTCCTGTTCCCTGCCTCAAAAAAAAACTAAATAGAAGTAATTTGATTTGAAATGAAAACCGGTTCAAAATCATTAGCGAATCGAAAGTCAAGCAAAACCCGATTGTTCTGGGTCAGGCAGCACGTTTGGTTTTGATTTCAGGCTTTGAGGCACAGCTCGAACATTTTAAGGTCAAACTGAAGGAAAAACTTCCAAATAAAGTTGCTGTGGTAGTGGAGCTGGACCCGCTCGGTGCTGGAGCCACTCCAGGGGGAGCCAGCACACGGGGCTCTGGGAGCCCAGCATCACCCATCACCCCAAGAGCAGGGCCTGATTCTGCTCCCCTGGGGGAAGGAGAAATCCCTGAGCTCTGATTCTGCTCCCCTGGGGGATGGAGAAAGCCCTGAGCTCTGATTCATAGAATCATAGAATCACAGAACAACCAGGTTGGAAGAGACCCATCGGATCATCGAGTCCAACCATTCCCATCAATCACTAACACATGTCCCTCAGCACCTCATCCACCCATCCCTTAAACACCTCCAGGGAAGGTGAATCAACCACCTCCCTGGGCAGCCTATTCCAGTGCCCAATGACCCTTTCTGTGAAAAACTTCCTCCTAATCTCTAGCCTAAATCTCCTCTGGCGGAGTTTGAGGCCATTCCCTCTTGTCCTGTCCCCTGTCACTTGGGAGAAAAACCCAGCTCCCTCCTCTCTACAACCTCCTTTCAGGTAGTTGTAGAGAGTAATGAGGTCTCCTCTCAGCCTCCTCTTCTCTAGGTTGGGGGATGCAGGAAGCCCTGAGCTCCTTCTGGGACCCCCACACCTACTGGTAACCCCTCCGACAAACCCTGGGGTGGCAGGACAGGCCACCAGCCCGGGGTGAGTGGTGGCCACTGCTCCTTGTCCCCCCACAGCCCCATCACACTGCGCAGGGCGACATCCATCGAGTCAACAAAAAAATCTCCTGGCAGCTCCATCTCTTTTTTTTTTTTTCTCTTCCCCCCTTAAAGCAAACATCTTCATTACAGCTTGGAGTTGTTTAAATAAATGAATTAATATTGACAAACCATCAACGAGGCTAATAAATGATTAGTTAAAGGCATACATACATCACATTACGGTTAGCATTAGCCGAGGTTTAATTACTTGTGGAGAGGATCCCATTAGAGTAGGTGCTACGTCGCCGTCACCCTCCACAGCCTTCCAGCCCCGCGGGTTCCTCCTGCACCCTCTGCCCCCTGGGACCTCCCAGTGCCACCACATCCCTCTAGAACAGGCACCACTGGTGGGGCAGAAGATGAGGTCTTAGGAAGGAATCCCTCACTGTGAGCTCCTGGCCCAGGTTGTGCAGGGAACCTGTGGCTGCCCCATCCCTGGAGGGGCTCAAGGCCAGGTTGGATGGGGCTTGGAGCCCCTAATCCAGTGGGAGGTGTCCCTGCCCATGGCAGGGGTGGGACTGGATGGGCTTTGAGGTCCCTTCCAACCCAAACCATTCCATCATTCTCTGATCTCCAAATATTGGTCTCTATTCCCTTTCCACCTCTCACCCTGTGTCAAAGGGGCAGAAGCAGAACTGAGGTTTTTCCTGTGCCTGCCCAGAGTTTCTGCTGTGGCTCTGTGTCCTGGCAGCAAACTGGCCCAGGTGCCACCAACCCAGGGCTGCCCAGGAGGACTCAGCCTGCTGGGTGACACCACAGGCTGGGGACAGAGAGAGCTTGGGGCTGTCACAGCCTGTGGAGTGCTGGGCATCAGCAGGGCAGGCGGAGCAGGGGGACAGGGTTGGGGACAGGGACAGATTTGGGGCTGGGGACTGGGACAGAGACAGGGAAAGTGGACAGGGGAAGAGATCAAGTTGGGGTTGGAGTCTGGGTCAGGGACAGGGTTGAGGTTAGGGACAAGGACAGTAATGAGGACAGGGATAGGGTTGAGGCTGGGGACTGGAACAGGGATAGGGTCAGGACTGGGGACAGGGATAGGGTCAGGACTGGGAACAGACAGGGAGAAGGACTGGGACAGGGTTGGGCTGGGGACTGGGACAGGGTCAGGAACAGAGCCAGGGTCTAGGACACAGTTGGGACAGGGAACAGGAAAAGGGACAGGGTCAGGAGTGGGGACAGGGCTGGGGATGGACTGGGACAGGGTCAGAGCCAGGGTCTAGGGCATAGTTGGGGCTGGGGCCAGGGTCATTGGGCAGTGGCAGAGGCTGCCCAGGGAGGGGGTTGATTCACCTTCCTTGGAGGTGTTTAAGGGATGAGTGGATGAGGTGCTGAGGGACATGATTTAGTGTTTGATAGGAATGGTTGGACTCGATGATCTGGTGGGTCTCTTCCAACCTGGTTGTTCTATGATTCTATGATTCTACTGGTAACTCGGGCCAGCTCCCTCCTCTATACAACCTCCTTTCAGGTACTTGTAGAGAGTAATGAGGTCCCTTCCAACCCACTCCATGATCCCATGATGGGTGCAGCGAGTGCTCCAGGGCTCAGCGGCAGCGCTGGCTCCCAACAGGGGGAGTTCCGATGCTCAATTGGCACGAGGTGGTCAAACACCCAGATACGCGTAGCCTGTGAAAGGAGACACTGACAAATAAAATAGGCAATAAATAATAATAACAATATCATAAAATTTTCAAATTTATTGAAAACCGGTCCACTCACAGAATATTGGATTTTTCTATTATTTACACAGCTCCTGATTTTCTGTAAATATTTAATGCCCCATGGATTTTTTTTTTTTCGAAGTACAAATCTGAACAATTTCTAAATTTAAAACCCACTGCACAGCCCAGCCCTGCGAGGGTCCGATCCTGCCACTCTCCCACAGCTGGAGGTGTCCCTGGAGTTGCACACAGAGGTGTCCACGGAGACTTTGTCTGTCTGGTGAGGTTTCAGGTCATCCTCTTGGTTCTCAGACATTGGACTGGACAGAGGGACAAAGCCCCTTCCACCTGGAGCTCTGTGTTCAGTCCTGGGGTCTTCAGCACAGGGAGGACAAGGAGCTGTTGGAGCGAGTCCAGAGGAGGCCACAGAGACGATCTGAGGGCTGGAGAACCTCCTGTATGAGGACAGGCTGAGAGAGTTGGGGTTATTCAGCCTGGAGGAGAGAAAGCTCCAGGGAGACCTTAGAGCAGCTTCCAGGACTGAATGAGGATCCAGGAAAGCTGGGGAGGGGTTTGTGATCAGGGAGTGCAGGGACAGGATAAGGGAAAAGTTTTTCTGCTGAAAGAGGGGAGATTGAGATGAGATCTTAGGAAGAAATGTTTGCTGTGAGGGTGAGGAGGCCCTGGAACAGGTTTCCCAGAGCAGGGGTGGCTGCCCCATCCCTGGAGGGGTTCAAGGGCAGGGTGGATGGGGCTTGGAGCCCCTGATGCAGTGGGATGATCCCCATGGCAGGGGTGGAACTGGATGGGCTTTAAGGTCCGTTCTGATCCAAACCATTCCATGATTCCATGATCACTGAAAGGGGCTCCAGGAAAGCCAATCCTGGCCCCGGCTGCCCAGAGCAGTGGTTGCTACCCCATCCCTGGAGGGGTTCCAGGCCAGGTTCATGGGGCTTGGAACAGCCTGATCCAGTGGGAGGTGTCCTTGCCCATGGCAGGGATGGAACTGGATGGGCTTTGAGATCCCTTCCACCTCAAATAATTCCACAAGTCTATGAGGATTAAACCCCCCTCAATCTCCTAATATCTTCCCAGCCTGTCCAGCACCCTGCGCCACCCATCCCTGAGCACCCGAGGCCACCGCAGCAGTGACACGGGATGGCCAAGCCCTGCTGCTGCCACAGGGCCCAAAAAGGTGAAAACTGAGATGAAAGGCGGCGTGTGCAAGGCTCACGTCCATATGCATTTCGGCTTTGAGAGGTTTGTTAGGACTAAAGAGGCCCTTTCATCCCTTTCCAAGGTGTTGTAATGTATCCCCAGCTGGCTTTCATCTCCGCCTGATTGATACTCAGGGCTCTAATGAGCGTGACGGGAAAAGTGGCTGAGGCTGGGGGTGTGGGGGGAGGATCTGGGGGGAGAGAGAGACCCCTCTGCGAAGAAGGTTTCAAAACACTTTCTGTGTTGCAGCTAATGAGGGGATCAGGAGAGGAGAGCTGGAGCGCGCTGGGAGGATGGGGCTCCCTCAAGGCTGGTGGGTGCAGCAGGTCTCTGACCCACCGGGGACACTGAACTCACATGGCCATGCGTGACCCCCCAGGACACCCCTGCCCCACAGCCGAATTGGAGGATTTAAAGCCAAAGAAGGACTTAATCCCCTGCTTTTGGTCTTGTTCCCCCTTGCTGAGCTTGTCCCCAGACCTCAGAGCACAGGGGAATGGCCCAGCGGGTGCTTCTCCTCTGGGTTGTGAAGGTTTGTACCCTTCACCTTGGGGTGGGCAAGGGAGAAAGGAGCCTCAGGACAGGGTGAGCTGCTCCTCAGCACAGTCAATAGGCATCATCCTGCCTCCTCTCCCAGTGTGGTCCTCCTCGTCAACAGTTCCTGGGCTGAAAATCAGTGTGAACGCTAACGGGGCACCCCTGCAACCCTCACTTCAGCTCCTTCCTTCCCATAGAATCATAGAACAAGCAGGTTGGAAGGGACCCATCGGATCATCGAGTCCAACCATTCCTATCGAACACTACATCCTTTCCAGTTGGAGTACAGAGGGAGAAGAACTTCCCTGGAGCTGCTGGCCATGCCGGTTCTGATCCAAGCCAGGATGACATTGGCCTTCTTGGCTACCAGGGCACACCTGGGGACATCGAGAAGGGCCAGCATGTCCCCATTGCAGAGGGAAGGAAGACTGACCATGCAGGGGCTCCTTCCCATCCTGGGAGCAGAGAGCGAGGGGCAGGGGATGAGAGGAGGGGGTTCTTAGCAGCTTCCTCATTTCAGGGCCAGGCAGCCAGGCTCTTTAAATAGATCCGACGGAGTCTGAGAGTGTTGGCTTAATTGATTGCCGAGTGCTCCAAGCTGCGTATTGGAGATGTGCTGGGGAGCCAAGCGCTCTCGCCTTCCTCCATCCATCACCCTGGCGCAGTCCTCTCCTCTCTCCCCCAGCCCAGATCTGCTGCCCATAGCCGGGAGCTGATGCTGCCAGGCTCCCTCCTGGCTCTGCACCAGGCAGCCTGCCCTGCGGCAGCTCCAGCCAGCTGGAAGGGGAAAAACCCAACCCAAACCACATGCTGCATCCCAGGACCCAGATCATCCGTGTGCACACACAGCTGTTTGTGTCTGCTTATCCAAGGGGATGGGGTGTCATAGAATCATAGAATCATAGAACAACCAGGTTGGAAGGGACCCATCGGATCATAGAGTCCAACCATTCCCATCAAACACTAAACCATGTCCCTCAGGACCTCATCTACCCATCCCTTAAACACCTCCAGGGAAGGTGACTCAACCCCCTCCCTGGGCAGCCTATTCCAATGCCCAGTGACCCTCTGTGTGAAAAACTTCCTCCTAATCTCCAGCCTAAATCTCCCCTGGTGGAGCTTGAGGCCATTCCCTCTTGTCCTGTCCCCTGTCACTTGGGAGAAGAGCCCAGTTCCCACCTCTCCACAACCTCCCTTCAGGTAGTTGTAGAGAGTAATGAGGTTTCCTCTCAGCCTCCTTTTCTCCAGGCTAAACACCCCCAGCTCTCTCAGACGCTCCTCACAGGGCCTGTTCTCCAGCCCCTTCACCAGCTTCGTGGCTCTCCTCTGGACTCACTCCAGAGCCTCAACATCCTTCTTGTGGTGAGGGGCCCACAACTGAACACAGTTTTTCTCATTGTGTTTCTATTGTGCATCTTTCTATTTTATTTTCATTCTCTTCCAACTCTTGAAGACGTCTGGGATGCAGGAATGAGATTTAACAGAAGGGAAAAGGGGAAAGGAGAGAGATGAGGGAGAAGCAGGGAGCACCTGCAGGGAGCAGGTTTAGAGTTCAGAGCCTCCCCCAGAGCCTCGGGGGCCACCAGCCCTGTGAGGAGCAGGAGCTGGGAACTGGGGGTATCCCCACCCCAGGACTGCTGTGGTACCCACAGTGCATCCCAGCTCTCCAAGCTCACAAAAGCCATAAAAGGTCTTGTCCTGGATTTCCAGCCCTTCAAACAGTTGAATTGGGCAATTTTCCCTGTGCATGGCAAAGTCAGAAATGCACTTTAAAACATCCTAAAACTCAGGACCTGAGGCTTTAAAGAGCAGAAGATTTGCTGACCATAGGCAATCCTTTTCCAAGCATCTCCGGCTCCCAGAGCAGCCCCAGGCTCCCCATGACCTCAGCACGAGAGCAGGGAATCATAGAATCATAGAATCATGGAATCATGGAATCATAGAACAACCAGGTTGGAAGAGACCCATCGGATCATCGAGTCCAACCATTCCCATCAATCACTAACCCATGTCCCAGGTCAGCCCTGAGACTGCAGAGCCAACACTCCAGACTCGATGGATCTGACTCATGTTGGCAATCCCATCCCTGCCTGTCCCACACAGAGCTGGAAGATGCTGTTGGGCACAAGGGATGGAGGTGATGCAGACGCTTCAGCCACTGGGATGTCAGGCAGTCCCACTGGCTGGATCCATCCCCTCTTCTATTGCTCGGAGCCCTTGGCTGAGCAATCGGTCGGCTTTTGTGTTACATTGTGAGGAAGAAGAGGGAGGAAAGGAAGGTGAGGGAGGAGAAGCGGGTGTATTTAGCATTAGAGCAGTTACTGATAATTTTTCAGAGTGAAACATCTCAATACCTGGACCCAGAGACCCTCATCTCTCTGCTGAAACACCACCTGTGAGCACTGGTGTTGGATGCAAAAGGCAGCCCTGCAAGATGCAAGAAATAGTCTTTCTTCCCCAAAAAATTTCCCTAATCCCTCCTTTAGTGAGTCTCCTGCAGCCCCAGCACCATGCACGGACAACACAAAGGGTCCTGTCCCCTTCCGTCTGTCACTGTCCCCAGTGTGACCAGCAGGGCCAGGGAGGTTATTCTCCCTCTGGACTCAGCACTGGTGAGACTGCTCCTCGAATCCTGGGGTCAGTTCTGGGCCCCTCACCACAAGAAGGTTGTTGAGGCTCTGGAATGAGTCCAGAGAAGAGCAACAAAGCAGGTGAAGGGGCTGGAGAAGAAGAGGAGCATCTGAGAGAGCTGGGGGTGTTTATCCTGGAGAAGAGGAGGCTGAGAGGAGACCTCATTGCTCTCTCCAGTTCCCTGAAAGGAGGTTATGGAGAGGAGGGAGCTGGGCTCTTCTCACAAGGGACAGGACAAGAAGGAATGGCCTCAAGCTCCACCAGGGGAGGGTCAGGATAGACATTAGGAAAAAATATTTAACGGAAAGAGTCATTGTGCACTGGCAGAGGCTGCCCAGGGAGGTGGTTGAGACACCTTCCCTGGAGGGGTTTAAGGGATCGGTGGACAAGACACTGACGGACATGGTTTAGTGTTTGATAGGAATGGTTGGACTTGATGATCTGATGGGTCTTTTCCAACCTGGTGATACTATGATTCTATGATCACGGATGCTGTGGGGACACCTCAAAGCACATCCAATCCCTCTGGCTGCTCTGTTTCTCTCAGGAGCTGATCCCTCCTTGCCTTGGTTCCTCCAGCAGCTGCCTCTCCCCATCGCCTTCCCCTCCCTCCCTGCTTTTAAACGATTGCAAAGCCTCTCATTTTCTAAGCCCAATTACTCCAGCACAATACCCCCGACTGTGCTCTAAGCACGGCAGCACGCTCCGTTGCCTGCCCAAGCTGCCCCGCGGCCGGCCATGCTCAGCGCCCAAAAGCCATGGGAAGAGCTTGGGATCAATACAGTTGTCTTCACCTCCCAACCCTGCCATCCGCTAGGCTCTGCACACCTCCAGGGTCTCCTTCTGGAAAGGACCATCCTGCAGGAGTGGAATGAGGGATCATAGAATCATAGAACCACCAGGTTGGAAGGGACCCATCGGATCTTCTAGTCCAACCATTCCTATCAAACACTAAACCAAGTCCCTCAAGACCTCATCCACCCATCCCTTAAACATCTCCAGGGAAGGTGACTCAACCACCTCCCTGGGCAGCCTATTCCAATGCCCAATGACCCTCTGTGTGAAAAACTTCCTCCTAATCTCTAGCCTAAACCTCCCCTGGTGGAGCTTGAGGCCATTCCCTCTTGTCCTGTCCCCTGTCCCTTGGGAGAAGAGCCCAGCTCCCTCCTCTCTACAACCTCCCTTCAGGTAGTTGTAGAGAGTAATGAGGTCTCCTCTCAGCCTCCTCTTCTCCAGGCTAAACAACCCCAGCTTTCTCAGCCACTCCTCATAGGTTCTGTTCTCCAGCCCCTTCACCAGCCTCGTAGCTCTTCTCTCGATGTCTTGTCCTGGGATTTTGAGATGAGCTTTCTCTGCCCGAGTGAAAAAGTTCTCATTCAGTGGGAGGTATGGGGTGGAACAGGATGATCTTTAAGGTCCCACCCAACACAAACCATTCCATGAATCTGTGAATGGGAGCTGCTCCTACCCCCAGCACTGCCAAGGGAGGGGTATGGGTTGAGCCTCAGCCCTTTCCCAGTGCAAGAATCATAGACTCACCAAGTTGGAAAAGACCCACCGGATCATCGAGTCCAACCATCCCCATCAATCACTAAACCATGTCCCTCAGGATATGCAACTGTTGGACAGGGCCCAGAGGAGGCCACAAAGATGATTCAAGGGCTGGAGCATCTCTGTTGTCAGGCCAGGCTGGGGGAGTTGCAGTTGTTCAGCCTGGAGAAGAGAAGGCTCCAAGGAGACCTTAGAGCAGCTTCCAGTGCTGAAAGGGGCTCCAGGAAAGCTGGGGAGGGGCTCTTGGTCAGGGAGTGCAGGGATAGGATGAGGAGGACTGGATTTATATTGGAAGGGGGAAGATTTAATAGGAAGAAATTCTTCAGGATGAGGTTGGGGAGGCCCTGACCCAGGTTGCCCAGAGCAGTGGTGGCTGCCCCATCCCTGGAGGGGTTCGGGGCCAGGTTGGATGGGGCTTGGAGCCCCTGATCCAGTGGGAGGTGTCCCTGCCCATGGCAGGGGATGGATCTGGATGGACTTTGAGATCCCTTCCAACTCAAACCCTTCTATGATTCTGTGATCTCATTCCCATGTATCTGCCCAAATTCATGAGGTGAGTTGGACAGATTCTCCCCTTCCAGCCAAAAGTGCATCCAAGATGAGGAGGTCTCAGACTTGCTGAGTGACCTGGATTGCGAGCAGCAGTGACTGGCAAAGGAGGAATTTTTGTCAACCCATCTGCCTTGAAGCCTCTTGCCCCCTCTGTGCCACAGGAATAGGGAAAAAACGTGTTTTATCACCTCATGCAAATAAACCAAAGCTATGGCAGCTGGGCCAGAGAGTCTGGGCTGAACCCAGAGTTTTCACTGGGCTGAGTCCTTCCCTGGGCATTTCATCTTTTCCAAGGAAGACAGGAGGTGGGAGTCACCAGCAGCTGGTTTGGAAGGGAAGCGGCTGCTTGCAGGATTTTCCCACTTTTGACCAATTCTGTAGGTATTCCCATCCACCTGATAAAGCCCTTTGGAACACGAACCCTTCAGCGTCCATCCCTTTGACGTAAAGATGCTCCAGGCACCGCATCCCGCAGCCTCACACGTGCATCGAGCGCTGCCCGTCCTCAGCTTCCCTGGAGCTGCCAGGCTGCAGACCCCTTCTCAACCCAAATCCTCTGCGGGGAGCTGGTTTACAAGAAGAAGAGTGCTGGCTTCCCAAACAAGCCTCCCAGTCCACAACACATTTCCAGCCATACATAATCTAATATACGTTACCATAGCGCCAATCAATAACTCAGTAGGCCAGCTCCGAAATTATTCTCTTAAAGGGCCAGCGCGGTTCTTCCTCCCCCTCCCCAGGTCCATCTGCCTTTTGGCACCCGGTGTTGGGCCCACAGGAGCCACTCGCCCTCAGCTCTTTGTGTGCAAGAGCTGGACACGATGCCAAGGTGGTGCTGCCCTTCTTTACCCATCACAGCCTCTTTCATAGAATCATAGAACCACCAGGTTGGAAGAGACCCACTGGATCATCAAGTCCAACCATTCCCATCAATCACTAAACCAAGTCCCTCAAGACCTCATCCACCTGTGCCTTAAACCCCTCCAGGGAAGGTGACTCAACCACCTCCCTGGGCAGCCTCTGCCAGTGTCCAATGACCATTTCTGTGAAAATTTTTTTCCTAATGTTGAGCCTGAACCTCCCCTGATGGATCTTGAGGCCATTCCCTCTCGTCCTGTCCCCTGTCCCTTGGGAGAAGAGCCCAGCTCCCTCCTCTCCACAACCTCCTTTCAGGTAGTTGCAGAGAGCAATGAGGTCTCCTCTCAGCCTCCTCTTCTCCAGGATAAACACCCCCAGCTCTCTCAGCCATTCTTCAGAAGGCCTGTTCTCCAGCCCCTCACCAGCTTTCCAGCCCCCTCACCAGCTTTGCACCATGTCCTCGTTGCAGAACTCACAGTGAGCTCATGGGCCCCCATCTCCACGGCTCAGGAGGTGATTGCCCAGAGAGGTGATTGAATCACCATCCCTGGAAGTGTTTAAAAGACTGTAGATGAGGTGCTGAGGGTCATGGTTTAGTGTTTAAATGGAGTGGTTGGAAGAAGTTTTTCACGGAAAGGGTCATTGGGCATAGGAACAAGCTGCCCAGGGAGGTGGTTGATTCACCTTCCCTTTAGGGGTTTAAGGGACGGGTGGATGAGGTGCTGAGGGACATGCTTTAGTGTTTGATGGGAATGGTTGGACTCGATGATCCAGTGGGTCTCTTCCAACCTGGTGATTCTATGATTCTATGATTCTATGAGCTTCAGTGGGTGGTGAGGGCTGCATCTTGTCTTATTTTGGGTGGAATTTGGGGGATTTTCATCAGAAACTGCGGACCTTCCTTCCCTTCTTCCTCCCTCCCTCCCTTCCTTCCTTCCTTCCTTCCTTCCTCCCTCCCTCCCTCCCTCCCTCCCTTTGTTTCTCCCTTCCTTCCTCCCTCCCTCTCTTTCATTTTCAACACAACCCATCAAAGATTTTCATGAAAATCCTGACCAAACAGCCTCCCTGATATAACTTTTTAACCCCCAGATGTCTGGTTGTGGGGGAATTGGCTCTGGATCCTCTCACTCAACTGGGCACCCTATAAAGCCCTGAGTGAGCTCAGGCAAACGGTCCTGCCTCAGAAATGAGAAGGTCCCAAATTTCTTCTCAGGAAGAAAGCATTTTGTTTGCCACAAGAAAAGATCCTTTTTTTTAACCCAAATAGGCTTGGCCACGGGGAAAGCAGCTACAGATGTTCCCCCACAGCTGGGCACCCCCCGATGCCCTGGGGGAGGAACGAGAGCATTTCAGATCTCTTGGTGAGAAGCTCTTACAGAATGAGAGGATCTCAGATCTCTTGTTGGTGAGAAGCTCTAACAGAACGAGAGGATCTCAAATCTTTTGGTGAGAAGCTCTAACAGAAGGAGAGGATCTCAAATCTCTTGTTGGAGAAAAGCTCTAACAGAAGGAGAGGATCTCAGATCTCTTGTTGGAGAGAAGCTCTAACAGGACAAGAGGATCTCAAATCTTTTGGTGAGAAGCTCTAACAGAACGAGAGGATCTCAGATCTCTTGTGGGAGAGAAGCTCTAACAGAAGGAGAGGATCTCGGATCTCTTGTCAGAGAGAAGCTCTAACAGAACGAGAGGATCTCAAATCTTTTGGTGAGAAGCTCTAACAGAAGGAGAGGATCTCAGATCTCTTGTCAGAGAAAAGCTCTAACAGAAGGAGAGGATCTCAGATCTCTTGTGGGAGAGAAACTAACAGAACGAGAGGATCTCAGATCTCTTATGGGAGAGAAGCTGTAACAGAAGGAGAGGATCTCGGATCTCTTGTCAGAGAGAAGCTCTAACAGAACAAGAGGATCTCAAATCTTTTGGTGAGAAGCTCTAACAGAAGGAGAGGATCTCAACTCTTTTGGTGAGAAGCTCTAACAGAATGAGAGGATCTCAGATCTCTTGTTGGAGAGAACCTCTAACAGAACGAGAGGATCTCAAATCTCTTGTTGGAGAGAAGCTCTAACAGAACGAGAGAATCTCAACTCTTTTGGTGAGAAGCTCTAATAGAACGAGAGGATCTCAAACCTCTTGTCGGAGAGAAGCTCTAATGCCACAAGGTCCCCCCCGGCTGTCCCCTGCCCCGATTGTGTCCCCTGGTCCCCGGGGGCCCCTGGCAGCATCGCCAGCTGCCTTCAAGCAGCCCCCGAAGGGCAGCCCGGCTTCGGCAGCGCTGTCAGCCGGCCTCTACGTCTTCCATTAATTCACTTCACACTGTCCATATTGATCGGCTCTGCTCTCTCTCCGGCTCCCCCCTCCCTCACACGCCCTCCCCCCCACCGCCTGCTGCACCGCTGGGCAGCCCGGGCTGCATGCTGCATGATCCATACAAACTCACTTACTCAGGGAAATCAATGGGCTCGAAAGAGCACACGCAGCAAGGCGAGGAGTCTGTCTGGGGATCGACCGCCCAACAAGGAGACACAGAGAGCAGCAGCCTGCACCCCGCCTGCGCCTGGCGCCCCACGGGGAGGCCCAGGGACCCAGCGGCTCCCACCGCCACCCCCGCCACAGCCCTTCCGTGCCCCCCGAGTTCTCCGTGGGATGCCGCAATGGGAATGGGGAATGGTGGGGATGGAGTGGTGGGGATGGGGAGGAAGGTCATGATGGGGATGAAGTGATGGTGCTTGGGAGACAGGTGGGGATGGGGTGGTGGGGGTGAGGAGGGAGGGAGGGTGAGTGGAAGTGGTGGGGATGAGGAGGAGGGTGATGAGGAGGAAGCAATGGTGGTTGGACGTGGTGGGGATGTAGGGAGGGTGATTGGAAGAGGTAGGGATGAAAGGAGGGTGATTAGAAGAGATGTGGATGAAGGGAGGGTGATTAGAAGAGATGTGGATGAAGGGAGGGTGATTGAATCATAGAATCATGGAATAACCAGGTTGGAAGAGACCCACTGGATCATCGAGTCCAACCATTCCCATCAATCACTAAACCATGTCCCTCAGCACCTTGTCCACCCATCCCTTAAACCCCTCCGGGGAAGGTGACTCTAAACTCCTCCCTGAGCAGCCTCTGCCAGTGCCCAATGACCCTTTCCATGAAATTTTTTTTCTTAATGTCCAGCCTAAACCTGCCCTGGTGAAGCTTGAGGCCATTCCCTCTCGTCCTGTCCCCTGTCAATTGGAAGAAGAGCCCAGCTCCCTCCTCTCCACAACCTCCTTTCAGGGAGTTGCAGAGAGCAATGAGGTCTCCCTTCAGTGTCCTCTTCTCCAGGATAAACACCTCCAGCTCTCTCAGCTGCTCCTCTTCTTCTCCAGCCCCTTCCCCAGCTTTGTTGCTCTTCTCTGGGTTCGCTCCAGAGGGAGGGTGATTGGAATTGGAGAGGATGAAGGGAGGGTGATTGGAAGAAGTAGGAATGAAGGGAGGGTGATTAGAAGTGATGGGTATGGGATAGTGGTGATGTGGATGAAGCGATGGTGCTTGGGAGCTGGGTCATGACGGGGAAGATGCAATGGTGCTTTGGAGAGAGATGGTGTTGGTGTGGTGGTGATGAGGATGGAGCAATGGGGCTTGGAAGTGATGGGATGACGGTCATGGGGATGAAGCAGTGGCACTTGGGAGCCAAATTGTGATGGGGATGAAGTGATGGTGCTTGGGACCCAAGGTGCAGGTGTCCTAATGGGTATTCCCTCTTTTCCAACGAAGCAGGGGGACTGGGAGGCAACGTGTGACCCTGGGTGGAAGCAGGGGGGCTGGCAAGGCAGTTGTCCACCAGGATCTCTTCCCTGATCTAAGCCCATCCTGCCTGTACACTCCAACCAGCACAGGCTCCCATATCCTCCCTTTCATAGAGTCATTTTTCACACAGAGGGTCATTGAGCATTGGAATAGGCTGCCCAGGGAGGTGGTTGAGTCACCTTCCCTGGAGGTGTTTAAGGCACAGGTGGATGAGGTGCTGAGGGACATGGTTTAGCATTTGATAGGAATGGTTGGATTAGAAGATCCGATGGGTCCCTTCCAACCTGGCTGTTCTATGATTCTATGATTAAAGTTGGAAAAGTCCTCTAAGCTCATCCAGTCCAACCCTCAGCCCAACACCACCATCCCTTCTAAACCACGCCACGAAATGATAGTCCCTTCAGTTCTCTTCAGCTTCAGTGCAACCATGCCTCAGTTTCCCCATGTTCACCTAGCACGACGTCTCCTTTCCAGATGGTTTTAGGGTGAAAGGAGGCTCTGCCCTGCCAGGCTGCTTTGATTTGTGGCCAAGCCTGTTCACAACCACAAAGAACGGTGTCCAACTGAGGAGAGAGCTAAAATTGAGCATTTTTCGTCCCCTCTCAGGTCACTGCCAGTCCTGCTCACCCGGGGAAACAGTTGCCACTGCACAAGCAGTGAGCTGGGGTGATTAATAAATCCTGCCAGAGGAGCTGCTGCTGTGCTGAGTTCGCCCATCAAGGAAGGAAATCTTTATTTATATATATTCTATAAACTAATTTTTGCATCATTGCAATAAATCCATCTTCCAGCCGTCAGCCACGATCTGCCTTTGTTGCCATTCGCGTGCAGCTCCGGGTGGGATGTTGGGGTTGGGGGAGCAGGAGCATCCCAGCATCCCTGGACCTGAGAATGTGGGGGAGGGGGGTCCAGGAGCTAGAAAGAGAGTTTGGGGTGATCCTAAGTGGGGAGAAGGAACCAAGGCACCCAGGTCCCAACCGGTTTGTTGATCCTCCTTGAGCAGAGAGGTCCCAGGAGCATCAAGGGAGTGGGATGCTACCACTCCTCGGACACAGCTCTGCATCCCTGGCCCCGAGAAGGGGGTTCCAGGAGCTAGAAGGGGAATTTGGGGTGATCGTAAGTGGGGAGAAGGACTCAAGGCATCTAGGTCCCACCCTACTTATCCATCCTGCTTGAGCAGAGGGGTCCAGGAGCATTAAGGGAGTGGGATGTCACCACTCCTCGGACACAGCTCTGCATCCCTGTCCTGAGAAGGGGGGTCCAGGAGCTAGAAAGGGAATATGGGGTGATCTTAAGTGGGGAGAAGGATCCAAGGCATCGAGGTCCCACCCTACTTGTCTGTCCTGCTTGAGCATTAAGGGAGTGGGATGTCACCACTCCTCGGACACAGCTCTGCATCCCTGGCCCCAAGAAGGGGGGTGTCCAGGAGCCAGAAGGGGAGTTTGGGGTGATCTTAAGTGGGGAGAAGGATCCAAGGCATCCAGGTCCCACCCTACTGGTCCATTCTGCTTGAGCAGAGGGGTCAAGGAGCATCAAGGGAGTGGGATGTCACCACTCCTCGGCCACAGCTCTGCATCCCTGGGGAGACCCCAGAGGAAACGGGAAGCCCCCAGGACGCTGCTGTTAACCCAGTACCGGTAAATCCTGGCGGTTGCCCCTGCTTGCGGGTGACCTGGCAGAGGCCGGGGGGTGGGGGGGGAGCCTTTTCCCAGCAGCCCACCCCCCTCCTTCTGCGGGGTGAGTGTGGTTGTGAGCTGGAGACACCGTGTCTGTTCTCCACAGACTCCAAGCCCAGAGCAGAGCAGTAGGGAGATGGATGGAGGACACGGTGAGCAGCAGAAGAGCTGCAGGACTGGCAGTTACCCCCTCCCCAAAGCCAACCCTCCAGCTCTGGGATGTCCCATGGGGGACTTTGAGCAGCCACTGAGGGGACCTGGTGGCTTTTTAGGCTGAGACCTTGACTGGGATGCAGAGCATCCGGGACCTTGCATCCCAGACCTTGACTGGGATGCAAGGCTGCCGACAAGTGGGGGTCCCACTCAGTTGGCCTCCAGGGATGCCCTGCCTGGCTTGGGGGGGCTCTGAGGAGTAGGACCCCACTTCGGGGAAGATTCCAGTGCCCCATCCCATCGCCCTGTCTTGGAGCAGTAGCCGATCGAAGGCAGCCGAGGTGTGGGCAGGGATCCCACTGGGGAGATGAGTCTGCTGGGTCTCAGCCAGGCCAGGAGGTCCTGCAGCCCTGGCTCCTGGCCCAGGGCTACACGTGAGGAAGACTCAGAGCAATGGGGGTGGAGGAAGGCTGCCAGCCACTTGCTTCATCCAGGGACCTGTGAGCTCTCCCCATTGCTGGGGGGCATGAGGCTGCCTGGTTTCCCTGCCCTGGGGACAAGGTGGGGTTCAGCAGAGACCCCCCTCTCCCTTCCCCTTCCCACCTGCTGATGCTCTCCAGCAGGATGCGATAATGCCAGTGGAGAGGTGAGGGGGGGATGTGATAACGCTCATCAGGGGAGGTGAGGAGTGGGGGTCGGGAACCATCAAGCTCCTAGATGCTGACAGGCAGCCCAGCACAACTGCCCCTCTCACCTCCATCCACCCTGGGCATCAAGACCCACCCCACCCCCTGCCCGGAGACCCCCATCCAGACCCCTAACCTGGCTGGAGAACCCCCACCCAGACCTCTAACCTGCTTGGAGAACCCCTACCCTGCCCAGGGACCCCCACCCAGACCCCGAACCTGGCTGGAGAACACCCACCCAGACCCCCACCTGCCCAGGAACTCCCAACCAGACCCCTACCCTACCCGGGGACCCCTGCCCAGACCCCCAAAGTACCCAGGGACCCCCAACCAGACACCCACCCTGCCCGGGGACCCCCACCTGCACAGGGACCCCCACCCAGACTCCTAACCTGCCTGGGAACCCCCACTCAGACCCCTATCCTGCCCAGGAACCCCCCCCCCCCAGACCCCTAACCTGCCTGGAGAACCCTCATCCAGACCTCCAAACTGCGTGGGGACCCCTACACAGACCCCCAACCTTCCCGGGGCCCCCCACCCTGCCTGGAGACCCCCACCCTGCCCTGGAATCTCCCCGTCTAAGGGTGTCCCAAGCCTCCTGAGATCCCTGCAGAGCTCCAGAGGGACCCATCTCAGCATGTGCTGACGAGGAAGGGACTGGGGAGGAATGAAGAGGATGGGGACAGGAAGAAAATTCCTTGAGTTGCTTTCATATGAGAGGGGTTTTTTCCCCCTCTTTTTGTCCCTTTTTCTTTGCCAGGCCTGGCACTCGTTACCAGCGCTGGTGGTAACGAAGGGCTCTGTGCATAGCAATGAGATTGATTGACCCCTGTGACCCTGGCCAGGGCCAGGGCTCCCTCCAGGGCACCCAGGTCACCGGCTGCTGACCATCACTGGTTGCCACGGTGACACCAGAGGTCCCCAGGGATGGACGGGGGGCTCTGGGATGCAGGGGGGGTTGCTGGGACAGGTCAACGTGTCAAGGCTGGTGCCTTAGCAGGATGCGACTGGCTTGGGGAGGGCGAGGTTAAAATTCCTGCTCGAGGTGGCACCTCAAGTGTCCTCCAAAGGGGAGCAGGACGCGGGATGTGCCACAAGGCACCAGTGAGGTTCCTGTGGTGTGTTCCTGGGGAAACTGAGGCACAGCAGGAACCCCAGGGTGGGAGATGGTGGGGACAGGGCAGAAAAACCGGGAGGTGAGGAGGAGGGACAGGTGAGGGGGTGGAAGGGGAGAGAGGTGGAGGTTGGGGTGGGGATGGTGCAGGATGGAGGGGTGCAGGGCAGGAGAGGGGGTGTAGGGGTACAGGGTGAAGGGTGCAGGGCAGGATGGGGGGTCCAGGATGAAAGGCTCTAGGTTAGGATGGTAGATGTAGGGGTGCAGGATGAAGGGTGGAGGGGTGCAGAGCTGGGTGAAGGGTAAAGAGGGGCAGGATGGAGGGGTGCAGGGCAGGATGGGGGGGTTTATGACAAAGGATGGAGAGGTGCAGGGCAGGATGGGGGGTCCAGGATGAAAGGTGAAGGGCTTTAGGTTAGGATGGTGGATGTAGGGGTGAAGAATAGAGGTTGGAGGGGTGCAGGGCTAGGTGAAGGGGCACAGGATGAAGGGTACAGGGAATGATGGGGAGTCCAGGATGAAAGGTGAAGGGCTCTAGGTTAGGATGGGGGATGTAGGGCTGCAGGATGAAGGGTGAAGGGCTGGGTGAAGGGTAAAGAGGGGCAGGATGGAGGGGTGCAGTGCAGGATGGGGGGGTCTATGACAGAGGATGGAGAGGTGCAGGGCAGGATGGTGAGTCCAGGACGAAAGGTGAAGGGCTCTAGGTTAGGATGGTGGATGTAGGGGTGCAGGATGAAGGGTAGAGGGGTGCAGGGCTGGGTGAAGGGTAGAGAGGGGCAGAGTGGAGGGGTGTAGGGCAGGAGAAGGGGTACAGGGTGAAGGGTGCAGGGTAGGATGAAGAGTGAAGGTGGAGCGGGATAGAGTGGTAGACTGGGGGTGCGGAGGGGTGCAGGGTAGGATGGGGGGTCCAGGACGAAAGGTGAAGGGCTCTAGGTTAGGATGGGGGATGTAGGGCTGCAGAGTAGAGGTTGGAGGGGTGCAGGGCTGGGGGCAGGGGCACAGGATGAAGGGTACAGGGCAGGATGGGGGTTCCAGGATGAAAGGTGAAGGGGTACAGGGTAGGATGGTAGATGCAGGGGTGTAGGATAGAGGGTGGAAGGTGCAGGACAGGGTGCAGGGGCACAGTATGAAGGGTGAAGGGGCACAGGATGGAGGATGCAGGGCAGGATGGGGCGTCCAGGATGAAAGATGAAGGGCTCTAGGTTAGGATGGTGGATGTAGGGCTGCAGGATGAAGGGTGGAGGGGTGCAAGGCTGGGTGAAGGGGCACAGGGTGAAGGGTACAGGGCAGGATGGGGGGTCCAGGACGAAAGGTGAAGGCCTCTAGGTTAGGATGGTGGATGTAGGGGTGCAGGATGGAGGTTGGGGGGGTGCAAGGCTGGGTGAAGGGGCACAGGGTGAAGGGTACAGGGCAGGATGGGGGGTCCAGGATGAAAGGCGAAGGGCTCTAGGTTAGGATGCTGGATGTAGGGGTGCAGGATGAAGGGTGGAAGGGTGCAGGGCTGGGTGAAGGGTAGAGAGGGGAAGGATGGAGGGATGCAGGGCAGGATGGGGGGGTCTATGATAAAGGATGGAGGGGGCACAGCAGGATGGAGGGGTCCAGGATGAAAGGTGAAGGGGTGCAGGGAAGGATGGTGGATGTAGGGGTACAGGGTGGAGGGCTAGAGGGCAGGATGAGGGGTGCAGGATGAAGGGTGGCGGGATGCAGGGCAGGATGCGGGGTGCGGAGCAGGGTGCAGGGGGCTGGATGGGGGTGCAGGATGAGGTGCCTGCTCGGTACCCCCATTCCTGGGCTTTCGCTGCCCTCTAGCGGGCAGGTCCGGCCCCTCCTCGCCCCCCCCTACCCCGTCTGCTGTCAGCCCGGGATGGAGGGGACAGGGAGGGCAGGAGTGGGGTTAAAGCCTCCCAATCCGCCTTCGGGGGTTGCCCCGAGCTGCTGGGGGGGCATCTTCTGGGTCCTGCCCCACGGATGCACTGGCCACTGCCCACCCCCCAGCCCCCTCCTCAACTGCCCCCCCACTTCCTAAGCCCCCAACCCAGCATCCAGGGCTCCCTTCGATCCCCCCGAGTCCCCTTTCCAGCACCCAGAGGGTCGCCTTGTCTACCTCTAACCACACCAGCGGCCCCGATGCCACCCGCCGCAGCGCCTCTCCTGGCCGCCAGGTGGCGCCACGAGCCCCGGGCCTGGGCCTGTCCCCAACCTTGTCCCTTTCCCCAACCGTGTTCCTGTCCCCAACCTTATCCCTTTCCCCAACCTTGCCCCTTTCCCCAACCTTGCCCCTGTCCCCAACCTTGTCCCTTTCCCCAACCTTGCCCCTGTCCCCAACCTTGTCCCTTTCCCTAACCTTGTCCCTGTCCCTAACCTTGTCCCTGTCCCCAGACTCAGCCCTATCCCTGTCCCCAGCCCCAACCATGTCCTAGACCCTGTACCTGTCCTTGTCCCTGTCATTGTCCCTGGCCCTGTCCTCAGCCTTGTCCCTGTCCCCAACCTTGTCCCTGTCCCCAGCCTCAGCCCTATCCCTGGCCCCAGCTATGCCCTAGACCCTGGCTCTGACCCTGTCCCATTCCATCCCCAGCCCTGTCCCCACTCCTGACCCTGTCCCTTTTCCTGTCCCCTGTCCCAACCATGTCCTAGACGCTGGCTCTGTTCCTGACCTTGTCCCAGTCCCCAGCCCAACCCTGTCCCAGTCCTTCTCCCTGTCTGTTCCCAGTCCTGACCCTATCCCTGTCCCCAGCCCTGACCCTATCCCTGTTCCAGTCCCCAGCCTCAACCTTATCCCTGTCCTCATTACTGTCCCTGTCCCTAACCTCAACCCTGTCCCTATCCCAGACTCCAGCCCCAACTTGATCTCTTCCCCTGTCCACTTTCCCTGTCTCTGTCCCAGTCCCCAGCCCCAAATCTGTCCCTGTCCCCAACCCTGTCCCCCTGCTCCGCCTGCCCTGCTGATGCCCAGCACTCCACAGGCTGTGACAGCCCCAAGCTCTCTCTGTCCCCAGCCTGTGGTGTCACCCAGCAGGCTGAGTCCTCCTGGGCAGCCCTGGGTTGGTGGCACATGGGCCAGTTTGCTGCCAGGACACAGAGCCACAGCAGAAACTCTGAGCAGGCACAGGAAAAACCTCAGTTCTGCTTCTGCCCCTTTGACACAGGGTGAGAGGTGGAAAGGGAATAGAGACCAACATTTGGAGATCAGAGAATGATGGAATGGTTTGGGTTAGAAGGACCTCAAAGCCCATCCAGTCCCACCCCTGCCATGGGCAGGGACACCTCTCACTGCATCAGGGGCTCCAAGCCCCATCCAACCTGCCCTTGAACCCCTCCAGGGATGGGGCAGACACCACTGCTCTGGGCAACCTGGGCCAGGGCCTCCTCACCCTCACAGCAAAACATTTCTTCCTAAAATCTCATCTCAGTCTCTCCTCTTTCAGCTCAAAACTGTTATCCCTCATCCTGTCCCCGCACTCCCTGATCAAGAGCCCCTCCCCAGCTTTCCTGGAGCCCCTTTCCATGCTGGAAGCTGCTCTAAAGTCTCCCTGGATCCTTCTCTTCTCCAGACTGAATAACCCCCACTATCTCAGCCTGGCCTCATACAGTAGGTTCTCCAGCCCTTGGATCATCTCCGTGGCCTCCTCTGGACTCGCTCCAACAGCTCCATGTCCTCCCTGTGCTCAGGACTCCAGAACTGGTCACAGGGCTCCAGGTGGGTCTCACAGTGCACAGTAGAGGGGCAGATTCCCCTCCCTCCCTGCTGGTCCCACTGCTCTGGATGCAGCCCAGGACACAGTTGGTTTCTGAGCTGCGAGTGCTCATTGTCATCTCATGTCAAGCTTCTCCTCCCCCAGTACCCTGAGTCCTTCTCTTCTGGGCTGCTCCCAATGCATTCTCTGCACGGGAGGTGGCACTTCCGTACCCAGTCCCGTGCAGAGTGCCAGGGACAGGAGGGATGCTGGCAAGTGGCCGAGGATGGAGAGGAGCAGGAGGATGGGAGCCCCTCTTCTCCTCCCCTCCCCAGGCTGTTGCAGTTGGAGCTGTGGAGTGGAAGTAACAGGCGGTGACACCAGTGCCCCAAAAAACCCACCACCAGAACAATAGTCAGGAATTGGATGCCTGGGCCCAGAGAGTGGTGGGAAATGGAGTTAACTCCAGTTGGAGGCTGGTTCCAAGTGGTGTCCCCAGGGCTCAGTGCTGGGTCCAGCCCTGTTCAATGTCTTTATCAATGACCTGGATGAAGGCATCGAGTGCTCCCTTAGCAAGTTTGCAGACGACACTAAGCTGGGTGGAAGTGTCAATCTGCTGGAGGATTGGGAGGCTCCAAAGGGATCTGGACAGGCTGGATCCATGGGCAGAGACCAATGGGATGAGGTTTAACAAGGCCAAATGGCAGGTCCTGCACTTGGGGCACAACAACCCTATGCAGAGCTACAGACTGGGAGAAGTCTGGCTGGAAACCGCCTGGAGGGGAAGGACCTGGGGGTGTTGATTGACAGGGACCAAACATGAGGCAGCAGTGGCCCAAGTGGCCAATAAGGCCAATGGCATCTCGGCTTGGATCAGAAACGGCACGATCAGCAGGTCCAGGGAGGTTATTCTCCCTCTGGACCCAGCACTGGTGAGATCGCTCCTCGAATCCTGGGGTCAGTTCTGGGCCCCTCACCACAAGAGGGATGTTGAGGCTCTGGAGCGAATCCAGAGAAGAGCAACAAAGCTGGTGAAGGGGTTGGAGAAGAAGAGGAGCGACTGAGAGAGTTGGGGGTGTTTATCCTGGAGAAGAGGAGGTTGAGGGGAGACCTCATTGCTCTCTGCAGCTACCTGAAAGGAGGTTGTGGAGAGGAGGGAGCTGGGCTCTTCTCCCAAGGGACAGGATGAGAAGGAATGGCCTCAAGCTCCACCAGGGGAGGGTCAGGCTGGACATTAGGAAAATATTTCACAGAAAGGGTCATTGTGCACTGGCAGAGGCTGCCCAGGGAGGGGGTTGAGTCACCTTCCCTGGAGGGGTTTAAGGGACGGGTGGACGAGGTGCTGAGGGACATGGTTTAGTGTTTGATAGGAATGGTTGGACTCAACGATCCAGTGGGTCTCTTTCAACCTGGTGATTCTATGATTCTATAATTCTAATGAGAAACTCCTGGACATTCCCGAGGGTGGCACTGGGACAGAGCTGGGACAGCCCTCATGTCACAACCAAAGCGGCATCCGATGAGCTCTAGCCCTAATGGGGAGAAAGGAAGAGGAGAAGAAAATGGCAGGCGAGATAACAGGAGCGGAGTAGCTTCGCCTTTAAAATAATGCAGCAAAATTAGCAGTTCTGCAGTCATTAATATGCAAAAATGCAAATCAGGAGGTAATTAAGCTGCAGTCCTCCGGAGGATATTTCCATCATAATGAATTCTATTGTCAGGGAAAGAGCAGCCAGGAGGATTTATGTTGCTTACATTAATATAAAATATGAGTAGCAAAGAGTTGTCCTTGCAAGGTTCTCCATTGCCAAGGCAAGGTCCCCATCGCCAAGGCATGGTCCCCATCGCCAAGGCAAGGTCACCATCACCAAGGCGATGTCCCCATCACCAAGGCAAGGTCCCCATGGCCAAAGCTAGGTCCCTGTTACCAAGGCAAGGTCCCCATCACCAAGGCAAGGTCACCATCACTTAGGCAAGGTCCCCATCACCAAGGCAAGGTCTCTGTCACCAAGGCAAGGTCTTTGTCACCAAGGCAAGGTCCCCATCGCCAGGGGACGTGGATATCACAACCATGGGAATAAACAGCCTCTCCTTTCCCCTTCCCTCTGTGCCACATCCCTGCAAACCTCCAGCCAACTGCTGGCATTGGTGCCACCCCCTGTGGTGCCTGTTGGCACCGAGCCCTGTGCCGGGGCTGTGGTGGCTCTCCATCCCCCCAGGAGGCAATGAGGGAGCCAGGATATCAAGCAAAGCAGGGGGTGAGGGTGGGATTTTCCCTGAGACCTAGTGTCCAAACCCATCAGGATTCTTTCATCCCACTCCTGGCTAATCCCTGGATGCTGAAGAACACTTTGTCCATCCCTATCTTCCCAGCCCCTGAGGCGCTCTGTGGACAGGACCCCACAGAGGTTGGCACTGGCCATTCTACGGGGTCCCTTGGGCACCAGGACGGGGGAGATAACGTGTGTCCCCCCAGGATTTGTGATGATGAGGGCAGCCAGATCTCCGAGCTGTGTGAGCAATGCACTAGCCAAAGGGCCACCAGTCCTCAGGTGCCACTTGTCCCCAGCACCCTCCACTGCAGCCCCCACCCGCAGAGGGTCGCGAGTCTGGGTGCAACCTTCTCTTTTCATTCCCACCAACATCATCTACTGCGGCAAACAACCCAAACCCGAACGAGTTGGCTGGTTGCCACCTTGCAGCTGCGGCCTCCCGGCTCAGCCTGGCATTTTTCAAATGTCAAGGCAAAAAGCTTTGGGGCCGGGGGACTCGGGGGGCTCCTCTGGGGCGGAGGGGGCTGGGGACAAGGAGGGGGACGGGAATGGGGGCAGGAGAAGGGGGAGGGATGCCCGCAACCCCTGCAGCTGGTGTTGGCATCGCTGTGGTGGAAGGGGGAGTTGGTTCTGGGTTAGGTGGGAGGGAAGCGGCTCCATCTCAGCAGTCGCTGTGGTTGAGGTGAGAGAAGAAGATTATTTTGAAGAAGAAAGAGAAATAAAAAAAGGAGGAGAGGAGCCGGGTACAGAAGAACAGCTGCTCCCCCGAGACATGGGGCTCGCTGCTTGCCTGCAAAGACACTCAAGGTTCTCGGGAGCCCCCATCCATGGCACCTCCAGCCCCATGGTCACGGTGAGGTGGGGACGGGCTGGGGACAGCAGCCAAAGGCACAATTGCCATCCAAAGGTCTAGGAGCTCATCTCCAACCCAGGTCACTGTCATCCCATGTCACCCACTGCCACCCACCATCACCAACTGCCACCCCACATCACCCCTTACCTCTCTCTGTCACCCACTGCCTCACACTGCCACCTCCTGTTACCCCTTGCCACTACCTGCTGTTACCTGCTGCCACTCTCAGTCACCCACTGCCACCCACTATCACCCTCTGTCACCCACTCTCATCCCCTGCCACCCACTATCACCCCATGTCACCCACTGCCGCCCCATGCCACTCACTGCCACCCCATGTCACCCACTATCACCCTCTGTCACCCCTGTCACCCCTGTCACCCACTGTAACCCCATGTCACAGGGAAGGGTAACCCCTGCCCAGGGGACTGTGGGATTCAGAGCTGGCAGGGGACACTGGGTGTGTGTCAAGGGACCCTCAATCCCCAGCAGCACCATCCTCATGACACTGCCTGTGCCCAGGGTGCCACATGGATACCAGCAGCCCCCCTTACCCCCCAACAAGTCACCACAGCCCCTGCCCCCCCACCCCATCCCCATGCACCTGCAAAGCTGGAAACCTTCACCACCTTGGTGGAGCTGGAGCTGGGGCACAGGGGGGCCTCTATCTCCCCCCACCCTGTGCTCAGCCCTCACCGGGAGGCAGCAAGGACTTTGCCCTGGGGAGGCTCGGAGGGTGGGGATGCACCCGCGGGTGTGCTGGGTGCTCTGGGAGTGCATCCACACACGGGTGCATTAGAATCATAGAATAACCAGGTTGGAAGGGACCCATTAGATCATCGAGTCCAACCATTCCTAACAAACACTAAACCACGTCCCTCATTACTTCATCCACCTGTGCCTTAAACACCTCCAGGGAAGGTGACTCAACCACCTCCCTGGGCAGCCTGTTCCAATGCCCAATGACCCTTTCTGTGAAAAACTTCCTCCTAATCTCCAGCCTAAATCTCCCCTGGTGGAGCTTGAGGCCATTCCCTCTTGTCCTGTCCCTTGGCAGAAGAGCCCAGCTCTCTCCTCTCCACAACCTCCTTTCAGGTAGTTGTAGAGAGTAATGAGGTTGCCTCTCAGTCTCCTCTTCTCTAGGCTAAACAGCCCCATCTCTCTCAGACGCGTGAGTCCCTGCACACACGTGGGTGCATAAGATGCTCTGCGGGTGTATCCTCATGCGGGTGCATTGGGTGCTCAGTGAGTGGGCACACACGTGGGAGCATTGGATTCTCTTTGGGTCCATGCACACACGGGTGCATTGGGTGCTCAGTGGGTCCACGCACACGTGGGTGCATTGGATTCTCTTTGTGTCCATGCACACGTGGGTGCATTGGGTGCTCAGTGGGTCCATGCACACGCGGGTGTGTTGTGTTCTCTCTGCACGCCTGCCCACATGGGTGCATTGTGTGTTCTGCGGGTACACCCATGCCAGGTGGGTTGGGTGCTCTCTGGGTCCATGCACGGGCATGTTCTCTCTCCATGTGATGCCTCCACCAAGCAGCATCCATGCTGAAGAGATGTGGTTGGCATTTTCACGCTCACGTGCGACAACTCACCCCCAAGTGACAGGGGACAGGATGAGAGGGAATGGCCTCAAGCTCCACCAGGGGAGGGTCAGGATGGAATATATATTTCATGGAAAGGGTCATTGTGCACTGGCAGAGGCTGCCCAGGGAGGGGGTTGAGTCACCTTCCCTGGAGGGGTTTAAGGGACAGGTGGACAAGGTGCTGAGGGACATGGTTTAGTGATTGAATGGTTGGACTCAATGATTCAATGGGTCTTTTCCAACCTGGTGATTCTATGATTCTATGTGTCTCCCTCCCCATTGCCCTTCAGAGCTCCACTAAGGCCAGTGGGTGCTCCACTAAGGCCAGTGGGTGCTCCCCTGGGGAGTACAGGGTCCTTTAGGAACAATGTGTGAACTCTCCTTGCTGTGTCCCAGCCCCACAGCCAGGGTCTCAGAACACACCCAGAGTCGTGTGTTTCCTGCCTCTTAGGGGGCTTGTGACCCAGGCAGGCTGCTCAGGGGGCGTTACCTGGATGGTGGATGGGCAAAAAGGGTTTGTGGTGGTGATGGCTGACAAACTGAAATCAAACCAGGTCCAAAAACTGAGTGGGCTGAGGGCAGAACCCCAGATTTACTTCCCTGGCCCTGAGGACGCACCTGCCCCATGAGCTTAGGGGCTTACAGAGCCCCCAACCATTGCCCTAAGCCCATCTCAGGGTGGTTGGCACGGTCAGGAGGTTGGGGTCATAGAATCATAGAATCATAGAACAACCAGGTTGGAAGAGACCCATCGGATCTTCTAGTCCAACCATTCCTATCAAACACTAAACCAAGTCCCTCAAGACCTCATCCACCCGTCCCTTAAACACCTCTTGGGAAGGTAACTCAACCACCTCCCTGGGCAGCCTATTCCAATGCCCAATGACCCTCTGTGTGAAAAACTTCCTCCTAATCTCCAACCTAAATCTCCCCTGGTGGAGATTGAGGCCATTCCCTCTTGTCCTGTCCCCTGTCACTCAGGAGAAGAGGCCAGTTCCCTCCTCTCTACAACCTCCCTTCAGGTAGTTGTAGAGAGTAATGAGGTCTCCTCTCAGCCTCCTCTTCTCCAGGCTAAACAACCTCAGTTCTCTCAACTGCTCCTCATAGGTTCTGTTCTCCAGACCCTTCACCAGAGAAGGGGTGACCCTGGTGTTACCACCCTGAGAAGGACCCTTGAGGGCATCAGAGCATCTTCTTCAGCCACCATCAGAGCAGGGTCCTGGGAATGGGTTGTGTCGCTGCTGCCTGGGGTGCTCTCAGAGCACTGAGGCTGGGGGGAGGCTGCGGTGGAGGACGGTTGGGAGAGGAGCACCCATGTTTACACACGGTGACATGTGAATTCCCCCCCGGCGGCAGCACCTCTTGAGGTTTGAGGTGACATCCTGCCTGCTGCGTCGCGCTGTCACCCCAGGCCTGGGGGGCCTCTGGTGCAGGTAGGGAAACCGCAGAGGCAACGGAGGCAGAGCTGGGGTTACGCAGCTCCCTGTCCAGCTCCGGCTGCACCCAAAACCAGCAGCTCTTTGTACCAAAGAGGAGTCCAGTCCAAATGCCCTCCCCAACCTCCATGCACAGCTCGTGGGGAGCACATCACAGGACAAGGAGCTGCTAGGTGTTTTTCCGAGGGTCCCCATCCCCACCTCCTTCCCCGACTTGGGGAAAAAATTCTACCAGCATTTGGGTTTATAAGCTGGGAGTAAATGAAAGCAGTAAGCTATAAATCAGGGTGACATCCTCCCTGCCGAGCAGCAGGTTGGAGCAGGTGAAGCCTTTTCATCCATGATTTATTTTGGGAGCACACATGTGGAGGCAGGATTGGAGTCGAACCCCGTAGCCCATCATCCAGCCCTGAGCATCCAGCACATCATCCAGCCCTGAGCACCCGACCCCTCATCCAGCCCATGCCCAGCACCCACACAACCCCTAGGTACAAGCAAGTTTTAGCTTCGCTGCTGGTGAAAATAGAGATAAGGATGAGACCTGGTATCTCAGCCAGATATAAGGGAGGGATGTGGGAATAAGTGATTCCCCATTAACCCTGTGGGGAATCTGTAGTGCCAGCTCGGGATGCTTCGGTATGGGCACCCAACACAACTGTGTGCGCATGCACCCACAGAGCTCTCCACACACGTCTGCTTGCACCCACAGAGCTCCCAATGCACCCATGTGTGTTTGCACCCACAACATGCATGTGTGCAACCATGCAGAGAGCACTGAATGCACCCACAGAGCACCCAACACATCTGTGTGTGTTTGCACCCACAACATGCATGTGTGCAACCATGCAGAGAGCATATAATGCACCCACGTGTGAGCACACACTCACAGAGCACCCAATGCAGTCACGTGTGTGTTTGCACCCACAATATCCATGTGTGCAACCATGTAGAGCGTCTAATGCTCCCACAGAGCACCCATGTGCGTGTTTGCACCCACAACATGTGTGTGTGCAACCATGTAGAGCATCTAATGCTCCCACAGAGCACCCAAGTGTGTGTTTGCACCCACAACGTGCGTGTGCAACCATATATAGAGCATCTAACACACCCACAGAGCACCCAACACATCCACGTATGTGTGCACACAATGCACCCATGTGTTTGCACCCACAGAGCACCCAGTACAACCTCATGTGCATGCACCCAATGCACACAACCACAGAGCACCCAACACACCCATGCATGTGCACTCAAAGAGCACCCAGTGCATCTGCGTGTGTGTGCACCCATAGCACCCACGTGTGCAGGAACCTACAGAGCACACAATGCACCCATGTGTGCATGCGCCCAGAGCACCTATGCGTGTGCTCACCCACAGGGCACCCAACACACCCATGTCTGGATGCACCCGCAGAGCATCCAACGCACCCCATATGCAAGGACCCAAACAAGGCCAAGAGCCGGGACCTGCACGTGGGGCACAACAACCCTGAGCAGCTCCAGACTAGAAGTCTGGTTCAAAATCTGCCTGGAGGAGAAGGACCTGGGGGTGTTGGTTGACAGCAACTGAACATGAGGCAGCAGTGGCCCAAGTGGCCAAGAAGGCCAATGGCATCTTGGCTTGGATCAGAAACGGCATGGCCAGCAGGGCCAGGGACTCTGGACTCAGTACTGGTGAGACCGCTCCTCGAATCCTGGGGTCAGTTCTGGGCCCCTCAGCACAAGAAGCATGTTGAGGCTCTGGAGTGAGTCCAGAGAAGAGCAATGAAACTGGGGAAGGGGCTGGAGACCAGACCTTATGAGGAACGTCTGAGAGAGCTGGGAGTGTTTATCCTGGAGAAGAGGAGGTTGAGGGGAGACCTCATTGCTCTCTCCAACTCTCTGAAAGGACGTTGTGGAGAGAAGGGAGCTGGGCTCTTCTCCCAAGAGGACAGGATGAGAGAGAATGGCCTCAAACTCTGCCAGGAGAGATTCAGGCTGGACATTAGGAAAAATTTTTTCATGGAAAGGGCCATTGGGCACTGTCAGAGGCTGCCCAGGGAGGGGGTTGAGACACCTTCCCTGGAGGGATTTAAGGGACGGGTGGACAAGGCACTGAGGGATATGGTTTAGTGATCGATGGGAATGGTTGGACTCTATGATGCTGTGGGTTTCTTCCAACCTGGTGATTCTATGATTCTAAAACAAACACACCCATGCACACAGTCACCTGCTGAGCACCCACATGTGCAGAGACCCTGGGGGAGTAATCAGGTCTCGCTGTGGGTGCCCCAGCAGGCAGGAACAGGGGAAGCCGAGGCGCTTGGCACTTGTTGAGCTGTGAGCACAGTGTGATGCAGAGATAAGGTGTCTGCCGGCTGCCAAGTTAAACTGAGGTCACAGCAAACCCAGGCTGGCGAATTTGTCCCCACAGCCCCGGGTTACACACACACACACACACACACACAGAGCCAGATGTAAATTGTCATTTGGAGCTGATTTGGATCCTTCCACCTGGCTCTTCTCCCCAAAAGTCACCATTACCCACAGCACCGGAGCTGATGGCTTCCAAGCCACTTTTTGCCTAGCTTTGTTCAAAATCTGAGGAAGATGCTCTGTGGGAGAGGGGAAGCTCTTGGGAAGCCGTTTTATTTCCTATTTCACAGTTCAAGCAAGGTGTTGGGGATTTTCTCTCCCAGTGTGAACATGGGGCTGATGGGGGGTTGGTGTGGGGCTCAGTTGTCAGAGCACAACCCTACCAACTCCCAGGCTTTCCTTATTGTCTAGGTTCCCCTGTGCTCCAGCCCCACAGAATCATAGACTCATAGCATGGTTTGGGTTGGAAGGGACTTTAAAGTTCATCTAATTCCACCCCTGCCCCACAATGGGCAGGGATGTGTCCCACTAGATCAGGCTGCACAAGGTCCCATCCAACCTTAGAAATGTAGAATCATTAAGGTTGAAAAAAAATGCTAATCTCATCCAGCCCAACCATCAGCCCAACACCACCGTGTCTACTAAACCATGTCCCAAAGTGCCACAGCTACATGTTGCTTGATCCCCTTCAGGGATGGAGACTCCACCACCTCCCAGGGCAGCCTCTGCCAGGACCTGACAATCTTTCTGGGGAAGGAATTTTTCCTTTTATCCAATCTAAACCTCCCTTGGTGCAACTTGAGACCATTTCCTCTAGTTCGATCCCTTGTTACTTGTAGGAAGAGACCAACACCCACCTTGCTCCAACCTCCTTTCCGGGAGCTGCAGAGAGCGATGAGGTCTCCCCTCAGCCTCCATTTGCCCAGACTAAACAATGCCAGGTCCCTCAGCTGCTCCTCATAACCCTTGTTTTCCAGCCCTTCCCCAGCTCTGTTCCCCTCCTCTGGACATGCTCCAGCCCCTCAATATCTTTCTTGTAGTGAGAGGGTCCTGTTGGTAGCACCAGTGGCACCTCCTGGAGGTGGCAAAGCTGGGACCCTGCAGCCCCTCCTCAGTGGCTTGGCCTCCAGGTCACAGAAAGCTTTGAAAGCAGCTTCAGAGGAACTTCTTGGCTGCACCCATGGGCACTGCAGAGCCTTCGGCACAGCTCAAATTGCTTTTCTACCTTTCCCTCTCCCCTTTCCAAATATGCTTTTTTTTTCAACCATTAAGCTCCTGATTTTAATCAAAACTCTTATGACACATGCACCCCTCAATCCCTGACTCCCTGACCCTCAGAGTCCTCAAAAGAAGAGAAAGCCCTCCCACCAAAGTGGGAGAGCAGGGAGCCCAGGCTGGGGTCTGTCAGAGGGAACAAAAGGCACAGCCAGGGTTTAATGAGGGTAAAAAGTCCCCTCACCAAGCCAAGGCCTCCTCTCCCCCCAAAGATTCTCCCTGCACCCCCTCCGGATGCGGGTTCGCAGGGAGCGGATGGGGAGGGGGTGCAGGCAGTGGGGGCTGCACAGGGGGAGGCAGCGCAGCCGGATTCGAATGGGAGACGCCTGACAGATGGGTCTGCCCTAGATTTCATGACTGGCTGCCGTTAATCTGGTTTCCTGAGCCCTTCCCCCCCCACCTCAGATGCAGCAGCCCACCTCCCCATGGCTGGACCGGGGGTCCCTACTGCTGGGTAGGAGGTGGTGGGGCCCCACAGGGGTACAGGGTCAGGGACATGGCACTAAGGGGGTCAAAAGATGTCCCCAAGCTTTGGTACAGGGACCCACCAGCCCACAGCCAAAGCCACAGCTCCCTGCTCCATCCCAAACAGCCCCTTGGGCACAGCCTGGGCCCCAGTGCTGGGGTGTCCATTTCTCCTCTCTTCCCCAACGGGTGGGAGGAGATGGGATTTTACCACTGTGGCCTTTTGCATGCCCGAGGCATCTCTCCATCCTCCTCTTCCTCCTCCAGTCCCCCTTAAGCCACCTTTGGATTTCATCCCACCTCCCATCTGCCACACCCTTGCAAAGCTGTAGATGCCAGGAGGACGATCACAGAATCATAGAATCACCAGGTTGGAAGAGACCCACCAACCAGGTCGTCGACTCCAACCATTCCCATCAATCACTAAACCATGTCCCTCAGCACCTTGTCCACCTGTCCCTTAAACCCCTCCAGGGAAGGTGACTGAACTCCCTCCCTGGGCAGCCTCTGACAGTGCCCAATGATCCTTTCCGTGAATTTTTTTTCCTAATGTCCAGCCCAAACATTCCCTAGCATATCTTGAGGCCATTCCCTCTCATTTCCCTTGGGAGAAGAGGCCATTACCCTCCTCTCCACAACCCCCTTTCAGGTAGTTGGAGAGAGCAATGAAGTCTCCCCTCAGCCTCCTCTTCTCCAGGCTAAACACCCCCAGCTCTCTCAGCCGCTCCTCGTAAGGCCTGTTCTCCAGAGGCTGGCAGGGACCCAACAGCTCCAGCTGCCAAACAGGAACCCACGGCTAGGCTGTAGGACTTCTGGCTGCTCCCTGCCTGGGGACATCATCCAGTGTCACCCCTCTGCCCCTGCCACACAGGTGGGACAGAGCATGGAGTGGGGACGGACGCTCTGCTCTCCTTGGCTGCCCCTTGCTGCATCCCCAGGCCACTGAAATGCAGCCCCCCAGGTCTCCCCCAGTTTGTAGCTCAGCCCTCCCAGGAGTTTCTGCTTCTCCTTCTTCTCAGCTGAAGTGACGTGAGCTCCCGGGGTTGCCGGTATCTAATTTTACCACTGTGCCGGTGCGGTTGGCTCCCCCACCCACGCATGGCGTCGGCCCGGGGAAGCGAAAGAGGGTAAGGCCGAGTGGGAGGACACAGTGGAGATGCACCTGTGATCGCGGCGAAGGACAGGCAAGAGCTGGCAAAGCTATGACATCCCTGTGTCTAGCCCTCGCCAGGAGAGAGGGGTGGGTTTGGGGGGTGCCGTTTGACTCCAGCCCCCAGCATCCTCTCAGACAAGGTGAGCTGGTCTTGTGTGCCCTTCCAGGAGGATCCTAGAATGGTTTGGGTTGGAAGGGACCTTCAAGATGATCTCATTCCAACCCCCCTGACACGGGTAGGGACACCTCCTACTGGTTCAGGCTTATCAAAAGCACATCCAGATCTCAGCCCCTTGCTTTGGAGCTGATCTATAAATTTAGGTGACTCAAGGCCAGTTTCCCAGAAGCACCAGGTCAGATTTTCATAGTATCATAGAATCACAGAATCACCAGGTTGGAAAAGACCCACTGGGTCATCGAGTCCAACCATTCCTATCAAACACTATATCAAACACTAAACCATGTCCCTCAGCATCTTGTCCACCCGTTCCTTAAACACCTCCAGGGAAGGTGACTCAACCCCCTCCCTGGGCAGCCTTTGCCAGTGCCCAATGGCCCTTTCCATGAAAAAGTTTTTCCTAATGTTCAGCCTGAACCTGCTCTGGCAGAGCTTGAGGCCATTCCCTCTCGTCCTGTCCCCTGTCCCTTGGGAGAAGAGCCCAGATCCCTCCTCTCCACAACCTCCTCTCAGGCAGTTGGAGAGAGTAATGAGGTCTCCCCTCAGCCTCCTCTTCTCCAGGATAAACACCCCCAGCTCTCTCAGATGCTCCTCTTCTTCTCCAGCCCCATCACCAGCTTTGTTGCTCTTCTCTGGACTCACTCCAGAGCCTCAACATCCTTCTTGTGCTGAGGGGCCCACAACTGACCCCAGGATTCGAGGTGTGGTCTCACCAGTGCTGAGTGCAGAGGGAGAAGAACCTCCCTGGCCCTGCTGGCTACACCGTTTCTGATCCAAGCCAAGATGCCGTTGGCCTTCTTGGCTACCTGGGCCACTGGTCGCTCATGTTCAGTCGCTGTCAACCAACACCCGCACACTGTCAGGTTGATCTTTGCTCCTGCACACAAGTTTTGGGTGAGTCTTCAGCATCTTCCACCCATGCCAGAGCCATGTGCAGTAGGACAAGGTCACAGTGCAGACACAGAGGTCGAGGACTGGGCTGTATAGAAAAGGACAGAGCAACATGACCCAGCGGGAGGTGGCCCTGCCCATGGCAGAGGGTGGAACTGGATGGGCTATAAGGTCCTTTCCAACCCAAACCACTCCACGATGCTATGATTCCCCATGCGGGTGGGGCTGGATCTGGTAAAACCCACCCTGGGCAGAGATGACAAGGAGGGAGGATGGAAAATGAGGCTGAGGCGCAACCCACTACAAACCTTTTTTCTTGGAGAGGAGGCTCCAGCCTGCTTCTGCTGCAGCAAAAAATGTTGCCAGGATGTGGCCATGTCCTCTCCCGCGGTCGTGCCCCAAAGTGTGGGGGAAGGAGCCTGAAGGAGAGACTCACCTCACCCAGGCGGTTTCTATTACTCCCCAAATGATGCTGAAACTTGACATTATATCACGAAACCCACTAAGGGAAGAAATCTGTGTAGGGAAGGGAAATCCCCCAGCTGGTCCCAAAGAGGCTTCAACCCTGTCGTCTCTTTCCCCCACTGAAAAGGTACAGAGGCCACCGCGGTCCCCAGCATCCCAGGGCTTGGAGCTGCTCCACTTTGGGGCATGTTTGCAAACTGAAACTTTCTGAGCCTCACCTACTGCAATGATGTATTTATTTGGCTGTCAAGCTTGAAGAAACTGGAAAGGTGCCCTGCTAGCAACACATTTACATCCAGCAACCAAACCCCCAGACACAGGCAAAATCCTTCCATCTCCTCCTGCCTCTTCTTCCCAGGGACTTTGGGCTGGGTGGAGGGGACTTTTCCAGCTGGGAGGGAATATGTTGGTGGTCCTTTAGCTAGGGGCTCCCACCTTCCTTGTCCATGGGGAATATTTAGCCCCAGGCTTAACAGCATCCTCAGATCCTGCTCTTTTCAGCATGAAGAAGTACTGGGTGGGACATTTGTCAGCCCGACTAGCACCCACAAGCAAGGTTTCCACCCCAGTCCCTCGCTCTGCACTCAGCTCCTGTGACAGATATGTACTTTACTCCATCTCTCTTCCACTCTGCCTCGCTCCTTCCCTCCTCTCCCTCCTTTTGTTCCTATCCCTCTTCCCTGAAGCCTCCTGCTTGTGCCTCTGCCCAGACCAGGGCTGTCAGGACAGGCAGGGACCAAACTCCCTCCTGCCTTCGCCCAGCAGAACTTCCTTGTCTCCAATCCAGAGAACACATTTTACGGGAGAGGCTGAGGGACTTGGGGATGTTTAGTCTCAAGAAGAGCAGTCTGATGGGAGACCTCATCACTCTCTACAGCTCCTGGAAAGAAGGTTGTAGTGAGGTGGGTGTTGGTCTCTTCTCCAATGTAACAAGGGATGGGATGAGAGGGAATGGCCTCAAGTTATGCCAGAGGAGGTTCAGATCGGATATTAGGAACAATTTCTTTACTGACAGAGCGGTGAAGCCCCGGCAGAAACTGCCTAGGGCAGTGGTGGAGTCTCCATCCCAGGACAGGTTCAAAAAACATGTAGATGTGGGATATGGTTTAGTAGGGACGGTGGTGTGGGGTTGACGGATGAACTGGATGAACCTAGAGGTCTTTTCCAACCTTGACAGTTTTATGATTCTACTACTAACCTTCTCCCACCCACGAGCTTTCTCATCCAGTGCCAACCCTCTCTCTGCACCCTGGCAGGGGAAGACTCTCCCCACCACGTCCCCCTTCTGGGGCACCCCTCGAGAGCCCCACCTCAGCCTTGGAGGAGGTGTTAATATAGTGTCTGGGTGCGGGGGTGCCTTTTCTTTCCATTCAGAGGAGATTCCCCAGCTCCCCCCACCCCGGTGAACGCGTACAGAGGGTTTCCTGTTCGTAGGCGGATGCTATCCTGGGCCACGGGCTGCAGCAGCGCGGAGGGGGACACCCCACCTGAGGCTAGGGATGCCGCGTTGCCTCCTCCACCACATTGTGCCAGGGGCACTTGGCATGACCCCACTTGGAATAGGCTGCCCAGGGAGGTGGTTGAGTCACCTTCTCTGGAGGTGTTTAAGGCACGAGTAGATGAGGTCTTGAGGGACTTGGTTTAGTGTTTGATAGGAATGGTTGGACTAGAAGATCCGACGGGTCCCTTCCAACCTGGTTGTTCTATGATTCAATGATTCACTCTTAGTCGATTTTAACGCAGCTTTTCCAAGCAGGCAGGATCGTACCCTCCAGGCAGGTACAGGATCCCCAGAGAAGTCCTGGCCCAGGTTGCCCAGAGCAGTGGTAGCTGCTCCATCCCTGGAGGTGTTCAAGGTCACGTTGGATGGGGCTATGAGCAACCTGATCTTGTTGAAGACGTCCCTGCTCACAGCAGGGGGGTTCGACTAGGTGGTCTTCATAGTCCCTTCCAACCCAAACCGTCCCATGATTCTGTGCTTCTATGACCCTGTTGCTGAGGAGATAAAAGATGCCCTCAACCTGAGGCACCCAGGGAGGGATTTCTTTACTATGAGTCAACTAAATATTATAATTTGGGGACCACTTTCCCCTGAGTCCTAGGAAAGCCTGTTGGGCTGGGATGAGCTGCATCATGGCATGTCCCATCCCTGGTGGTGCTCAAGGCCAGGTTGGATGGGGCTTGGAGCAACCTGATGCAGTATGAGCTGTCCCTGCCCATGGCAGGGTTGGAACTGGATGGGCTTTGAGGTCCCTTCCAACCCAAACCATTCCATGATTCTGTGATTCCATGATCTCAGATTTCCCAGGGGTCCCATCAGCACCCAGTGGTCTGGGGATGATGGGCTGGAAAATGTTATTCTGGGTGTAATTATGGAGAGAAGCAGCATGGTGGCAACAGGAGGTGGTCACAGCGTTTGTCATCACTGATGCACCAGGGCAGCGTTTTGATGGAGCAGTTTTGCATTTTTCAACCTTTGCACAGAGTGAGGGGGGTTTGCACTCAGAAGAATTCCCCACAGAATTTTCCAGCAAGCTGCCCTGAAGCTTTTCAATGCGTGGTTGAGAACTTTCCATCCCGGCTCTGCTGGCGCTGAGAGGTGAGCGGAGGCGTGTGCAGCAGCCGTGCTCCTCAGCAGGGCTGAATCTGGCTGGCCCCACCAGTGCCCAGCAGGTCTGGAGATGGGGCTGGGACGCGCCCCGTTCCCCTCAGTGCCTCCTCACCATCCCACTGCTGCTCCGGGTGGGATGTGGCCCTTCCTGGCAGGTGCCTGTGGAGGTGCTCAGTGGCCACTCCACACTGTTGAGGTCTGTGCTCCAGCAGAAAAGCCGCTTCCCTTCCCTTTGCTTCCGTTTCCCCATCTGCAAATGGAGCTGGGGGCTCTGCGGAGGCCAAGATGATGGGGATGGGGAGCAGCAGCTCCTGCTGAAGCCATCTTCTGCCCACCCATGGGACCCTGGGGACACATGCGACCCTGGCATGGGTTCCTGTGCTGGCCATCACCCGCAGGAGCTGAACCTGATCAGTGATGGGGTCCATCCTGCGGGACTTGGCGATGGGGACCCTCAGGATGGGCACCTGGGGGGTCAGGGCCACTGGTGTCCTTGCTCTACACTGCCTTAAAGACAAGAGGAAGGAAGAGGAGAAGAGGTTTTACTTGAAGGCAGGAGAATATTGTGCCTTTGGCATCACTTCTGTCCCCACAGGTGGAAGGAGCGAAATGGGAGCTCCTGGGGGGTTCCTGGAGAGGTGCTGAGGAGCTCCTGGGGGGCTCCTGGAGGCACTGGGGAGCTCCTGGAGGGATCAAAGGCTCCTGGAGGGGCTGGGGGGTTCCTGGAGGGGCTCAGAGGTTTCTAGAGGAGCTCAGGGGTGCTCTTGGAGGGACTGTGGGGAGTTTCTGGGGGGCTCCTGGGAGCTCGGGGTGGGGGGGGGGGGGGTCCTGAGGAGTTTTGCTGGGGAGGCTGCGGAGTTCTGCTGGTGGGGGGCTCCTGAGGGGCTCAGAGGGCTTCTGGATGGGCTTCTGCAGTTCTGAGGGACTCTTTTGGGTTCTGAGGGTGTCCTGCAGCCCCTTGATCCCACAATAGCTCCAGGTGCTGTCTAGCAGGTATTACTATTTTTTAAAGGCTGGACTCGATGATCTGGTGGGTCTCTTCCAACCAGGTTGTTCTATGATTCTATGATTCTACGAAATACGTTGGAGAAGCTAGGGGCCACCACTAATAACAAAGGATGGTTTTGGGGTACTGCTGCCCTTTTGTGAAGAAAACATCCATGCACAGGGATGAGAAGCAGCCCCACGAGGCAGCCAGGAGCCAGAGAGCGCACTGAGGGTGCCACAGGGTGGCTGGGAAGGAGAGGACATGCTCAGAAAAGAGGGGGACAGTGTGGCCAAAGGGTTTGTAACCACTGGTTAAGCCGCCTGGAGAGCATGAGCCAAGCCCAAAGCTGAGAGCCCATCCCCTTGTAGCCCAACTGCTGCACCCTCACAGGGAGCTGGGGGCAGAGTCACTGTAATGTGAGAGATGGGCGGATTTTAAAAGAAGAAAAAAATAAAAGAATTTTGAGGCTTTTCCCCACCCCCCACCCCCCCTCTCCCTGTTGTTGTTGTTGTCCATAAATAAGAACCAACCCACCATTTCCAGCCGAGGCCACTTGTTTTAAATTTCCTGGCTAAAGTGATGTAACAGCTGTGCGTGATGCAACGCCATGTGGAATGCATCATGCAGGAAACCAAAAACAAAACTGCTTCTCCGGCCAAATACTCGGCATATGTTCTTCCCCCAGTCCCTGGTGTGGGGGTCCCGCAGCCCCCAGGGCTGGGCTTGGGCATCCTCGCTGCTCCCGCGGGCCCCAATTCTGGGTGGCTCCAGGGGGAAGGCGAGGGAGCAGCTGGGGGAGAGGGCATGGAGCAGGGAGGCAGCTCCTTGGTCCGCGCTGGTTGAACTCTGGGTGGTTTTTTAATTAAAACCGGTACAAATCAAGAAGTGGCACTTTGCTGAGGACAAATAAACCCATGCAAACATGTGCGCTGCCACAGAGAAGAGGCTCCCAGAGGCTTTCTGTGGTGGTTTCCCCCATTTCCTCTCCCTTCTCCCCCTGTTTTTCTCTGTCTGTGCTGGGGCATCACCGCAACGGTTGGGGCAGCCAAAAGCTGCTGATGGCTTTAGTGAGGCTTCTGCCACCCCTGCGTCCCCCCAAACCATTGCTGGTGGGATAAGGGGGGGTTTCCTGACTCAAGCTTCTTCACGGCTGAACTGCCTGGTGGGGTTTAACCCATGCCCAGTGCTGCAGGGAAAATCAGACCCTCTTGGATGCCCAGGACCATTGCTCTGCCCCATCCTTCCTGCAGCATCCTGGCTGCCCCACACTCAGGGCTGGTCGCACTCCCATGGGAGTCTGACCTGCCAGAAAGGGCAGGCAAAAAGGGAAGAAAAAGAGGAGAAAGGGAAAGAGAAGTGTGTGGGGGGGGGGGGGGGTGTGAAAAGAAGAAAAGAGGAAAAAAAAAATCCCAAACCCTTGAGGATGCAGTGGGAAATCAGAAGTCAGAGCTGAGGCATTTCGGCAGCCGGGGCTGGAATGTCTGACTCACACTGTGACTAAATGCAAATATGAACTCAGACTTGCTCCTTAAAGTCGCCTGGATGCAGAGCGAAGCCCTGAGCTCCCACTGTCTCTTTCACCCCAGGACTCCTGATGAGCTGGCCCAAGCCCAGCCACATGCTCGCCCCTGGCTCGGTGGCCCTGGGGACAAGCACCCACAGGAGCATGACAGGAACCGATGATGCTCTGCACTTCCCAGTTTGTTTTACTCCCCTGAAAGAGAGAAAGGGAGAGCTCGGGGGGCTGGACCATGGCTCCCTGGGGGAGACGCTTGCCCTGTCCGGTCTCCCACCAACCCCCATGCCAAGGGGACCTCTTTGGGCAGCCCTGATTTTTAGGGGTACAGGGACTTGGTGCAAGGACTCTGTGCAGCCACAAGCCTTCCTGGGTGGTCCTGGCCCATCCATCTCTCTTGCACAGGACACCATGTCCCTTGCGGTGCAAGTGGCTCTCACACACTGTCCCTGGTCATTAATAGATGGAGTGAGAGTCTGGGTTCCAAACAGGGGGACCAGGTCCCAGCAAGCAGTGCCATACCCAGCCACGTTGTGGTGGCTGCTCCATCCCTGGAGGGGTTCAAGGCCAGGCTGGATGGGGTTTGGAGCCCCTCATGCAGTGGGAGGTGTCCCTGCTCACGGAACTGGATGGACTTCAATGTCCCTTCCAATCCAAACCATTCTATGATTCTGTGATTATGACTCCCATTAACCAAGGGGCTCATTTCCACAGGAGCTGGCAGACAGGGGCAAACCCGGAGTGGGTCGAGCTGGAGGCTCCTTGCTGGGGCTCACACTGGATGCCCAGAGAGCAGCTGGGCTGCTCCAGCCTCACCAGCACTGCCAGGTTTACCTCCAGCTTCCAGCTTCTCAAAGGTACCAAACGCTTCTGCAACAGCAGCCACTGTTCCTCAAAAGAGGGAGCATTGGATGGTCAGGTTCTTCCCCTTCCAGCAAGGGGAGCTGAGCCCCAGGGAATAACACGCCCATGTGGGATGGCCTCGAAGCCTCCTTCAGGCCATGCCTGTCCTGGAGCCTCCACTGTGAAACGGGTTTTTCTCCTGGCATCACCAACCCCAAGTATTCCAAGAATCATTGTGAAACCATTTTATTTAAGCCACAGCTCTTGATGTTGTAGGACTATGACACAATCTCAGCTCCATTTACTTACTTATTACTTGTACATTATTAGCACTCGTGGTTGTGATGAGAACCCCTCTCGGAGGGGTGCGGATGGCTGCGTGCGAGCTGGTGGCCAGTGGTTCCCCCTTCACACACCTTGGACCACAACCAGGACCTCGCTGCCAGCCCAGGCACATCCTCATCCTTGCAAAATCAGCCTAAAGGCTGTTCTCACCCCCCAAGGAGGATCCATGCCGATGTCAGGAGATGACTTTGGTCACTGTCCCCATTTAAATTCTGGTTTTAGAGAAGAAGCCAAATGGCCTGGAGGCCCAGGGAAAAGCTGGCCCAGGACCTGGGCTGCAGAATGGGGCCAGGCAAATGAGAGCTGCCTTGTTGAGTGACAGCTTCGCTCCTCCTCAAAGCCTCCCTCGAATGCTGGTGTGGATGGAGTGAACCAACACTCACATGCTCCTCCTCTACTTTTACATCTGCTGGAATGAATTGCACTGGTAAAAAGCATAGGCTTTTTTCTGCACCCTGGCCAGACCAGGGATGCAAGATTGAGTTGAGAGCCCCAGCTCCTGGCTTCCTTCTCCCATTCTCCTTCCAGCAAGGAAAAGAGCTCCTGGAAAGCTGGAGAAGGGCTCTTGATCAGGGAGGGCAGCGACAGGATGAGGGAGAGCAGTTTTGAGCTGAAAGAGGGGAGATTGAGATGAAATCTTGGGGAGAAATGTTTTGCTGTGAGGGTGGGGAGATCCTGGCCAGGGTGCCCAGAGCAGTGGTGGCTGCCCCATCCCTGGAGGGGTTCAAGGCCAGGCTGGATGGGGCTTGTAGCCCCTGATGCAGTGGGAGGTGCCCCTGCCCATGGCAGAAGTGGAACTGGATGGACTTTGAGGTCCCTTCCAACCCAAACCAGAAGCGAGCAACCAATGCAGGACAAAGCAGCTGTAGGGGTGCCAGGGGAAGACGGTGGCGAGGTGGGTGGGTGCTGGGGTCTTCTCCCATGTAACAAGTGAATCATAGAATCACCAGGTTGGAAGAGATCCATCGGATCATCAAGTCCAACCATTCCCATCAAACACTAAACCATGTCCCTCAGCATCTCGTCCACCCGTCCCTTAAATACCTCCAGGGAAGGTGACTCAACCACCTCCCTGGGCAGCCTGTTCCAATGCCCAATGACCCTTTCCATGAAAAACTTCCTCCTGATGTTCAGCCTAAATCTCCCCTGGTGGAGCTTGAGGCCATTCCCTCTTGTCCTGTCCCCTGTCCCTTGGGAGAAGAGCCCAGCTCCCTCCTCTCCACAACCTCCTCTCAGGTAGTTGTAGAGAGCAATGAAGTCTCCCCTCAGCCTCCTCTTCTCCAGGCTGAACACCCCCAGCTCTCTCAGCCCTTCCTCATAAGGCCTGTTCTCCAGGCCATGAAGGGAGGAAACCCATCTTTTGTGACAGAGCAGTGAAGCCCTGTCAGAGCTGCCCAGGGCCGTGGGGGAGTCTCCATCCCTGGAGGGGTTTGAAGATCACGTAGATGTGGCACTTCAGGACATAGATGAGTAGGGATGGGGGCGTTGGGCTGATGGTTGGCCAGGACGAGCTTTTAGAGGACTTTACCAGCCTCTCCTAACACAAAGCACATATCGAGTGACTTCTGAGTGGGGCAGAGCAGGGAGACGGGTGGGAAAGTATGAAGGTTGGGACATAAACACGGGGTTTGTATCAGAACGGGCACTACAGCCTTCGCCACCCTTCCCCACGAGGCTGCAGCCCTCGTGCCCGGCCAAGACAAGCCCTGGGACGGGCAAGCCCATGGCGGAGGAGCGAGGGGATGAGAAGCCTCGGCCCCCGCGCCCCAGGCTCGGCCAGCAGAAAAACCCGCC
>JAUMJK010001720.1:0-164969 GCA_033558105.1 Coccyzus lansbergi | reverse complement strand
GCTTCCTCTCAGGCCACGCCCACACCGGCCTAATGTAGAGCGAGCGCCCCCGAGGCCGCGCCCCCTTACAAACCACGCCCACCCCCTAGCGCCAGCTTCCTCTGAGACCACGCCCACAGCAGCCTAATGTAGAGCAAGCGCCCCCCGAAGCCGCGCCCCCTTATAAACCACGCCCACCCCCTAGCACCAGCTTCCGCTGAGGCCACGCCCCCCGGTCTAATGGAGATCAAGCGCCCCGAGGCCGCGCCCCCTTATAAACCACGCCCACCCCCCCGAGCACAGCTCCCTCTGAGACCACGCCCACACCAGCCTAATGGAGATCGAGTGCCCCCGAGGCCACTCCCCCTCTGAAGCCCACTGCCCCTTATAAGCCACACCCACCCCGAGCACCAGCTTCCTCTGAGACCACGCCCACACCAGCCTAATGGTGATCGAGTGCCCCCGAGGCCACGCCCCTCAAGCCACGCCCACCACGAACACCAGTTTCCTCTGAGGCCACGCCTCCTTATAAGCCACGCCCACCCCCCGAGCACAGCTCCCTCTGAGGCCACGCCCCCACCAGCCTAGTACAGAGCGAGCGCCTCCGAGGCCACGCCCCATCATGAGCCACGCCCACCCCTCAGCACAGCTTCCTCTGAGGCCACACCCCCACCACCTTAATGTAGATCGAATGCCCCCGAGACCACGCCCCCTCTTAAGCCCTCGCCCTCTTACAAGACACGCCCACCTCGAGCACCAGCTTCCTCTGAGGCCACGCCCACACCAGACTAATGTAGATCGAGCGCCGCCTAGGCCACGCCCCTCATAAGCCACGCCCACCCCGAGCACCAGCTTCCTCTCAGACCACGCCCCCACCAGCTTAATGTAGATCGAGAGCCCCCGAGGCCACTCCCCCTCTTAAGCCCTCGCCCCCTTACAAGACACGCCCACCCCGAGCACCAGCTTCCTCTGAGACTACGCACCAGCCAGGCCACGCCCCCTTATAAAGCCACGCCCACCCCCCGCACCAGCTTCCTCTGAGGCCACGCCCCCACCGGACTAATGTAGAGTGAGCGCCCCGAGGCCACGCCCCCTTATAAGCCACGCCCAGCCCCAAGACCAGCTTCCTCTGAGGCCACGCCCCCACCAGGCTATTATAGAGCAAGTGACCAGAGGCCACGCCCCCTCTAAAAGCCCAAGCCCCTTTATAAGCCACGCCCACCCCCCCACCAGCTTCCTATCAGACCACGCCCCCACCAACCTAATGTAGAGCAAGCGCCCCAGAGGCCACGCCCCCTCTAGAGCCCACTCCCCCTTATAAGCCACGCCCACTCCTCCCGAGCGCCAGCTTCCTCTGAGACCACGCCCACAGCAGCCTAATGTAGAGCAAGCTCCCCAAGGCCACTCCCCGTCTCCGAGGCCACGCCCCACCTGCCATCACGCGCCCGGCGATACTGGAGGCCGCCCCCATTAGAATCATAGAACGACTGGATCATGGAGTCCAACCATTCCTATCAAACACTAAACCAAGTCCCTCAGCACCTCGTCCACCCGTCCCTTAAACACCTCCAGGGAAAGGGAATCAACCCCCTCCCTGGGCAGCCTATTCCTTAGGCACACAGACCACGCCCCCCGGCTCCATTACATTCATCCCTCTCTGAGGCCACGCCCCCTCATCGTAAGAACCGCCCCTCAAGAGGCCCCGCCCCCTCGGAAAGACAAGCTCCCCTACAGGCCACGCCCCTTTCCGGCCCCACGCCCTTTATACCGCTCGTCACGTCCAGCCGTACTGCAAGCCACGCCCCTTCCGGAGACATCGGTCTCCTAAGCTACGACCCTGATGACAGGCTCCGCCCCTAAAGCCCCGCCCCACGCTGCCCGTGCCCAATCACAAGCCGAGCTCTAAGACGGGCCACTCCCCCACCGTAAAGCGCCGGTCATGTAGACCACGCCCCCTCGTGAGCCCACAGACCACGCCCCCTCGAGGCATGGAGCTTGAAGAGCTCTGGGGCAGAGCAGGCCCAGGGCTGGGTCCCCAATAATATAAACCCTGAATTTATCTGGAGAGCCCAGCACCACATCAATGGGGGCAGTGGACTCTTTCTCATTGGACCCCCTTGTCCCTTTTTGCGAGATGTTGCAGCTGTTGCCCCCAACCCCAGCTCTCCAACCACCCTAAATTGGGGGAAAACCATCAAAAATAGAGGCACACAACCCACCCAGCCCTGGGAGCTGTGCGTGTCCCCCACCCTTTTGCCCCTCAGGGTGTGGAATCAGCTGAGATTGACCCCTCCTCCCCAGGCTCAGCTCCATCACCCCCTCCCAGCCCCAAGGAGGGAGGGATGGCTGGGAAGTGGGGATCCTGGGCTGTCTCAGCACCCCACTTCCACCCCACAGCCCTGGGCCAGACCAGGAGGACGCTGGAGGAGCCCCTTGGGTTGAGGGGAGACACCCCCCGGCCAAATCCTGACCAGGCTGGCTCCCCCCACTACCCCCACTTACCTCTGCCATCCCCTGGGGGGGCTCACCCCTGCGCCGACGACACCCAAGGGTGCTCTCCGGGAGAGCCTGGGCACCCCGGAAACCCAGGGCTGGGTGTGTTCCGTCCGTCCCAGGCCCTCATTATGGCTCAGGTTAAAACTATGCCTGGCGTGGAGGCTGGCAAGAAGGGGTGTGCCAGGAAGGGATGCCCCACATCCCCTCCACAAGTCCCCTGTGGACCCCCCGAGCCAGCACCAGCATCCTCTGGTGACAGAGACAGCGGCACAGGAACAACACTCTTAGCTCTGTTTTAATAAAACTAGGAAAGTGGAAAAAAAGAACAAAATGATTGGACCAAGATCCAGCTGACCACAGCAAGGACTGGCCAGGTCACAGTATTCGCTGCCCAGAGGGCACGGGGGTGGCTGCTCGGGCTGCTCCTCCCGTGGATTCAGTGCTGGTGACGGCCCCGAGAAGGGCTTGGGAGTCCCTGAGCAAAGGGAAAGGTGCCAGGAAGACCCAGCAGTGCTGGGGCTGGGGCTCAACCCACAGAGAGCACACAACCTCCCACAGTCCCTCCATCACCTTCCCCTTTCTGGCTCCATCTCAGGCAGGATGGAGCCCCGAGACCCCAACTTGTGCTGGGGCCACATGTCCCTCTCCATATTCTCTCCCACCGGTGAGAGCCGAGGATTTCAGCTCCGTTTTAACCACAATTTCCATGTCCAGACATCCCTGCCAGATGTCCCTGCTCCCCTGTCACCCAGACACCGCTCTCCTGCTGTGCCCCCACACTCAGCACCAGCACAGAGCAGCCAAAGCCCCTTCCCTGGCTGCTCTTCTCCAGTGTAAGCCCACAGCTCCTCTCACGGTGGCCACGCAGCTCAGAGACACCGTGTGGGTGACGAGAGGCTCGCTCGTGCAGGGGAAAAGGCCACCATGGTACGTGGCTGTGCTCCCAGCAACCAGTCTTCGTCCCTCTTGGAAGAGTGAGGGAGAGACCTGCCAGACTCACGGCTTCTTGGCGGCTCCCGAGCCTCCCTCGGGACTTTTCTTGGCTGAAAGCGCCTTCTCGTCCTTCATCTTCTTCAGCTTGACCTTGCTTTTGCCAGGGGACGAGAAGGTGAGCGAGGCCTTGCTGAAATCCAGGGGGAAGACGCCCACGTCCCCGTCGAAGCGGTTCTTGGACACCTGCAGGAAGCGCTTCCCGGGCCCTGTCACCAGCTTACGGTCCTGCAGGATGAGGACGTTGTCGGCCTCCTGGCTGGCCTGGGGGAGGAAAACATCTCCAGGAGGATGTTTGGGACGCAGCGGGAGCCACGGGGCTCGGAGGGTTTCGTGTGCTGCCTGCCTGGCTCACTCAAGCCCTGTTATAAGTCATCGTGGGCGATGGCCACTCCAGTACCTCCTCCCCAACATCAACCCTTTGTCTTAGAATCATAGAACAACCAGTTTGGAAGAGACCCATCGGATCATCGAGTCCAACCATTCCTATCAAACACTAAACCACGTCCCTCAGCACCTCATCCACCCGTCCCTTAAACACCTCCAGGGAAGGGGAATCAACCACCTCCCTGGGCAGCCTATTTGTCTTCCCCAGGATATTACAGTGTGCCCAGGTGGCCAAGAAGGCCAATGGCATCTTGGCTTGGATCAGAAATGGTGTGACCAGCAGGGCCAGGGAGGTTCTTCTCCCTCTGGACTCAGCACTGGTGAGACCACTCCTTGAATCCTGTGTTCAGTTCTGGGTCCCTCAGCACAAGAAGGATGTTGAGGCTCTGGAGCGAGTCCAGAGAAGAGTAACGAAGCTGGGGAAGGAGCTGGAGAAGAAGAGGAGCGTCTGAGAGAGCTGGGGGTGTTTATCCTGGAGAAGAGGAGGCTGAGAGGAGACCTCATTGCTCTCTACAACTCCCTGAGAGGAGGCTGTAGAGAGGAGGGAGCTGGGCTCTTCTCCCAAGGGACAGGACAAGAGGGAATGGCCTCAAGCTCCACCAGGGGAGGGTCAGGATGGGCATTAGGAAAAATTTTTTCACAGAAAGGGTCACTGGGCATTGGAACAGGCTGCCCAGGGAGGTGGTTGATTCCCCTTCCCTGGAGGTGTTTAAGGGACGGGTGGACGAGATGCTGAGGAACATGGGTTAGTGTTTGATAGGAATGGTTGGACTCGATGATGCAGTCGTTCGCTTCCAACCTGGTTGTTCTATGATTCTACGACCCCATCCCGGGGTTGGCTTGAGACGAAGGCAGAGCACACACTGGGGAAACGAGTGAGCACGGGAAGGGCGAGCACACTCACACGGCAGCTCCTACCCAACCGCTGCAGCGTCACTCAGCATCACCGCAGAGACTGGAGCACTCAGAGAGCCCATCCCTGCACCCTCCCTGCCTCCTCCTTTAATTATCTCATACCACAACCCACTCACCGTCAATGAGCATTAATTGACTGCACCTAAAACCTCTGGAAAGGTTTAGCTGCCACAGGATTTGCTCCCTGTCTGCATTTCCTTAGCAAGGCCTGGCCAGACCAGCACTCCACACATTACCAATAGTCTTGGGAAGATCCTGCCCCTCCCAGCACCTTTCAGGAAAGACGCAGGGATCTGGGAATGGCTGCTCAGCGTCCCAGCTCCAACCTGGGACAGGCAGGGACATCCTGGCTTGGATCAGAAATGGTGTGACCAGCAGGGCCAGGGAGGTTCTTCTCCCTCTGGACTCAGCACTGGTGAGACTGCTCCTTGAATCCTGGGGTCAGTTGTGGGCCCCTCAGCACAAGAAGGATGTTGAGGCTCTGGAGCGAGTCCAGAGAAGAGCAACGAAGCTGGGGAAGGGGCTGGAGAACAGGCCCTATGAGGAGTGGCTGAGAGAGCTGGGGGTGTTTATCCTGGAGAAGAGGAGGCTGAGGGGAGACCTCATTACTCTCTACAACTCCCTGAAAGGAGGTTGTAGAGAGGAGGGAGCTGGGCTCTTCTCCCAAGGGACAGGGGACAGGACAAGAGGGAATGGCCTCAAGCTCCACCAGGGGAGATTTAGGCTAGAGATTAGGAGGAGGTTTTTCACACAGAGGGTCATTGGGCATTGGAATAGGCTGCCCAGGGAGGTGGTTGATTCCCCTTCCCTGGAAGCGTTTAAGGCACAGGTGGATGAGGTCTTGAGGGACTTGGTTTAGTGTTAGATAGGAATGGTTGGACTAGAAGATCCGATGGGTCTCTTCCAACCTGGTTGTTCTATGATTCTATGATCCAGCTCACCTTGGCAGAGCCGAAGATGGAGGCCGTCTGCAGCTCCTTTTCGTCATCCTCCTTGCGGGGGTGGATGACCAGCGTGATGTGGCAGTTGTTGTCCGTGGAGAACTTGCGGAAGCAGCCGACGATGTAGTCCTGGACCGCAATCCTGTCACAGCAGCGAGAACCACACCCCCATGGGTCCCCAGCCCCTGCCACAACAGCTCGGGGACAGCTGGGGGACAGAGGAAGGAGGGGAAGGGGCTACCTGTCCATGGAGAGGTTCTCGTGTCCCATCATGAACTGGAGGTTGTCGATGACCACGTGGGTGATGTCGTACATGTAGACAGCGTGTTGCATGGTGTCAATCACTGTCCTGGCAAGGAGGAGACTGGGATCAGCAAAGATTGGGATGGGGAGGTTGAGCTGGACCCGGAGACGGAGAGAGGCTCCCACTACACCCTGGGAACGTCCCACCTCCACATCTCCTTCTTCATGCGATGTGGGCAGCCACACCCCCACCAGAAAGGGTGGTCAGGTCAGGAGGACCCACAGCTGCTGCTCACACAGCCCCTTGGCCACCATCCCACCACCCCCATGGGGACACTCAGGGGGTCTGTGCTCGCACGTAGGTATCACAGCACCTGGTGAATAACAGAATCGTAGAATCATAGAACAACCAGGTTGGAAGAGACCCATCGGATCATCGAGTCCAACCATTCCTATCAAACACTAAACCATGTCCCTCAGCACCTCATCTACCTGTGCCTTAAACACCTCCAGGGAAGGGGAATCAACCACCTCCCTGGGCAGCCTGTTCCAATGTCCAATCACCCTCTGTGTGAAAAACTTCCTCCTAATCTCTAGCCTAAATCTCCCCTGGTGGAGCTTGAGGCCATTCCCTCTTGTCCTGTTCCCTGTCACTTGGGAGAAGAGCCCAGCAACCTCCTCTCCACAACCTCCTCTCAGGGAGTTGTAGAGAGTAATGAGGTCTCCTCTCAGCCTCCTCTTCTCCAGGATAAACACCTCCAGCTCTCTCAGCTGTTTCTCATAAGGCCTGTTCTCCAGCCCCTTCACCAGCCTCATTGCTCTTCTCTGGACTCTCTCCAGAGCCTCAACATCCTTCTTGTGCTGAGGGGCCCACAACTGGACACACTATTCAAGGAGTGGTCTCACCAGTGCTGAGTCCAGAGGGAGAATCACCTCCCTGGACCTGCTGCTCACACCATTTCTGATCCAAACCAAGGTGCCCTTGGCCTTCTTGGCCACCTGGGCACACTGCTGCCTCATGTTCAGTCACTGTCAACCAACACCCCCAGGTCCCTCTCCTCCTGGCAGTTTTCCAGACAGACTTCTCCCAGTCTGGAGCTCTGCATAGGGTTGTTGTGCCCCAAGTGCAGGACGCGGCATTTGGCCGTGTTAAACCTCATGCCAACAGAAGCTGGTGAAGGGGCTGGAGAAGAAGATGAGCAGCTGAGAGAGCTGGGGGTGTTTATCCTGGAGAAGAGGAGACTGAGAGGAGACCTCATTACTCTCTATAACTACCTGAAAGGAGGTTGTGGAGAGGAGGGAGCTGGGCTCTTCTCCCAAGGGACAGGGGACAGGACTAGAGGGAATGGCCTCAAGCTCCACCAGGGGAGATTTAGTCTAGAGATTAGGAGGAAGTTTTTCACACAGAGGGTCATTGGGCATTGGAACAGGCTGCCCAGGGAGGTGGTTGATTCCCCTTCCCTGGAGGTGTTTAAGGGACGGGTAGATGAGATGCTGAGGGACATGGGTTAGTGTTTGATAGGAATGGTTGGACTTAATGATCCGATGGGTCTCTTCCAACCTGTTTGTTCTATGATTGTTCTAAATCCTCAACCCACAGCGGGAGAAGAGCCCCAGCTGGAAAAAGCTGTGAGACCCTACTTGATGTTCTGCTGGCCGTGGAAGGTCATGAAATAGAGCGGCAGGTCCTCGAAGCGGTCGGCCCACTCGTCGTACAGCTCCAGCTGGTCCTCCAGGCGCTGGGCGGCAAACTGGGTCAGCATGATCTTGGCCAGGCGGACGTTGTTGATCTCGAAGCTGCCCCACAGGGTGCACACCCCCTGCATGCACAGGTCCAGCGCGTACTCGCTGATAAAAGTGGTCTTCCCGCTGCCTGTCGGGCCTGGGGCAAGGAAAAGAGCAGGAAGATTAGGGATGGGTGGACAAGGTGCTGAGGGACGTGGGTTAGTGATGGAATCGCCAGGTTGGAAGAGACCCACCGGATCATCGAGTCCAACCGTTGGTTGGACTCGATGATCCGGTGGGTCTCTTCCAACCTGGCGATTCTGTGATTCTAGAACAAGCCTATGCTGCTGACCAATGATCCTTTTACTGAAATATTTTTTCCTAATGTCCAGCCTGACCCTCCCCTGGTGGAGCTTGAGGCCATTCCCTCTCGTCCTGTCCCTTGGGAGAAGAGCCCAGCTCCCTCCTCTCCACAACCTCCTTTCAGGTAATTATAGAGAGCAATGAGGTCTCCCCTCAGCCTCCTCTTCTCCAGGATAAACCCCCCCCAGCTCTCTCAGCCGCTCCTCTACGCCTTGTTCTCCACCAAAGAGCTCATTACCTGTGAAGACCGTGAGCTCCCCTCTGCGGTGCCCTTTGAGGAGCTTGTTGAGCTCGGGGAATCGCGCCCACTTGACTCCGGCCACCTGCTCGGTGTTGACCAGCTCCCCGAAGACCTCCTGGCGCAGCTGCCGGAAGGAGACGATGGATTTGTGGCTGGCAGGGAGGGCAGAGCGCAGGATCTTGGTGAGGTTCAGGCCCTGGTTGAGAGCCTCCAAGGGCCGGGGCTGGAGGTTGCCAGGTCGAACCAGGGAGCAGCGCTTGACGTTCAGCTTCCGCGCAAAGAGCTTGGCGGCTTCCCAGGAGCGCAGGTCCTCGCCGAGCCACAGCGTGATGCGCTTGAACTGCTCCAGGTAAGGCAGGAGGGTGGGGGGCAGGCAGGTGGCCCCCCGGGGCAGGGCCAGGCTGGCCACCCCCGCCGCTTGGTGCAGGGCCAGGGCGTCCAGCTCCCAGCCGGTCAGGACCAGCTCCGTGTCCCGGCGGCCGATCAGCGGCAGCCCAAAGAGGTTGCGATAGCAGTCGAAACGGGGGAAGGTCTCTTCCACGTAAGAGATCGCACCCCCTCTCCTCTCCACCCTGAGGAGCTTCAGGCCCTTCAAGGTCCCGTCGCGGGGGCTGAACCAGGGGAAGACGAGGGCCTTGGCCGCCCTCAGGTATCGCACCCCGAAGCGCTTCAAGGTGGCGTCTGCCACCAGGGAGATGCCAAAGGCGGCTTTGGTCTTGTTGGTCTCGTCCTCGTCCAGCAGCTCCCAGAGGGGCAGTGCCCGGTCCCACATGCAGCGAGCATCCTCCCGGGCACGTTGTTCATCCCCCTCGGGCTCCTCGGGGCTGGCAGGGGGAATCCCACGGTGCTGCAGCTCCACGTTGGCCTGGAATCAGAGAATCATAGAACAACCAGGTTGGAAGAGACCCATCGGATCATCGAGTCCAACCATTCCTATCAAACACTAAACCAAGTCCCTCAAGACCTCATCCACCCGTCCCTTAAACACCTCCAGGGAAGGGGAATCAACCACCTCCCTGGGCAGCCTATTCCAATGCCCAATGACCCTTTCCGTGAAAAACTTCCTCCTAATCTCCAGCCTAAATCTCCCCTGGTGGAGCTTGAGGCCATTCCCTCTCGTCCTGTCCCCTGTCCCTTGGGAGAAGAGCCCAGCTCCCTCCTCTCTACAACCTCCTTTCAGGGAGTTGGAGAGAGCAATGAGGTCTCCTCTCAGCCTCCTCTTCTCCAGGATAAACACCCCCAGCTCTCTCAGATGCTCCTCTTCTTCTCCAACCCCTTCCCCAGCTTTGTTGCTCTTCTCTGGACTCTCTCCAGAGCCTCAACATCCTTCTTGTGCTGAGGGGCCCACAACTGAACACAGGATTCAAGGAGGGGCCTCACCAGTGCTGAGTCCAGAGGGAGAATCACCTCCCTGGCCCTGCTGGTCACACCATTTCTGATCCAAGCCAGGATGCCATTGGCCTTCTTGGCCCCCTGGGCACACTGCTGGCTCATGTTCAGTCGCTGTCGACCAACCCCCCCAGGTCCCTCTCCTCCTGGCAGTTTTCCAGCCAGGCTTCTCCCAGTCTGTAGCTCTGCATAGGGTTGTTGTGCCCCAAGTGCAGGATGCGGCATCTGGCTGTGTTAAAGCTCATCCCACTGGACTCTGCCCATGGATCCAGCCTGTTTAGGTCCCTTTGCAGAGCCTCCTGACCCTCCAGCAGGACCTGGGAGTCCTCCCCACCCTCCAGCCTCCCTACCCTCCAGCCGCACCTGGAAGTCCTGCCAGGTGCCCTCGGCCAGGGTGGCCGTGCAGAGGAAGCTGCCGGTGGTCTTGTCAATGAAAAGGGTGAAGGGGGCGGAGGGCGGCGGCTGCTCCTCCCTGGCGTTGGTGAAGAGGCTGGGGGTGTGCAGGCAGCTGTAGCCGTCGTGGAAGGGGATGCCCTGGGCGCGCAGGTACTGCCGGATCTCGGTGATGGAGACGGAGGGGACGGGCCCGTCGGGGGAGGGCAACACGTCCTTCTTGTAGCGGCGCTGGGAGGGCAGGCCGGGGCCGAGGGAGGCTCCCTTGGTCCTCGCCCCTCCGCACAGCAGCGGCAGGAGGCGGCCGGCGGCTCTGTAAGGCCGCAGCGGCACCGCCGCCATCCCGCCCGCACCGCATCGGCGGCAACCTCCGACCCTTTTACTCCGGACTCCTCACCGACCCCCCCCCGAGCGGCCCCGTTCACGCCGCCGCCGCCTTCACGTGTTGCCCCACGGGCGCCGCCATTGCCGCATCCCACGCCACCGCGCGCCGCCCGTCACTTCCGGTTGAGGGCGCGGAAACCGGATGTTTACGCGCTTGCGAGAGCGCTTCCGGTTCCGGCGGCGCCATGACGGCCCGCGGGTCGGCCAGCCGGTTCCTGACCGCGGTGCTGCACAATGGCGTCGGCCGCTTCGTCAGGCAGCTGCAGCGCCTCCAGATCCGCCTCAGCCCCAGCACCGCCGATGCCCGCGGAGCCAGGTGCCCGGGGAGGCCGAGGACCCGGGATGGAGCGGAGCGGGACGGGATGGGATGGAGAGGGGGAGGCTGGTGACCCGAGGTGGGATGGGTGGAGGCCTCGCTTGTGGGATAGAATCAGAATCACCAGGTTGGAAAGGACACACAGCATCATCGAGTCCAACCATTCCCATCAATCGCTAACCCATGTCCCTCAGCACCTCGTCCACCCGTCCCTTAAACCCCTCCAGGGAAGACGACTCAACCCCCTCCCTGGGCAGCCTGTTCCAGTGCCCAGTGACCCTTCCCATGAAAATTTTTTTCATTATGTCGAGCCTGACCCTCCCCTGGTGGAGCTTGAGGCCATTCCCTCTCGTCCTGTCCTCTGTCCCTTGGGAGAAGAGCCCAGCTCCCTCCTCTCCACAATCTCCTTTCAGGGAGTTACAGAGAGCAATGAGGTCTCCCCTCAGCCTCCTCTTCTCCAGGATAAACCCCCACAGCTCTCTCAGATTCTCCTCTTCTTCTCCAGCCCCTTCCCCAGCTTCGTTGCTCTTCTCTGGACTCGCTCCAGAGCCTCAACATCCTTCTTGTGCTGAGGGGCCCACAACTGAACACAGGATTCAAGGAGGAGTCTCACCAGTGCTGAGTCCAGAGGGAGAAGAACCTCCCTGGCCCTGCTGGTCACACTGTGTCGGATCCAAACCAAGATGCCATTGGCCTTCTTGGCCACCTGGGCCACTGCTGCCTCATGTTCGGGATAGGATGGGGGGAAACTGGTGAACTAAGGCAGGAGGCATTGGAATAGGCTGCCCAGGGAGGTGGTTGATTCACCTTCCCTGGAGGTGTTTAAGGCACAGGTAGATGAGATGCTGAGGGACATGGTTTAGTGTTTGATAGGAATGGTTGGACTCGATGATCCGATGGGTCTCTTCCAACCTGGTGCTTCTATGATTCTATGAGGCTGTGGTGACCTGTCTGTCAAGTGCAGATTCTCCTGACCTCGCCCCCCCCCTCCCCAGGGCAGTGGTGGTGACTCCACCCCTGTGACAGGGGCTTGTCTGACACCCCCATTTCCCCTGCAGGCAGTTTGTGGAGGAGCAGGCGGTAGACTTTGCCCGGCGGCATCCTGATGTTGTCCTCTACGTCAGCCCCTGCGACATCCAGGGTCCGGTGCTGGTGGCTGAGTACTGTGAGTGGGGCTAAAGGGGCTGGGGCTAAAGGGGTTTCGGGGTTGGGGCTAAAGGGGTGTCGGGCTTTGGGCTTGGGGCTAAAGGGGTTTGCAGCTAAAGGGGTTTGCGGCTAAAGGGCTTGGGGTTGGGGCTAAAGGGCTTGGGGCTAAAGGGGTGTTGGGGTTGGGGCTAAAGGGGTTTGGGGTTGGGGCTAAGGGGCTAAAGGGGTTTGCAGCTAAAGGGGTTTGCGGCTAAAGGGGCTGGGGTTTGGGGCTAAAGGGGTTTGCGGCTAAAGGGGCTGGGCTTGGGGCTAAAGGGGCTTGGGGTTGGGGCTAAAGGGGTTTCGGGCTTTTGGCTAAGGGGTTGGGGTTGGGGCTAAAGGGGTTTGGGGCTAAAGGGCTTGGGGTTGGGGCTAAAGGAGTTTGGGAGTTGGGGCTAAGGGGCTAAAGGGGGTTTGGGCTAAAGGGGTTTGGGGGTTGAGGCTAAGGGGGTTGGGACTAAAGGGGTTGGGGCTAAAGGGGTTTGGGGGTTTGGGCTAAAGGAGTTTGGGGGTTGAGGCTAAGGGGCTAAGGGGGTTGGGGCTAAAGGGGTTTGGGGGTTGGGGCTAAAGGGGTTTGGGGGTTGGGGCTAAGGGGCTGGGGGTTGGGGCTAAAGGGGTTTGGGGGTTGGGGCTAAGGGGCTGGGGGTTGAGGCTAAAGTGCTGGGGCTTGGGGCTAAAGGGCTGGGAGTTGGGGCTAAAGGGCTGTGGGGGCCCAACCTGACCCCCCTGCTCCTCCACAGTGAACGGGACGGTGCGGGAGGAGCTCATCGCCAACAAGACGAGCGAGGAAATCTTGCAGTTGGCCACCAAGCTGGCCGGTCAGTCCGGCCTGGACATCGTCCGCATCCGCAAACCCTTCCACACGGACAACCCCAGCATCCAGGGCCAGTGGCACCCCCTCACCAACAAACCCTCGGCCCTCAACGTGCAGGGCCCGCGTCTGCGGCCTCAATAAAACCTCTGCGTCCCCTTCTCCCGCCATCCCAGGCCTCAGAGAGACACCATCCCACGCCACGTCCAGGCAGAGCCGCGTTTATTGCCGGGGCAGGTGGGGCTGTGCTCGAGGGGTGCCAGGCACAGGGAGGGCCGTGCTCAGGGGTGGCTCGTTCCCCCCACAGCAGAAAGGAGGGTGGAGCAGGATAGGAGAGCCCAGACGTGTTGCTCTTGCCTAGTCCCACTGAGCCTTGCTCGGCTGGGTCCCCCCTCGGGGACCCCAGGGGCTGCCCCTGCTGCAGGGCTGAGCTCCGGGCAGTGCCCCCATTCTTGGGGTGGAGGTGAGGAACGTGGTGGGAAGACGCATCCCTCAGCAAGTCCATCCTCTGGTGTCACCAACCTGTCTCTGGGGCACCAGACACTCTTATTACCCAAGTCCTGGGGGAGGCAGAAGGAGCAGAGGTAGTTGGGGGGAATTTAGGGGCAGTCGGCTGCCCCTTCAAAGTGCCGTGAAGAGCAAGAAGCCCTTGGGGGAGGCAGGTCCTGGTGCAGGGCTCCTCTTCCTCGCTGGGTGAGGACATCATGGTTGGACTCGATGATCCGATGGGTCCCTTCCAAGCTGCTTGTTCTGTGATTCTATGATTTCCACTCCTGCACATTGTCCCGGTCGACCAGGGCCGTGTCTAAGCCCTGGGTCTCCATCAGTGCCACACACGGGAGGGCAGGAACAACCGGTGCCCAGGCCTGCAAGGGCTGGCAGTGTCCTGCTGCATCCTGGGCTCGTCCTGCAGCATCCTGGGGAGAGGGGCAGGGCCCTGTCAGGGGGAGAGATCCGCAGCCGCCACCTCCCCAGGGCAGCCAGCCCTGTATTTCACCTGCAGCCTCCTCGCACGGGGCGAGCGCTGCTCCACCAGCTGCTCCGGTGTCTTCAGAGCTTCTTGCCGCGACTCCATCGCTTGAGGAAATGTTCTCTCCCGGTGCGTTCAGAGCTTCGGCTCCTTTCCCACGACTCCGTCGCTTGAGGAAGTGTTCTCTCCTGGTGCGTTCAGAGCTTCAGCTCCTTGTCCACAACTCCATCGCTTGAGGAAGTGTTCTCTCCTGGAGAGGACACCCTGTGGGAGAAGGGAGAGTGAGCAGGGACTGGCAGCAACTGAAAACAGCTTCTCAGAACATGCGTGTGGTCCCTCTCCTGCCTTTGAGCAGGCGACTGGGAGAAACACCTGCAGGGAAGAGGTGCAGGTATCACACAGCAGCCCCTTCCCTGCTCCTCACTCACCTGTCGGCAGCCAAACAGCTTCCCAGCGCCGACGGACGCTCGGTGGAGCAGGCTGAGTCCGTTCAGCCGCAGCAGCAGCAGCCATTCTCCCACCTGAATGGACAGGCAGACACCTGCCCTCCCCGCAGTGTCCACCTTCAGCCAGGTGCCAGCTCCTGCCTTCAGCTCGTGGGGTTTTTGTACATAAATAGAGCTCCCAAATTTAAATAGATTTTTTTTTTTTTTCTCTGTACATCGAGTCTCAAAAGTGAGTGAAAAGCTGACGGAATGGCCGAGCCCGGGCCCGGCCCGGCTCTGCCATCCAGGAGGTAGTTTCGCCTGAGTCTTTTAATACTGCTGGCAGCGGGTGGGAGGAAGGGGCTGGAGGGTCCCGCTGGCAAGACCCCAGCCCCTACACGGAGCTCTCGTCCAGCTTCTCCGCCAGCTGCGTGTGTTTCCGCTTCTCCAGGATCTTGCTGAGCTCCTCGGTGAAGGACGCGCTGTAGAGGGGGGAGGCCAGCGGCTCCTCCTGCTGCTGCAGCAGCATGTAGCTGTTGCCGTTCATCTTGCGCAGGACGCTGGGCAGAGCCCCCACGCCGTTGGTCAGCTCGGCCGGCAGCGGCGGCGGAAGAGGGGGCTGAGGGGGCACGGCCGCCGGCACCTCCTTCACCGGCGAGGTGGGCGCCTCGCCGGGAATGATGCGCAAGCAGCCATCGGGGTAGGCCAGCTCTTCCTCCTCCTCCTCCTCGTCTTCACGGTGGGCCTTGCGTAAGCAGTTGGCCGAGACGGTTTGCAGCTCCACACTAGCCGCCCGCGGCTCCCCCAGCACGTACTTGCCTTTGCGCCTCTCCAGGCAGGACATGTAGAGGAGGACGGCGCTGAGCACGGCGCACACCACCACCAAGGCCACGATGGCGGAGATGTAGGCCACCTTGACGTCGCCGTCCACTTGACTGGCGGCGTGGGGCGGCTGCGGGGTGTCCGTGGGGCCGCGAGGCAGCTCGGCCAGCACCGTCAAGGTGTAGGCGGCCAGCAGCGTGCGCAGGCCTTGCTCCTCGCCGTAGCAGCGGTACTCGCCGCTGTGCCGGGGCAGCGTGCCCGTCACCAGCAGCCCGTCCACCCCCACGCGCAGCTGCTCCTCCTGCCCCGCGCCGGCCACCTCGCTGCCGTTCACTAGCCACACGGCTCGGGCCAGGTTGGAGCGCTGGTCGCAGGGCAGCAGGACGTCGTCGCCTCGCAGCACCGTCCGGTTCTTCCACGGCAAGGAGCCTGCTGGGGGGGGGACACATGCCACCTTAATACCCGTCACCCTGAGGGCCACCGGAATCCCCTGCGGTCACACAGGGAGCCACAGACTCACCGCGTCCGGAGCTGCTCCGGCAGCCTCTGTTGCCGCTCTGGATGTCCTGCACTAGCCCTGGGCTGCAAGACACGGAGGTGGCACTGGGGTGACTGGCATGGGGTGACGTGCAAGGTGGTTGAGGGGTTTAGGGTCAGGTGGACAAGGTGCTGAGGGACGTGGCTTAGTGATAGACGCGCCAGGTTGGAAGAGACCCACCGGATCATCGAGTCCAACCGTTGGTTGGACTCGATGATCCGGTGGGTCTCTTCCAACCTGGTCGATTCTACGATTCGAAGGAGCACGTGGCTGTCCCTACCTGTCACCGCCGGCGGTGGCACGACAGACGCGGCCGTCCCAGGCGCAGTAAGGGTCTCGGGCCAGGATGCAGTCGTAGCAGGAGGCGTACCTGGCGCAGGAGGCCAGGGGCACCTGCAGGATCCCGCTGGCTGCCCCCACGTACAGGCTCCTCTGGGGAGAGAGGGCTGGCTCAGCGGAGAAGAGGGTCTGGGCCCTTTTCCCAGGACACCCTGAAGGGCTTCAGCACAAATCCTGAGTTGGGAGGTGGTTGGGTCACCTTCCCTGCAGGTGTTTAAGGGACGGGTGGACAAGGTGGTTGATTCCCCTTCCCTGGAGGTGTTTAAGGGACGGGTGGACGAGGTGCTGAGGGACATGGGTTAGTGTTTGATGGGAATGGTTGGACTCGATGATCCGGTGGGTCTCGTCCAACCTGGTGATTCTGTGATTCGTGTCCCCCCTCAACTTTTTCCACCCCTCACCTGAGCGTGGGAGATGACCAGGCTCTCCACGGGCTGCGGGTCCCGGAACACCTGCACCTCCTCCACGATGTGGACACCAGAATCCAACACCACAGCCTTGTGGATCCAGCCGTCCCCTACGGAGCGGAGCAAGGGTCAGGGAGGAGTGTGGGATGTCCTCCCTGCCCAGCAGAGACCCCCACAAAACTCAGAATTCTATGATTCTATAGGATTCTATGATTCTATAGGAGCAGAGCAGGGTTCAGGGAGGAGTGTGGGACGTCCTCCCTGCCCAGCAGAGACCTCACAAAACTCATCCCACGCTCACCTGTCCCCATGAAGAGCACATCATAGGAGCAGAGCAGGGTTCAGGGAGGAGCGTGGGACGTCCTCCCTGCCCAGCAGAGACCCCACAAAACTCAGAATTCTATGATTCTATAGGATTCTATGATTCTACAATTCTATAGGAGCAGAGCAGGGTTCAGGGAGGAGTGTGGGACATCCTCCCTGCCCAGCAGAGACCTCACAAAACTCATCCCATGAAGAGGACATTATAGGAGTGGCCATTGAGGGCCTGCACCCTGCCCAGCAGAGACCTCACAAACTCATCCCACACTCACCTGTCCCCATGAAGAGGACATCATAGGAGCAGAGCAGGGTTCAGAGAGGAGCATGGGATGTCCTCCCTGCCCAGCAGAGACCCCACAAACTCATCCCACACTCACCTGTCCCCATAAAGAGGACATTATAGGAGTGGCCATTGAGGGCCTGCACCCTGCCCAGCAGAGACCTCACAAACTCATCCCACAGTCACCTGTCCCCATGAAGAGGACGTCATAGGAGTGGCCATTGAGGGCCTGCACCCTGCCCAGCAGAGACCTCACAAACTCATCCCACAGTCACCTGTCCCCATGAAGAGGACATCATAGGAGTGGCTGTCAAGGGCCTGCACCCTGCCCAGCAGAGACCCCACAAACTCATCCCACGCTCACCTGTCCCCATGAAGAGGACATCATAGGAGCAGAGCAGGGTTCAGGGAGGAGCGTGGGACATCCTCCCTGCCCAGCAGAGACCTCACAAAACTCATCCCACACTCACCTGTCCCCATAAAGAGGACATTATAGGAGTGGCCATTGAGGGCCTGCACCCTGACCAGCTGAGACCTCACAAAACTCATCCCACAGTCACCTGTCCCCATGAAGAGGACATCATAGGAGCAGAGCAGGGTTCAGGGAGGAGCATGGGACGTCCTCCCTGCCCAGCAGAGACCCCACAAACTCATCCCACGCTCACCTGTCCCCATGAAGAGCACATCATAGGAGCAGAGCAGGGTTCAGGGAGGAGTGTGGGATGTCCTCCCTGCCCAGCAGAGACCCCCACAAAACTCATCCCATGCTCACCTGTCCCCATGAAGAGCACATCGTAGGAGAGGCCGTTGAGGGCCTGCACCCTGCCCAGCAGAGACCCCACAAAACTCATCCCACACTCACCTGTCCCCATGAAGAGGACATCATAGGAGCGGCTGTCAAGGGCCTGCACCCTGCCCAGCAGAGACCTCACAAACTCATCCCACACTCACCTGTCCCCATGAAGAGGACATCATAGGAGCAGAGCAGGGTTCAGGGAGGAGCATGGGACGTCCTCCCTGCCCAGCAGAGACCTCACAAACTCATCCCACGCTCACCTGTCCCCATGAAGAGCACATCATAGGAGCAGAGCAGGGTTCAGGGAGGAGTGTGGGATGTCCTACCTGCCCAGCAGAGACCCCACAAACTCATCCCATGCTCATCTGTCCCCATGAAGAGGACATCATAGGAGCAGCTGTCAAGGGCCTGCACCCTGCCCAGCAGAGACCTCACAAACTCATCCCACAGTCACCTGTCCCCATGAAGAGGACATCATAGGAGCAGAGCAGGGTTCAGGGAGGAGTGTGGGATGTCCTACCTGCCCAGCAGAGACCCCACAAACTCATCCCATGCTCATCTGTCCCCATGAAGAGGACATCATAGGAGCAGAGCAGGGTTCAGGGAGGAGTGTGAGATGTCCTCCCTGCCCAGCAGAGACCCCCACAAAACTCATCCCACGCTCACCTGTCCCCATGAAGAGGACATCATAGGAATGGCCGTCAAGGGCCTGCACCCTGCCCAGCAGAGACCTCACAAACTCATCCCACACTCACCTGTCCCCATGAAGAGGACATTATAGGAGTGGCCATCAAGGGCCTGCACCTTGCCCAGCAGAGACCCCACAAAACTCATCCCATGCTCACCTGTCCCCATGAAGAGCACATCATAGGAGCAGAGCAGGGTTCAGGGAGGAGCATGGGACGTCCTCCCTGCCCAGCAGAGACCTCACAAAACTCATCCCACACTCACCTGTCCCCATAAAGAGGACATCATAGGAGTGGCTGTCAAGGGCCTGCACCCTGCCCAGCAGAGACCTCACAAACTCATCCCACGCTCACCTGTCCCCATGAAGAGGACATCATAGGAGCAGAGCAGGGTTCAGGGAGGAGCATGGGACGTCCTCCCTGCCCAGCAGAGACCTCACAAAACTCATCCCACGCTCACCTGTCCCCATGAAGAGCACATCGTAGGAGCGGCCGTCGAGGGCCTGCACCCTGTCCACGGCCAGCTGGCTGTAGGCCACGCTCTTCTTGACCAGCAGCGGCTCCCCTCCGGCCGGCTTCACCTCCTCGAACATGAGCGGGTGCAGCTTGACGAAGTCCAGGACGCTGTTGGGCAGGTCCTGCGAGGAGTTGTAGCCCTTCCTGCGGGAGTGGTCCGTGATGCACTGCCCGGGGGGAGACGTGGGTCAGAGGTGGGGGGGGGGGGGGGGGTTGCGGCCACCCCACCTGGCCCCGCAAGCCCTCGGCACTCACCGAGCCAGGCCGGGGCTCGGGCACTGCGCCCTCGTAGCGCGACCACTTGCGAGCAGAGTCCTGGTACTCCATGTAGGGGCCCTCGAAGGCACGTTGCACGGCTGAGATGCTGTAGCGGCACACGGCGGAGGCCTCCATGGTCCTCCTGGGGGACACAGCCCTGCTGAGCCCCAACACACACCGACGCAGCCACCCCTGCTCAGGGCCCACCCACACAGCCCCAGGAGCAGCTAAGCTGGAAGTGTGGATCTGCTGGAGGGTACAGAGGCTCCAAAGGGATCAGAACAGGCTGGATCCATGGGATGAGTCCAATGGGATGAGGTTTAACAAGGCCAAATGGCGGATCCTGCACTTGGGGCACAACAACCCTGAGCAGCTCCAGACTGGGAGAAGTCTGGCTGGAAAGTGCCTGGAGGAGAAGGACCTGGAGGGGTTGTTTGAATAGGAACCAAGAGGGACCCAAGTGGCCAAGAAGGCCAATGGCATCTTGGCTTGGAGCAGAAACAGTGTGACCAGCAGGGCCAGGGAGGTTATTCTCCCTCTGCGCTCAGCACTGGTGAGACTGCTCCTTGAATCCTGTGTTCAGTTGTGGGCCCCTCAGCACAAGAAGGATGTTGAGGCTCTGGAGTGAGTCCAGAGAAGAGCAACAAAGCTGGGGAAGGGGCTGGAGAAGAAGAGGAGCGTCTGAGAGAGCTGGGGGGGTTTATCCTGGAGAAGAGGAGGCTGAGGGGAGACCTCATTGCTCTCTGCAACTCCCTGAGAGGAGGTTGTGGAGAGGAGGGAGCTGGGCTCTTCTCCCAAGGGACAGGACGAGAGGGAATGGCCTCAAGCTCCACCAGGGGAGATTTAGGCTGGAGATTAGGAGGAAGTTTTTCACAGAAAGGGTTATTGGGCATTGGAATAGGCTGCCCAGGGAGGGGGTTGATTCCCCTTCCCTGGAGGTGTTTAAGGGACGGGTGGATGAGGTCTTGAGGGACTTGGTTTAGTGTTTGATAGGAATGGTTGGATTCGATGATCCTGTGGCTCTTTTCCACCCTGGTTGTTCTATGATTCTATGACCTGTCAAACTTTTCATCCTGGCTGCTTCAGCCACAGCAGCACTTACCACTGCGCCGAGAGGGTGAAGGCAGCGTAGAAGACAGTGCTGGCCCAGCCGCCCCCGTCCAGGCTGCAGACGCTGCGCAGCACCTCGTAGTAGGGGATGTAGCAGACCAGTCTTGCCTTCATGAAGGACGTCCACTTGCGCTGCAGGATCTTCTTCCCCCCAACATCGCTCTGGGAGGTCACAGGGAGCATTTCTGCACAGGCTGCTGTGGGGGGTGGCCCCCTCTGCCCGTGCCTCAGTTTCCCCCCAGGTGCTGAGCAGAGCAGTGCTTGTCTCCCCGTGGCTGGGGACTTGCCTCACCTTGCAGATACGAGCCACCCGGGCCACTCGGGCCACCTGGCTCTTGTCGAAGAAGGAGGTGGTCTCCTCGCCCGCCCGCTCCGTGAAGAAGTAGTAGATTTTGTCATCGTCCCCCACGGGGCTGTCCTTGCTCTCCCGGACCAGCACGGAGGCCACAAACTCCGCATCTGGGTGACACGGAGGTGGAGACTGAGGACTCACTGTGGGACTGGGGATCCCTCCCTGCCTCATTTTCCCCTCACAGCAAACCCCACGGGACCCCAGGGCCACCCCAGTCCTGCTCCATAAAGCACGGAGGCCACAAACTCCACATCTGGGTGACACGGAGGTGGAGACTGAGGACTTGCTGTGGGGCTGGGGATCCCTCCCTGCCTTGTTTTCCTCTGACAACAAACCCCACAGGACCCCAGGGCCACCCCAGCCCTGCTCCATGAGGCAAGGACACCATTCCCAGGATGGGACAGGGACATCTCACCATTGAGCCAGTGCAAGGGAGACTCCTCCGTTTTCAGCGGCCGCTGGTGCAGGTTCCTCCGGATGTCGGGGAGGCTGCGAAACTCGTAGCGTGTGGCCGTGTACAAGCCACCATCTGGGTAGGGTGGGCAGGAGCCAGTTAGCACAGCCCCACGGACGACCCCAAACACCACCAGCAGCCCCAGAACTCAGGCAGAGAAGGATGAGGAGTACTCATAGAATCATAGAACAACCAGGTTGGAAGAGACCCATCGGCTCATCGAGTCCAACCATTCCCATCAAACACTAACCCATGTCCATGGGGGTGTTCGGAAGAGACCCATCGGATCATCGAGTCCAACCATTCCCATCAAACACTAACCCATGTCCATGGAGGCGTTTGGGACAGGACCAGGGTGGGGGGCATCCTGCCCGTCCCTCCCCAGCCCTGGGAAAGGTGCTGCTTACCCACGATGAGGCCGGTGTAGCCCCTCGCCGGGTCGTACGGGCACTTCTCCTTCCCTTCCTCAAAGCGCGACGGCAACGTGAACCTGTCCGCGTCCTAGAGGGGGGGGGGGGGGGGGGCAGAGGAGCGGGTGAGACAGGAGAGAGGACACACCTGCCTCACCTGCCAGCCCCAGGTGAGGTGCGGAGGCTGTGAGCAGGGCATGGGGATGCCCACGGCTGAGCCCTTGTCTTGGTGAGATAATCGCCCACGAGAAACCAGCCCGAAGGCCAGAGCCTCCAGCCAAGAGAGGGACAGGAGGAGGGCAGATCCAGGACGGCACATCCCGTGGGCACAGGGTGGGTGGACGAGGTGCTGAGGGACATGGGTTAGTGTTTGATGGAAATGGTTGGACTCGATGATCCGATGGGTCTCTTCCAACCTGGTGATTTCTATGATTCAAAGCATGTTAAACGATGACCAAACCAGATGGTCGGCACAGCCTTGGGAAGGTGTGTGACCCTTCTGGGACACCCTGGCCATGCTGGGGATGTGGCCCCAGGTGCCTTTGCCCCACAGCTCAGGAAGAGAGGTGGCCAAAGGGCAGCTGAGTCACCGAGGAGACACCACGCAGGAGTTAAAGTCCTGCTGTTGGGGAATGTGATTAGAATCATAGAACAACCAGGTTGGAAGAGACCATCCTGACCCTCCCTTGGTGGAGCTTGAGGCCATTCCCTCTCGTCCTGTCCCCTGTCCCTTGGGAGAAGAGCCCAGCTCCCTCCTCTCCACAACCTCCTCTCAGGGAGTTGCAGAGAGCAATGAGGTCTCCCCTCAGCCTCCTCTTCTCCAGGATAAACCCCCCCAGCTCTCTCAGCCGCTCCAGCACTGGCTTGTCCCACCCTGCTGAGCCCACGCACCGTTCCACCCCATCCACCCTGCTCCAGGGTCAGAGTCCAACCCAAGCTCCGGGGTGGGGACTTTGGGCGTCTGCGTCAGGGTGGCCGTAGAATCATAGAACAACCAGGTTGGAAGAGACCCATCAGACCCAGCGAGTCCAACCATTCCTATCAAACACTAACCCATGTCCCTCAGCACCTCGTCCACCCGTCCCTTAAACCCCTTCGGGGAAGGGGAATCAACCACCTCCCTGGGCAGCCTATTCCAATGCCCAATGACCCTTTCCGTGAAAAACTTCCTCCTAATCTCTAGCCTAAATCTCCCCTGGTGGAGCTTGAGGCCATTCCCTCTCGTCCTGTCCCCTGTCCCTTGGGAGAAGAGCCCAGCTCCCTCCTCTTCACAACCTCCTCTCAGGTAGTTGCAGAGAGCAATGAGGTCTCCTCTCAGCCTCCTCTTCTCCAGGATAAACACCCCCAGCTCTCTCAGACGCTCCTCATAGGGCCTGTTCTCCAGCCCCTTCACCAGCTTCGTTGCTCTTCTCTGGACTCGCTCCAGAGCCTCAACATCCTTCTTGTGCTGAGGGGCCCACAACTGAACACAGGATTCAAGGAGCAGCCTCACCAGTGCTGAGTCCAGAGGGAGAATCACCTCCCTGGCCCTGCTGGTCACACCATTTCTGATCCAAGCCAAGATGCCATTGGCCTTCTTGGCCACCTGGGCACACTGCTGGCTCATGGTCAGTCACTGTCAACCAACACCCCCAGGTCCCTCTCCTCCTGGCAGTTTTCCAGCCAGACTTCTCCCAGTCTGGAGCTCTGCATAGGGTTGTTGTGCCCCAAGTGCAGGAGGCGGCATTTGGCCGTGTTAAACCTCATCCCATTGCACTCAGCCTATGGATCCAGCCTGTTTAGATCCCTTTGCAGAGCCTCCCGACCCTCCAGCCGATCCACACTTGCACACAGCTCAGTGTCATCTGCAAACTTGCTAAGGGAAGGTGTACAGGTGGTAGGAGAGGAGAGGGTAAGGTGGTAGGAGAGGAGAGGGGTGACGCGGTGGCAGGGGCCGGGTGGCACTCACGATGGCGGCGCAGAGCGGGTGGAAGGCGTAGGTCCCGCAGGCGTAGAGGTGGGTGCTGTTGAGCCTCTGCAGGAACCGCACGTGGTTGAAGCACTCGGTCTGCAGCGGGTGGGATGGACGGGCGTTAGGTGCCAGGGAGAGCGGCGGCCGTGGCCCCGCAGCACGCGCCACCCACCCACTCTACCTTGTTGTTCTTGCCCTTCTGCAGGCAGTCCAGCTGCTTCTCCGGGGAGGCTTCCCAGTGGATCTGTGAGAGGAAAATATTTCACAGAAAGGGTCATTGGGCACTGGAAGAGGACGTCCGTGGAGGTGGTTGAGTCACCTTCCCTGGAGGGGTTTAAGGGATGAGTGGATGAGGTGCTGAGGGACATGGGTTAGAGTTTGGTGGGAATGGTTGGACTCGATGACCCGATGGGTCTCGTCCAACCTGGTGATTCTATGATTCTAAGTAGAAAACTTGGTCCTCCCATCACTGCAGCCTCCAAGCTCAGCCAGAGCCATCGGAGATGCTAAAATCCTCTTTTATTTAAGGAGGGGACGGTTACTCAGAGCACGAGAGAAGACGTGTGGTCCTACACCCCAGCTTGTGGCCAGAAACCCCAGAGCAGCTCCAGGAGGATTCCGGAGTGTCCTTGGGAGGAGCAGAGGGGTTTGCTTCCCCCTTCCACCCCTTGTCGTACCAAGGGGACACTGAAGAAGGTGAGTCTGAGCTTGGGGACACCTCCTACTGCTGTCCCCATGCTGCATCCACAGGGGATGTGGGGATAGCACCTCCAGGTGAGACCTGAAACACCCACAGGGGCCGTGGGGACAGCACCTCCAGGTGAGACCCGAGACATCCACAGGAGACAGCACCTCCGGCTGAGACCTGAGACACCGACAGAGGACATGGGGACAGCACCTCCAGGTGAGACCCGAGACATCCACAGGGGACACAGGGACAGCACCTCCAGGTGAGACCCGAGACATCCACACGGGACACAGGGACAGCACCTCCAGGTGAGACCTGAGACATCCACAGAGGATGTGGGGACAGCACCTCCGGGTGAGACCTGAGACATCCACAGAGGATGTGGGGACAACACCTCCGGGTGAGACCCAAGACATCCACAGGGGACGTGGGGACAGCACCTCCAGGTGAGACCCGACACATCCACACGGGACACAGGGACAACACCTCCAGGTGAGACCCGAGACATCCACACGGGACGTGGGGACAGCACCTCCAGGCAAGACCCAAGATATCCACAGGAGACATGGGGACAGCACCTCCAGGTGAGACCCGAGACATCCACAGAGGACATGGGGACAGCACCTCCAGGCGAGACCCAAGATATCCACAGGGGACATGGGGACAGCACCTCCAGGTGAGACCCGACACATCCACACGGGACGTGGGGACAGCACCTCCAGGTGAGACCTGAGACATCCACAGAGGATGTGGGGACAGCACCTCCGGGTGAGACCTGAGACATCCACAGGGGACGTGGGGACAGCACCTCCAGGTGAGACCCGACACATCCACACGGGACACAGGGACAGCACCTCCAGGTGAGACCCGAGACATCCACACGGGATGTGGGGACAGCACCTCCACATGAGACCCAAGATATCCACAGGGGACATGGGGACAGCACCTCCAGGTGAGACCCCAGACATCCACAAGGGATGTGGGGACAGCACCTCCAGGTGAGACCTGAGACATCCACAGAGGATGTGGGGACAGCACCTCCAGGTGAGACCCGAGACATCCACAGGGGACACAGGGACAGCACCTCCAGGTGAGACCCGAGACATCCACACGGGACACAGGGACAGCACCTCCAGGTGAGACCTGAGACATCCACAGAGGATGTGGGGACAGCACCTCCGGGTGAGACCTGAGACATCCACAGAGGATGTGGGGACAACACCTCCGGGTGAGACCCAAGACATCCACAGGGGACGTGGGGACAGCACCTCCAGGTGAGACCCGACACATCCACACGGGACACAGGGACAACACCTCCAGGTGAGACCCGAGACATCCACACGGGACGTGGGGACAGCACCTCCAGGCAAGACCCAAGATATCCACAGGAGACATGGGGACAGCACCTCCAGGTGAGACCCGAGACATCCACAGAGGACATGGGGACAGCACCTCCAGGCGAGACCCAAGATATCCACAGGGGACATGGGGACAGCACCTCCAGGTGAGACCCGACACATCCACACGGGACGTGGGGACAGCACCTCCAGGTGAGACCTGAGACATCCACAGAGGATGTGGGGACAGCACCTCCGGGTGAGACCTGAGACATCCACAGGGGACGTGGGGACAGCACCTCCAGGTGAGACCCGACACATCCACACGGGACACAGGGACAGCACCTCCAGGTGAGACCCGAGACATCCACACGGGATGTGGGGACAGCACCTCCACATGAGACCCAAGATATCCACAGGGGACATGGGGACAGCACCTCCAGGTGAGACCCCAGACATCCACAAGGGATGTGGGGACAGCACCTCCAGGTGAGACCTGAGACATCCACAGAGGATGTGGGGACAGCACCTCCAGGTGAGACCCGAGACATCCACACGGGACGTGGGGACAGCACCTCCAGGTGAGACCCAAAATGGTGACTGGGAGGATGGAGAGGACCGGGCGGCGCAGAGGAGGAGAGGATGAGGGTCCAGGCTCACCGTGCGGTGGGAGCCGTCGGCCACGTCCCTGGCGTTGAGGGCGAAGATGGCTCCGCGGGCGCCCACGTAGAGGATGCCCCTCTCGTCCTCCAGCAGCAAAGTGCTGTAGTTGAAGGTGCCTGCGCTGAAGCGCCGCACGTCCGTCAGCTCTGCAGAGGGAACAGGACACTGAGAGGGGACCCCGGAGCACGAGCCACCAGGGAAAAGGCTTGGGAGCAGGGGGAAAGCCCCCTCCGAGGTTATCATAGAACAACCAGGTTGGAAGAGACCCATCGGATCATCGAGTCCAACCATTTCTATCAAACACTAAACCATGTCCCTCAGCACCTCGTCCACCTGTGCCTTAAACTCTTCCAGGGAAGGTGAATCAACCCCCTCCCTGGGCAGCCTATTCCAAATCTCCCCTGGTGGAGCTTGAGGCCATTCCCTCTCGTCCTGTCCCCTGTCCCTTGGGAGAAAAGCCCAGTTCCCTCCTCTCCACAACCTCCTCTCAGGTAGTTGGAGAGAGTAATGAGGTCTCCTCTCAGCCTCCTCTTCTCTGGGCTCAGGCCGACAGGAGAAATTGCTTCCTGCTAATTAAAATAGCAGCTCAGGGGTGGGAGCTGCAAAGTCCATGTCCTGCATGGACCTGGTACATGGGGGAAGAGAAAACACGGGTGGACGAGGTGCTGAGGGACATGGGTTAGTGTTGGATGGGAATGGTTGGACTTGATGATCCGATGGGTCTCTTCCAACCTGGTTGTTCTATGATTCTATGACCGCCCCCACCAAGCCCACAGCCCCTTACCATCGAAAGTGACAGTGGTCCGAGGGGTGGCGTGCAGGTCACTGGCCGAACGCCGCGCCGGGTAGCCCATGGTTGCCGCCACCAAGAGAGCCGCCAGCAGCTGGGCTGTGCCGCCACTCATCGTCCTGCTCCCTTGGCGAGGGCAGCCGCCCGGCCCGCGGGGCTGATCCGTGCGATGGGCTCCCCAGCTCCCCGCGATGAGGTCAGACGCCGAACCCTCCTGGAAGACAGAGAACGGGGTCATAGAATCATAGAACAACCAGGTTGGAAGAGACCCATCGGATCATTGAGTCCAACCATTCCTATCAAACACTAACCCATGTCCCTCAGCACCTCATATACCTGTCCCTTAAACACCTCCAGGGAAGGTGAATCAATCCCCTCCCTGGGCAGCCTATTCCAATGCCCAATGACCCTTTCCGTGAAAAACTTCCTCCTAAACCCCAGCCTGAACCTCCCCTGGTGGAGCTTGAGGCCATTCCCTCTCGTCCTGTCACTTGGGAGAAGAGCCCAGCTCCCTCCTCTCCATAACCTCCTTTCAGGTAGTTGTAGAGGGTAATGAGGTCTCCTCTCAGCCTCCTCTTCTCCAGGATAAACACCCCCAGCTCTCTCAGACACTCCTCTTCTTCTCCAGCCCCTTCCCCAGCTTCGTTGCTCTTCTCTGCATTCGCTCCAGAGCCTCAACATCCTTCTTGTGCTGAGGGGCCCACAACTGAACACAGGATTCAAGGAGCAGCCTCCCCAGTGCTGAGTCCAGAGGGAGAATCACCTCCCTGGCCCTGCTGGTCACACCATTTCTGATCCAAACCAGGATGCCCTTGGCCTTCTTGGCCACCTGGGCACACTGCTGGCTCATGGTCAGTCGCTGTCACCAACACCCCCAGGTCCCTCTCCTCCTGGCAGTTTTCCAGCCAGACTTCTCCCAGTCTGTAGCTCTGCATAGGGTTGTTGTGCCCCAAGTGCAGGATGCGGCATTTGGCCGTGTTAAACCTCATCCCATTGGACACTGCCCAGTGCTCCAGCCTGTTTAGGTCCCTTTGCAGGGTCAAACGCAGCACCGAGCACCTCGGGAGCAAGCGGGTTCAGGAAGGAGCCAGCTGCACACACACGGATGCTCGATGGGACACAGCCTCGGTGCAGGGAGGGTGTCAGGGAAAGGCAAACAATCATAGAACAACCAGGTTGGAAGAGGCCCTTCGGTTCATCGAGTCCAACCATTCCCACCAAACACTAAACCATGTCCGAGGATGGAAAGATGCTTCAGGCACAGAGCGACACGAGGTGAAGGGAAATCGCTACAGGAGCCGCTTGGCATCTTCACTGAGTCTTTTCAAGCAATAACACTTCTTCCCTTGCTCTGTTTGCCTAAGAGATTCCAATTTCTCTTTCATCCCAAGCTGCCTTGAAGCTCAGCACCTACCTCCGCGCTCGCTTTCCGGCAGCCGATCCCTCCCAAATAACCACCTGATGGCATCGAAGCCACTCGGCAGGCGCTAAAGAGGAAGGAGATTGGGTGTCTCCAAGCAGGAGAGCTTCCCACAAGCAATGAGCACCTCTACGTTTGCTCAGGGCTTTTATATAAATATATATAAAGCAAATGGTTGGACTCGATGATCCGATGGGTCTCGTCCAACCTGGTTGTTCTATGATTCTATGAAATACCTGGTGCTGTAGCGAAGCTGCTCAAGCAAACTTGCTGCAGACAGTTTCCCCCGAAGCGAAAGCCTCTCACCAGGCAGAGGGAAGGTGAAAAGAAAGTGAAATGAAACTGAAAAAGGGCTTTCGGGCTGAAAAGGAGAAGCTAAGAGCTGGATGTGGGATCCGGGAGCTGCTGCTAAACCTGCGTTTCCTTCAGCTGAGGGTTCAGACCCAGACACGCAGAGAGGTGGTTGATTCACCTTCCCTGGAGGGGTTTAAGGTGCAGGTGGACGAGGTGCTGAGGGACATGGGTTAGTGTTTGATGGGAATGGTTGGGCTTGATGATCCGATGGGTCTCTTCCAACCTGGTTGTTCTATGATTCTATGACCGAGGGTTGCCCATGAGCGATGGTCCTGGCAGAGCAACACAAGCAAGGATGGAGGATGTGGAGTGGAGGATGTGGAGTGGAGGATGGAGTGAGGATGGAGGACGTGGAGTGGAGGACGGAGTGTGGATGGAGGATGTGGAGCGGAGGGTGGAGTGAGGATGGAGGCCAACGAGAGAGAAGTCGCTTCGGTGGCCAAACAAGCCAAACCCACCGAGCCTTTTGGACAAAACAAAGAGCAGAGTCACATCTGGAATCATAGAATCATAGAATAACCAGGTTGGAAAAGACCCATCGGATCATCGAGTCCAACCATTCCTATCAAACACTAACCCATGTCCCTCAGCACCTCATCCACCTGTCCCTTAAGCCCCTCCAGGGAAGGAGACTCAACTCTCTCCACCAAAGCACCCCAGGAGCCTCCACATGAGGATATGAGCCTGGAATCACACACAAGCCACAGAAGCTGCTGTGCACCTGGGCTGGGGAAGCGGAGGGGAGGAGAAGCCTTCTTACCACAAGACAAACAAGCACCCCTGACAAATCAGTAACAGCCCCGCGAGTTGGCTGCCTGCTGCATCCTCACCTTATCTCCCCGAACAAACAAGCCTTGAACTTTGTCTGCTCCAGGAGGCAGGAGCTCGGTCGGGCAGGGAGGGTGTTTACCACCAGCCTGGGCTAACGTTTAACCAGCCCCAGCACCCAGACACCACTGGGTGGGGGAAATAAAACTAAAAAAAATTGAACTTGTGGGGCTGTGTGGGGCTCCCGAGTGGGGCAGGGGGAGCAGCCTGCCCTGCTCCTGGGGCTCTTCGGCTTTTTCCGAAGCAGCCAGACCCCTTCCCAAAGGCTCCTCCGGCCGAGATCAGACGTAACTTTTGTCCCAAAGGACATTTAATCAGTTTGCTGTATGAGCCGGTTAATGTTTTACTCGAAGGGAAGGGCTGCTCTCAGCTTCTCTGTTTTTAACTTTTTAATTTTCATACCTAGGGCGGAGGGGAAAGAGCAAGAAGGAAGCGAAAGCATCCTCAGACCCACTCAGAGAGTTCCCCTGCGCTGCAGCCGCCCCAACCTGCCCCAAACCCATCGCTTCCACCTCAGCAAAGTGCAATTTCAAAGCTTCAGACAAAGGCGAAGGGCTGGGGTGGGAGTCCAACCATTCCCATCAAACACTAACCCCTGTCCCTCAGCACCTCGTCCACCCGTCCCTTAAACACCTCCAGGGAAGGGGAATCAACCACCTCCATGAACATCCTGTTCCAGTGCCCAATGACCCTTTTCTGTGAAAATTTTTGTCCTTCTGTCCAGCCTGACCCTCCCCTGGTGGAGCTTGAGGCCATTCCCTCTCATCCTGTCCCTTGGGAGAAAAGCCCAGCTCCCTCCTCTCCACAACCTCTTCTCAGGGAGTTGCAGAGAGCAATGAGGTCTCTCCTCAGCCTCCTCTTCTCCAGGATAAACACCCCCAGCTCTCTCAGCCGCTCCTCTTCTTCTCCAGCACCTTCCCCAGCTTCGTTGCTCTTCTCTGGACTCACTCCAGAGCCTCAACACCCTTCTTGTGCTGAGGGGCCCACAACTGAACACAGGATTCAAGGAGCAGCCTCACCAGTGCTGAGTACAGAGCAAGAATCACCTCCCTGGCCCTGCTGGTCACACCATTTCTGATCCAAGCCAAGATGCCGTTGGCCTTCTTGGCCACCTGGGCACACTGCTGGCTCATGGTCAGTCACTGTCACCAACACCCCCAGGTCCTTCTCCTCCAGGCAGTTTCCAGCCAGACTTCTCCCAGTCTGGAGCTGCTCAGGGTTGTTGTGCCCCAAGTGCAGGATCTGCCATTTGGCCTCATTAACCCTCATCCCGTTGCTCTCAGCCCATGGATCCAGCCTGTTCCAATCCCTTTGGATCCTCCTGACCCTCCAGCAGATCCACACTTGCACACAGCTCAGTGTCACCTGCGAACTTGCTCAGGGAGCACTGGATGGAGCGAACTCACAAGCCTTCACCTGCTTCCCAACACGATGGGGCTGACACAGAACCCAAAGCACAGCCCCAGGAGAAGGGTCGTGGAGGCAGGTTCTGCCCCAAGATCAGGAGCAGCTGCTGTAATTGCAATCTCAGCGCAGACAGGAGCTAAAGCACACACTCTGGCACTCGCCCGTTGGCAGAGAGCCGGGCGAGCCTGACCCAGGCCCTGGTCCCCGGGCGATGCCAGGAGGGCAGCGAAGGCGTCAATGAACACACAGGTTTGCCAGCGAACCCCGGTCAGGTCTGACTGGGTTGACAGGGTCACGACGAGAAGCCGTGCGAGCACAGCCTCCCACCGGCACCCGGACGGCGCAGCACACCCAAACGAGCCGGCCCGGTCGGCACCTCCTTCGAAAATCCAAGATCAGCGGCTTCGCAGGCGCAAAAAAAAAGCTTTGGATGAATTAATTTCCCGGCGGCAGGTCTCACCAAGCTGGATCCAGCCAACGAAACCAGTCGAACAGCCACCACACTGGGAGATTTTGCTGGTCGTAGCGGCCCCTTCCCGCTGCCCTCTGGTCCTTGAAGCCACGAGGCAGCAAAACCTCGGAGAAAGAGCCAGAGGGACCTCAGCCAGATCTTATGGGATCCCATCCCGATCTATCCCATCACCCAGGAGCAGGATGGGACCCTTCCCCACTCTGCCGCTTTGCAGACAGCTTGTGGATCAGAGAATCAGAGAATCACCAGGTCGGAAAAGACCCATCGGATCATCGAGTCCAACCATTCCCATCAAACACTAACCCATGTCCCTCAGCACCTCATTCACACGTCCCTTAAACACCTCCAGGGAAGGGGAATCAACCACCTCCCTGGACATCTTGTTCCAGTGCCCAATGACCCTTACCCTGAAATATTTTTGACTAATGTCCAGCCTGAGCCTCCCCTGGTGGAGCTTGAGGCCATTCCCTCTTGTCCTGTCCCTTGGGAGAAGAGCCCAGCTCCCTCCTCTCCACAACCTCCTCTCAGGGAGTTGCAGAGAGCAATGAGGTCTCCTCTCAGCCTCCTCTTCTCCAGGATAAACACCCCCAGCTCTCTCAGACGCTCCTCTTCTTCTCCAGCCCCTTCTCCAGCTTCGTGGCTCTTCTCTGGACTCGCTCCAGAGCCTCAACATCCTTCTTGTGCTGAGGAGCCAGATCTGACCCCAAGATTCAAGGAGCAGCCTCACCAGTGCTGAGTCCAGAGGGAGAATCACCTCCCTGGCCCTGCTGGTCACACCATTTCTGATCCAAGCCAAGATGCCATTGGCCTTCTTGGCCACCTGGGCCACTGCTGCCTCATGGTCAGTCACTGTCACCAACACCCCCAGGTCCTTCTCCTCCTGGCAGCTTTAAGGGTCCAGGATTCCCAGCAGCTCCTCTCTGGCTTGTGTTGCCGCAGAAGAGCCCTTCACCAAGCTCTGGGGATGGCAGCGCGAGCCACAATTTACAATCTGATTTTTTTTTTTTATAGCACATTTCGGGCCCCTTTCCCCAGAGCCAACAGCCCTCGGGTTGGAAATCCTGCGAGACGCGGGAAGAGGAGCAGGGATGGAGGTTGCCAGGCAACTTTAATTCAGCCCTTGACGAACTTCCAGCGCTGCAGAGCCCGACCAGCAAATGAACAAACATCAGGCCCAACCTCGAGCCTGTGGTGTCCGTCCGTCCGTCCAACCATCAGAAGGGTTTGTTTATAGCCCTTTGCCCTCATCGCCCTGCAGGACGATGGGTTCTCCCCATCACATCCCTGAGGAGCAGCTTGGGACAAGCCGAGAGATTTGCAGGATCTGACCCGTGGGATGGAGCTGGCGCTGCCGCACGGATATTTCTCAACCGGCCACGATTTTTTTGTCAACAACAGCAAGGAAAAAAAAATGCTAACTCGCCCAAAACACTGTGGGAAGAGAGGATCTGGGACAGGTCTGAGGGACGGGGAGAGGGAAGGAGCACAGTGTCCTCCCGGGAGCCCCTCAATGAGTTTATTTTAGTTGATTTCTTTAAACAAAACCACACTCGACCCTGAGGCGCTTCAGCGGAGACGCACATGAGGTTTTGGTGATCCGGGAAGCTGGTCTGTCCCTGCTTTACCCAAATTTGGGATTTGGGCACACGAGAGGGGAGGGAGAGCAGCCACATGAGATTTTTTTTTTTTTTCTCCAGGAGTATCCCACCCTTCTCAGGCTGCAAAGACACAGCCGAGGGGCACCCGCAGAGCGTGGGAATGGGATCCCAATCCCCCCAGAGCCACCAGGGCAGAGAAAAACACCCAACTCCGATCCCACAGGGTCATGGCAAGGAGGAGGGGTGGGAAGAAGCAAAGGGATGGGGAGAGAGAGAAGGGGAGGGATGGAGAGAAGGAAGAGGAGAGAAGGGGAGGGATGAGGAAGGAGAGGAGAGAGAAGGGGAGGGATGAGGAAGGAGAGGAGAGAGAAGGGGAGGGATGAGGAAGGAGAGGAGAGAGAAGGGGAGGGATGGGGAGAGGAGAGAGAAGGGGAGGGATGGGGAGAGGAGAGAGAAGGGGAGGGATGGGGAGAAGGGAGAGAGGGGATGGATGGAGAGAAGGGAGAGGAGAGAAGGGGATGGATGAGGAAGGAGAGGAGAGAAGGGGATGGATGGGGAGGAGGGAGAGAGAAGGGGATGGATGGAGAGGAGGGAGAGAGAAGGGGATGGATGGGGAGGAGGGAGAGAGAAGGGGATGGATGGGGAGGAGGGAGAGAGAAGGGGATGGATGGGGAGGAGGGAGAGAGAAGGGGATGGATGGGGAGGAGGGAGAGAGAAGGGGATGGATGGGGAGGAGGGAGAGAGAAGGGGATGCGACTAAAGGATGGGACTAAGGGATGCGACTAAGGGGCACCAGACATTTAAATACCCCCGAAAAGACGAGTTGATCGGTCAGCGACAAAACTAACAGCAGCCTCATTTCTCACAGATTGGTTCCCCAGCACCACCCGTAAGCTCGGTGACCCCTGATGCTGCCCACCCGGAGCAGGCCAAGGCTCCACGACATCCCCTGGCACCGCTTCAGGGATTGGGGTGCTCCAGCTTCTCCCCAGCTCCCCATTTCCACTGTTTTTACAAGAATATGTTCCTCTCCTGCGTCGGGTCGGGTGTGATGCAGGGTGGGGGTGGTTCAAAGAGGCTGCCGGTTAGCTCTCCCTGCAACCTCATCCAAATCTACTGGGAAAAAAAAAAAACCCAACTGAGACGACAAGGAAGGCTGCTCCAATCCCCTGCCAGGCACGGGGGCAGCTCCAGCCCAGCAGCTCCAAGCGTGAGGTGTCTGGGATGGCAGGACAGACCTCTCCTCCGCTCACCATCCATGTGGAAACCACACCAACGCCAGCCCTTCAGGCACAACAACAGCTCCTTGCCTGGCTCCATCTCCCCCAAAACCTTCCTCAGAGCTGTCTGGGGAGGGGACAGTTCAAAGTTGGGGAGGCTGAAGGGCAACTTCACCAACTAAGGTGCACCCTGGCGACTTGATAGGAATTGATGTCGATAGGAATGGTTGGACTTAATGATCCGTTGGGTCTTTTCCAACCTGGTTGTTCTATGATTCTATGATCCTGGCACCTTCACCAGCAACCGAGGTGCATCCTGGCACCTTCACCAGCAACCGAGGTGCATCCTGGCACCTTCACCAGCAGCCGAGGTGCACCCTGGCACCTTCACCAGCAGCCGAGGTGCACCCTGGCACCTTCACCAGCAGCCGAGGTGCACCCTGGCACCTTCACCAGCAGCCGAGGTGCACCCTGGCACCTTCACCAGCAGCCGAGGTGCACCCTGGCACCTTCACCAGCAGCCGAGGTGCACCCTGGCACCTTCACCAGCAGCCGAGGTGCACCCTGGCACCTTCACCAGCAGCCGAGGTGCACCCTGGCACCTTCACCAGCAGCCGAGGTGCACCCTGGCACCTTCACCAGCAGCCGAGGTGCACCCTGGCACCTTCACCAGCAGCCGAGGTGCACCCTGGCACCTTCACCAGCAGCCGAGGTGCACCCCGGCACCTTCACCAGCAGCCGAGGTGCACCCCGGCACCTTCACCAGCAGCCGAGGTGCACCCCGGCACCTTCACCGACAGCCAAGGTGCACCCCGGCACCTTCACCGACAGCCAAGGTGCACCCCGGCACCTTCACCGACAGCCAAGGTGCATCCCGGCACCTTCACCGACAGCCAAGGTGCATCCCGGCACCTTCACCGACAGCCAAGGTGCATCCCGGCACCTTCACCGACAGCCAAGGTGCACCCTGGCACCTTCACCGACAGCCAAGGTGCACCCTGGCACCTTCACCGACAGCCAAGGTGCACCCTGGCACCTTCACCGACAGCCAAGGTGCACCCTGGCACCTTCACCGACAGCCAAGGTGCACCCTGGCACCTTCACCGGCAGCCGAGGTGCACCCTGGCACCTTCACCGGCAGCCGAGGTGCACCCTGGCACCTTCACCGGCAGCCGAGGTGCACCCTGGCACCTTCACCGGCAGCCGAGGTGCACCCTGGCACCTTCACCGGCAGCCGAGGTGCACCCTGGCACCTTCACCGGCAGCCGAGGTGCACCCTGGCACCTTCACCGGCAGCCGAGGTGCACCCTGGCACCTTCACCGGCAGCCGAGGTGCACCCTGGCACCTTCACCGGCAGCCGAGGTGCACCCTGGCACCTTCACCAGCAGCCGAGGTGCACCCTGGCACCTTCACCGACAGCCGAGGTGCATCCTGGCACCTTCACCGACAGCCAAGGTGCATCCTGGCACCTTCACCAGCTCCAGCAGCAGCTCTGAGCTGACCCCACATCGACCAACTACCAACATCAGCCCCAACCCCAACCACTTTCCATCCTCTCCCACCTCTGCTGCAGCAGGTCGGGCTCCACCGCTTGCCAGCAACCCCTCGGCAGACTGGACGGACGGACAGACGGACGTGTCACGGCAAAGTTTCCCCAGTGAGAGGGGCTGTTTGCACCCGAGGGGTTTGGCGCTGGGTTTGATCCGCGATCCAGCTCTCGAAGGCTTCGTGGCTGAAGCTCGTTCCTCTCCACGGCAGAAAAGTAATTGTGGCCTTAAAACTCCGAGGAACAATCAGAAAGAAAACAAGAGAAGATCCCAACCCCAAGCGTAAAAGGGAGATGTCAGAGGCAGCAGATTTCAGGGCTTTTCAACGCGTCTGAATCCATCCACCGGTCCCTGTGGCTGCGCCGTGTTTCATCTCACTGGGTTCGCACAATGCGCGACGAGGAATTAGCTCTGGTGTTTGTTTAGAGCCGGTTTTGCCTTCCAAGCTTCTTTCCAAAAGGCAGGTTTTGAGTTTCAAAGACGTCTCTCGGCCGTGCCCGGAGTTCCCACCGTCAGCAGGGCGCGGAGCTCCCCCGAGGGGAAACTGAGGCTCGGGAAGCAGGAGGAAGAGCTGCGGCACAACCCAGCTCGCCCGGCGTGACTTCGGGGCGCGAGCCCCTCCCTTGCCCTTTTATTTATTCCAAAGATAAACTGTTTTCTTTTCAAAAATCAGGCAGAAACAGATTGATGGGAGGCGGCTCTGCGGCTTCCAGCTTGAAGGATCTCTCTTGTTTTCTTCGCTTTCCTGGAAGGGCTGTCAAAGCTGGGGGGCAAACCCAGTTTGGTATCTGACTCCACGTTCAGAACGGCACAGCAGCACCTACCTGGCCTTTCGCAAAATCGTAGAATCATAGAGTAACCAGGTTGGAACAGACCCACTGGATCATTGAGTCCAACCATTCCTATCAAACACTAACCCATGTCCCTCAGCACCTCGTCCACCTGTCCCTTAAGCACCTCCAGGGAAGGGGAATCAACCACCTCCCTGTTCCAGTTCCCAATGACTCTTTCCATGAAAAATTTTGTCCTAATGTCCAGCCTGACCCTCCCCTGGTGGAGCTTGAGGCCATTCCCTGTCATCCTCTCTTGGGAGAAGAGCCCAGCTCCCTCCTCTCCACAACCTCCTCTCAGGTAGTTGCAGAGAGCAATGAGGTCTCCCCTCACCCTCCTCTTCTCCAGGATAAACACCCCCAGCTCTCTCAGACGCTCCTCCTCTTCTCCAGCCCCTTCCCCAGCTTCGTTGCTCTTCTCCGGACTCACTCCAGAGCCTCAACATCCTTCTTGTGCTGAGGGGCCCACAACTGAACACAGGATTTGGGGAGCAGTCTCACCAGTGCTGAGTCCAGAGGGAGAATCACCTCCCTGGCCCTGCTGGTCACACCATTTCTGATCCAAGCCAAGATGCCATTGGCCTTCTTGGCCACCTGGGTCACTCCTGGTTCATGCTCAGTCACTGTCACCAACCCCCCCAGGTCCTTCTCCTCCAGGCACTTTCCAGCCAGACTTCTCCTAGTCTGGAGCTGCTAAGGGTTGTTGTGCCCCAAGTGCAGGATGAACACAGGATTCGAGGAGCAGCCTCACCAGTGCCAAGTCCAGAGGGAGAAGAACCTCCCTGGCCCTGCTGGTCACACCATTTCTGATCCAAGCCAAGATGCCATTGGCCTTCTTGGCCACCTGGGCCACTGCTGCCTCATGATCAGTCGCTGTCACCAACACCCCCAGGTCCTTCTCCTCCAGGCACTTTCCAGCCAGACTTCTCCCAGTCTGGAGCTGCTCAGGGTTGTTGTGCCCCAGTGGTTTGCACACCACCAGCTCTACTACCCCCAAAATCGTTTTCGCATGGAGTTTAGCTTTGCCCCAGGCAAAGCAGAGCTCTCCACCAGGCAAGGGGGGACGGGGCTGTACCCGGAGAGAGCTTTTTAGCAGCAAGAAGAGCACAATCCGCCGCATGCCTTGAATCCCCCAGCGGTGGCTCCGCACCAGCTCATCGCTCGGTGCTTGAAACGCTTCCCTCGGCTGCGCAGGGCAGAGCTGAGGCCTCGGGAGGGTGGAAGGCGTGGGTTTGGCAGTGACCTTGCTTTCGCAAAGGCCTCGTGCTCGTAAATCACCAGAAGCAGCGGCGCAGGCCGAAGGGGAGGGACGGCGGCAGTGGCTGTGTCCTCCTCGCTGGGAGCTCTCACCTTTGAGCAGGACCAGGACCACAGCAGCAGCTTGATGGGAGCAGAAAGCGTCTCATGGCATTGTCCCCAACCTTGTCCCTGAGAGGCAGCAGGTCCCACGAGACTAAAATCCCTTAAAAACACTCATCACATGAGCCACTTCCCAACAAGTCCCATCACGATGCCAAACAGAGCCGGAGGGGGAAATTCCCCATCATCTCTCCCCAGTTGCCCTCCTCCTGGGGTCCCATCCTCCCCAAAACACACCTGGATGCTTTTTCCTCACACGTTTGGGTTTTTTTTTTTTTTTTCCATGCCGAATAAACCTCCCTTCTCCAGCAAACCCACCACGTTCCCGGCGGGGAATGGTTGGACTCGATGATCCCATGGGTCTCTTCCCACCTGGTAATTCTACGATTCTATGAAAGGTTCAACTGGATGGTGGAAAAACCTCCACGGCAAAGCTCTAACATCTGCAAGAACCGAAAGGCTCGCTGGGGTTTGGGGTTGGGTTTTTTTGGGTTTTGTTATTTCTTTTTTTTTTTTTTTTTTCCTCCCCTCCAGCTGCAACACACAAACAACACGGAGATAGGGATCGTGCTGGGGAGGGCAGCTCCTCGCCCCTCGCTCCTCCAGGCAGAGCCATCCCAGCCAAATCAAGATGAAGCCGCGACGCAGCCCGCGGGACACACTCGCACAGCATCACCAGGGCCGTCTCCTCGGGTTTTGGGGCGTCAGGCAGCCGTCCCCCCCAATCCTACACCCACCGCAGAGCGAGCGAAAGCAGCCAGAGCTCTCCCAGCGTTCAGGTCAACCAACCCTCCCAAAAAATACCATCTCTGTTGTTAATAATTCCCTTGCCTCTGGGAGAATCTGTACTCCTCATCCGTTTGGGGCAGACTCTTTGTCTTCGGAGAGTGTTTTCTTGGCACCCAAAGGGCCCCTTTAGTGGTTCCCCCTCCCACCCACCTCATGTTGTGGGTTTTATAAAGGGCAGCGGTGAAGCCCAGGCCCTACCTGCAAGGCCCAAGGCCCTACCTGCAAGGCCCAAGGCCCTACCTGGGCACCAGCAGGGAGGGCAGAGGGAGCCTGGAAGGTGCCGAGTGGGTCCCTCCTGCCCTTGGATCAGCACATACGAAGCTCGACCCCACCACAGACAAGCCCCAAGCTTGGGAAGCATCCCAAGGAGATGAACCCCAAGGAGCCAGGGGGGTCAGCAAGGTGCACCCCACGCTCCCCACAACCTCCCAAGGGGAAGGGAAGAGGAGGCAGGGATGGTGCTGCCTCACCTGCACCAGTTCCGTATCCCGTCCCCGCCGGCTGAGACACCCCCCAGGTAACACTCATCCCCCCCAAACACCACCAGCAGCCCCATCCCCGCAGACCCCGACCCCCCCAAACTCTGTTGGGGAACTGGAGGGGCTGTCTCTAGCCCTTCCCTCAGGAGCTGGTGCCCTACCTGGCACCAGCTCCCACCATCACCTCCCCTCACACCTTTGGCATGTCCCCCCCCACCTCACTCCATCTCCCACCTCACGCCCCAAACCTGTCTACCTGCAGCACCCCCAGACGCTGCGTGTTCCCACCTCCCCTCCCGCTCGTCACCCCCAAACCCTCTCCCGCACCCGACCTCCCCGGGACCTTCTCTGTCCTGCTCCAGGGCTCTGCCCACCTGTTTCCCCCAAAGCATCCTCACCTGGACTTGGACTCTACCAGGTCAGCCCCCTGCTCCTCCTCTGGACCCTGCACCCCAGATCCTGCCTGGGGGCTCAGCACCCCAAACCCTGCCAGAATTGAGCACCCCACGCTCTCCCAAGGGACTCAGCACCCGCATCCAGCACCCCAGATCCTGCCTGGGGGCTCAGCACCCAAACCCAGTCCCACCTGGAGACCCAGACGGAGACCCAGCAGCCAAGCCCAGCACCCAGACCCCACCTGGAGCCAGAAACCAGATTCAGTTTTCCAGACCCTGCCTACGGACTCAGCACCCAAACCCAGCACCCTCGACTCTTCCTGTGGATCCAGCACCTGGATCCAGCACCCTCGACTCTTCCTGTGGATCCAGCACCTGGATCCAGCACCCTCACCCCTTCCTGTGGATCCAGCAACCAGATTCAGCTCTCGAGATCCTGCCTACGGACTCAGCATCCAGACCCAGCACCTGGATCCAGTAACCAGATTCAGCTTTCCAGATCCTGCCTATGGACTCAGCACCTGGATCCAGCACCCCTGACCCTGCCTGTGGCTTTGGCACCTAGATCCAGAGCCCAGATCCCATCAGCGCACACAGCACCAGGATCCTGCAAACAGATTCAGCTCTCCAGATCCTGCCTACGGACTCAGCACCTGGGCCCAGCACCCAACCCCAGCACCTGGATCCAGTAACCAGATTCAGCTCTCCGGATCCTAGTTACGGACTCAGCACCCAGACCCAGCACCCTCAACCCTTCCTGTGGATCCAGCACCCGGATCCAGCAACCAGATTCAGCTCTCCAGATCCCACCTACAGACTCAGCACCAGGACCCAGCACCCTCAGACCTTCCTGTGGATCCAGCACCCAGGTTCAGCTCTCGAGATCCTGCCTACGGACTCAGCACCCAGACCCAGCACCCAGATCCCATCAGCACACACAGCACCAGGATCCAGCAACCAGATTCACCTCTCCAGACCCTGCCTACAGACTCAGCACCCAGACCCAGCACCCACGATCCTGCCTGTGGATCCAGCACCTGGCTCCAGTAACCAGATTCGGCTCTCCAGGTCCCACCTACAGACTCAGCACCAGGACCCAGCACCCTCGACCCTTCCTGTGGATCCAGCACCCAGACCCAGCACCCTTGACCCTTCCTGTGGATCCAGCACCTGGCTCCAGTTACCAGATTCATCTCTCCAGATCCCACCTACAGACCCAGCACCCACAATCCTGCCTGTGGATTTGGCACCCAACCCCCGCACCTCTGACCCCATCAGCTCCCGCAGCACCAGGATCCAGCAAACAGATTCAGCTCTCCAGATCCCACCTACGGACTCAGCACCAGGACCCAGCACCCTCAGACCTTCCTGTGGATCCAGCACCCAGGTTCAGCTCTCGAGATCCTACCTATGGACTCAGCACCCAAGCCCAGCACCCTCGACCCTTCCTGTGGCCTCAGCACCTGGCTCCAGTTACCAGATTCATCTCTCCAGATCAATACCCGGACCCAGCACCCACGGTTCTGCCTGTGGAGCCAGCACCCAGATTCAGCTCTCCAGATCCTGCCTATGGACTCAGCACCCAGGCCCAGCACCCAACCCCAACACCTGGATCCAGGAACCAGATTCAGCTCTCCAGATCCCACCTACAGACCCAGCACCCAGACCCAGCACCCTCGACCCTTCCTGTGGATCCAGCACCTGGCTCCAGTTACCAGATTCAGCTCTCCAGATCCTTCCTATGGACTCAGCACCCACACCCAGCACCCTCAACCCTTCCTGTGGATCCAGCAACCGGATTCAGCTCTTGAGATCCTGCCTACGGACTCAGCACCCAGACCCAGCACCCAGATCCCATCAGCACACACAGCACCAGGATCCTGCAACCAGATTCACCTCTCCAGACCCTGCCTACAGACTCAGCACCCACACCCAGCACCCACGATCCTGCCTGTGGATCCAGCACCTGGATCCAGTAACCAGATTCAGCTCTCCAGGTCCCACCTACAGACTCAGCACCCACACCCAGCACCCTCGACCCTTCCTGTGGATCCAGCAACCAGATTCAGTTCTCCAGATCCTGCCTATGGACTCAGCACCCAAACCCAACACCTGGATCCAGGAACCAGATTCAGCTCTGAGATCCTGCCCATGGACTCAGCACCCAGACCCAGCACCCAGATCCCATCAGCGCACACAGCACCAGGATCCAGCAAACAGATTCAGCTCTCCGGATCCTGCCTACGGACTCAGCACCCAGACCCAGCACCCAGATCCCATCAGCGCACACAGCACCCGGATCCAGCAACCAGATTCAGCTCTCCAGATCCCACCTACAGACTCAGCACCCAGACCCAGCACCCACAATCCTGCCTGTGGATTTGGCACCCAACCCCCGCACCTCTGACCCCATCAGCTCACGCAGCACCAGGACCCAGCAAACAGATTCAGCTCTCCAGATCCTGCCTATGGACTCAGCACCCACACCCAGCACCCTCAACCCTTCCTGTGGATCCAGCAACCGGATTCAGCTCTTGAGATCCTGCCTACGGACTCAGCACCCAGACCCAGCACCCAGATCCCATCAGCACACACAGCACCAGGATCCAGCAACCAGATTCACCTCTCCAGACCCTGCCTACAGACTCAGCACCCACACCCAGCACCCACGATCCTGCCTGTGGATCCAGCACCTGGCTCCAGTAACCAGATTCGGCTCTCCAGGTCCCACCTACAGACTCAGCACCAGGACCCAGCACCCTCGACCCTTCCTGTGGATCCAGCAACCAGATTCAGTTCTCCAGATCCTGCCTATGGACTCAGCACCCAAACCCAACACCTGGATCCAGGAACCAGATTCAGCTCTGAGATCCTGCCCATGGACTCAGCACCCAGACCCAGCACCCTCAACCCTTCCTGTGGATCCAGCAACCAGATTCAGCTCTCCAGATCCCACCTACAGACCCAGCACCCACAATCCTGCCTGTGGATCCAGCACCCGGATCCAGTTACCAGATTCAGCTCTCCAGATCCTGCCTATGGACTCAGCACCCAGACCCAGCACCCAGATCCCATCAGCACACACAGCACCAGGATCCAGCGAACAGATTCAGCTCTCCGGATCCTGCCTACAGACTCAGCACCCAGACCCAGCACCCTCAGCCCTTCCTGTGGATCCAGCACCTGGCTCCAGTTACCAGATTCAGGTCTCCAGATCCTGCCTATGGACTCAGCACCAGGACCCAGCACCCTCAGCCCTTCCTGTGGATCCAGCACCTGGGTCCAGTTACCAGATTCATCTCTCCAGATCCCACCTACAGACTCAGCACCAAACCCCAGCACCCAGACCCCCACCAGCTCACTCAGCACCAGCATCCAGCACCCAGATCCTATGGGCTCTGCCCCCCTCCCCTCCCCCCATTCCTTGGGAGGCATCCCCCCCCCCCCACTCTCCATCTCCCCCCACTCTCCATCCCCATTTCCACCTCTCAGGACCCCTCTGGGTGCTCAGCTCCAGCAGCAGCAGCTCCTTCTCCCCATCCCCTCCCATCACTTGCCTGGTGAGGGGCGGCGTGGGGCTCCTCTCCCGGGCGATACAGCCCGATAGGGCCCTGCTGGGGCTTTGGGGGGGTCTGTCTGGGCCGGGGGAGTCCGTTCCAGCCCCTCAGAGCTCCGCAGAGTCGGTTGCAGAGCGACTGGAGGTGGCCCCGAGCCCAGCCGCCCTCTGCCGGCTGCGGGAGGAGGAGGAGGAGGAGGAGGAAAAAAGGAGGAGGAGGAGGAGGAGATGGGGGAGGAAGGCAGGAGGGAGAGAGGAGCTGGGGCTGAGCTCCCCCTGCCCCAGCTGGGGGTCCCCATCGAGGCTGGTGGTACCCGCAGAGCCACTTCCCTGCATCCCTCCTACCCTCAGGATGCTCAGAGGGGAGTTGGGGTGATAGAGCCTTCCCCTTAGAGACCCAGCGAGTCCAACCATTCCCATCAAACACTAACCCATGTCCCTCAGCACCTCGGCCACTCGTCCCTTAAACCTCTCCAGGGAAGGGGAATCAGCCACCTCCCTGGGCAGTCTCTCCCAATGACGCTTTCCATGAAATATTTTTTCCTAATGTCCAGCCTGACCCTCCCCTGGTGGAGCTTGAGGCCATTCCCTCTCATCCTGTCCCTTGGGAGAAGAGCCCAGCTCCCTCCTCTCCACAACCTCCTCTCAGGGAGTTGCAGAGAGCAATGAGGTCTCCCCCCAGCCTCCTCTTCTCCAGGAGAAACACCCCCAGCTCTCTCAGCCGCTCCTCATAGGGCCTGTTCTCCAGCCCCTTCACCAGCTTCGTGGCTCTTCTCTGGACTCGCTCCAGAGCCTCAACATCCTTCTTGTGCTGAGGGGCCCACAACTGGACACAGGATTCGAGGAGCATCCCTGGCCAAGGGACTCTGCTCCACCTTGTCCCTCCCACCAGCACGTGCTTCTATTTAATTAACTCCCTTCCTCTTCATCAGCACCTGCCTCTATTTAATGTAATTGCCCCAAATCAGCAAATGCCTCTATTTGGTTTTTTTTTTTTTAACTAGAAAGGGTCATTGGGCATTGGAATAGGCTGCCCAGGGAGGGGATTGATTCCCCTTCCCTGGAGGTGTTTAAGGGACGAGTGGACGAGGTGCTGAGGGACATGGGTTAGTGTTTGATGGGAATGGTTGGACTCGATGATCCGATGGGTCTCTTCCAACCTGGTTGTTCTATGATTCCATGATTCTCTGTGCAGCTGCTGGTTGCTGTGGGCCCCGTGTGGGGCCTGGGCGGCTCCCGCGGCTCCTCCCCACAGGCAGCAGCTGCCAGGTTGGCGCTGCCAGGCTTGGCTTACCTTTCGCAAGCTGCCAGCAGCCCTCCCTCCTCACCTGCCGCAGCGGCTCGGCTCCCCAGAGCGGAACCCTGGGTGCTGGGAGTAATCAGCAGGTTGGATCTAGGGCAAGTGGAAATCAGCTGGAGAGTGGCTGTGCCTGCGCAGGCCGGATCGCGGCTTCCGGAGCTGCCAGGGTGGCCTCCTGCTGCCAGTCCAGCACCAGCAGCCCAGCACCAGCGCCCTCAGACAATCATAGAACCAATGAATCACCAGGTTGGAAGAGACCCACAGCATCATGGAGTCCAACCATTCCCATCAAACACTAACCCACGTCCCTCAGCACCTCCTCCACTCATCCCTTAAACCCCTCCAGGGAAGGTGACTCAACCACCTCCATGAACATCCTGTTCCAGTGCCCAATGACCCTTTCCATGAAAAAATTCTTCCTGATGCCCAGCCTGAGCCTCCCCTGGTGGAGCTTGAGGCCATTCCCTCTCGTCCTGTCCCTTGGGAGAAGAGCCCAGCTCCCTCCTCTCCACAACCTCCTCTCAGGGAGTTGCAGAGAGCAATGAGGTCTCCCCTCAGCCTCCTCTTTTCCAGGATAAACACCCCCAGGAGAGCAGAGACGCTACCCACCTCCTCCAGCGCTCCCTGTCCTCCCTCCCTCACCTCCTCTCCGCTCCAGCGACTAATGAACATTTCCTCCTGTGCCTGGGCCAAGCCCCAGCGTCTCCTCCACCCTTCGCTGCACCTCCTCTCCCTGCCCACCCTGCACAAGGGCCCACGTGCGGGCAACCAGGCTCGGTGGCTGCTCCAGGGATGCAGGTTTGGTTGCTGTGAGATTCCTGGTCCCCGACAGCTCCAAGCGATGGTCACACCAGCATCCAACCTTGCCCAGGGATGTGGGTTTGGATGCTGCGAGATTCCTGGTCCTCAGCACTCAGAGCGATGCTCACACCAGCCCTGCCTTGCTAGGGATGTGGGTTTGGTTGCTGTGAGATTCCTGGTCCCCAGTGCTCACAGAGATGCTCACACCAGCCCTGCCTTGAACAGGGATGCAGGTTTGGCTGCTGATTACTGGTTCCCAGTGCTCAGAGCGATGCTCACACCAGCATCCAACCTTGCCCAGGGATGTGGGTTTGGGTGCTGTGGGATTCCTGGTCCTCGGCAGCTCCGAGCGATGCTCACAGATCACACAGATAGATCACAGAATCACCAGGTTGGAAGAGACCCACCGGATCATCGAGTCCAACCATTCCTATCCTGTGCATGAAGACAACACAGCACTTTTTCTCTCTACACTGTAACCTCCACCATTATTTATAAGGAGTAGTGGAACTTCGTTTAAAGGAAACAACTCAAAGCCAAACCAACATCCATCACACCAGCATCCAACCTTGCCCAGGAATGTGGGTTTGGGTACTGAGAGATTCCTGGTCCTCAGAAGCTCAGAGCGATGCTCACACCAGCCCTGGCTTGAACAGGGATGCAAGTTTGGAAGTTGTGAGATTCCTGGTCCCCGACAGCTCAGAGCGATGCTCACACCATCCAACCTTGCCCAGGGATGCGGGTTTGGGTGCTGTGAGATTCCTGGTCCTCAGCGCTCAGAGCGATGCTCACACCAGCATCCAACCTTGCTAGGGATGCAGGTTTGGCTGCCGATTCCTGGTCCCCAGTGCTCCGAGCGATGCTCAGGCCAGCCCTGCCTTGCTAGGGATGTGGGTTTGGGTGCAGTGAGATTCCTGGTCCTCAGTGCTCAGAGCGATGCTCAGGCCAGCCCTGCCTTGCTAGGGATGTGGGTTTGGGTGCTGTGAGATTCCTGGTCCTCTGTGCTCAGAGCGATGCTCACACCAGCCCTGCCTTGCTCAGGGATGTGGGTTTGGGTACTACAAGATTCCTGGTCCTCAGTGCTCACAGAGATGCTCACACCAGCCCTGCCTTGAACAGGGATGCAGGTTTGGCTGCTGATTACTGGTTCCCAGTGCTCAGAGCGATGCTCACACCAGCATCCAACCTTGCCCAGGGATGTGGGTTTGGGTGCTGTGGGATTCCTGGTCCTCGGCAGCTCCGAGCGATGCTCACAGATCACACAGATAGATCACAGAATCACCAGGTTGGAAGAGACCCACCGGATCATCGAGTCCAACCATTCCTATCCTGTGCATGAAGACAACACAGCACTTTTTCTCTCTACACTGTAACCTCCACCATTATTTATAAGGAGTAGTGGAACTTCGTTTAAAGGAAACAACTCAAAGCCAAACCAACATCCATCACACCAGCATCCAACCTTGCCCAGGAATGTGGGTTTGGGTACTGAGAGATTCCTGGTCCTCAGCAGCTCAGAGCGATGCTCACACCAGCCCTGCCTTGCTAGGGATGCAAGTTTGGAAGTTGTGAGATTCCTGGTCCCCGACAGCTCAGAGCGATGCTCACACCATCCAACCTTGCCCAGGGATGCAGGTTTGGGTGCTGTGAGATTCCTGGTCCTCAGCGCTCAGAGCGATGCTCACACCAGCCCTGCCTTGCTCAGGGATGTGGGTTTGGGTACTACAAGATTCCTGGTCCCCAGTGCTCACAGAGATGCTCACACCAGCCCTGCCTTGAACAGGGATGCAGGTTTGGCTGCTGATTACTGGTTCCCAGTGCTCAGAGCGATGCTCACACCAGCATCCAACCTTGCCCAGGGATGTGGGTTTGGGTGCTGTGAGATTCCTGGTCCCCAGTTCTCAGAGCGATGCTCACACCAGCCCTGCCTTGCCCAGGGATGCAGGTTTGGCTGCTGATTCCTGGTCCTCAGCAGCTCTGAGCGATGCTCACACTAGCATCCAACCTTGCCCAGGGATGCAGGTTTGGATGCTGTGAGATTCCTGGTCCTCAGCAGCTCAGAGCGATGCTCAGGCCAGCCCTGCCTAGCTAGGGATGTAGGTTTGAGTGCTGTGAGATTCCTGGTCCTTGGCAGCTCCGAGCAATGCCCACACCAGCATCCAACCTTGCTCAGGGATGTGGGTTTGGGTGTCGTGAGATTCCTCGTCCCCAACAGCTCAGATTGATGCTCACACCAGCCCTGTCTTGCTAGGGATGAGGTTTGGGTGCTGATTCCTGGTTCCCGACAGCTCAGACCGATGCTCACACCATCATCCAACCTTGCCCAGGGATGTGGGTTTGGGTGCAGTGAGATTCCTGGTCCCCAACAGCTCCAAGGAATGCTCACACCAGCCCTGCCTTGCCCAGGGATGCGGGTTTGGGTGCTGTGAGATTCCTGGTCCCCAACATCTCAGATTGATGCTCACACCAGCATCCAACCTTGCCCAGGGATGCGGGTTTGGGTGCTGTGAGATTCCTGGTTCCCCTACAGCCACCCCAAACCCCATCTCCTTCCTCGTATCCTCGGCCGGTTATGGGGAGAAGTGAGCGTTGGGGGATCTCTGCGGCTGGGCCACCGAGTCTCCTGCTCTCTCCGCGTCCCGTAGCGATACTCCCTGTGGACGTGGGCACCCTCCCACCTGGCTCCAAGCCCAACGCGGCGAAAATTCGGAGCTGCCTGAGCTGCCGGCCTCACCGCCGGGTAATTAGTGCGTGAGCCGAGCTCGGCGCGTTCGGCGCTGCACATTTGCAGGCCTGAGCTTGCAAGGCTTTAATTAATTAAAGGCGAGTCATCGGCAGCTGGAAACAGATCTATTTTCAGAGGCTTCGCCCGCTCTGCTGCCCCCACGAGATTCTACGACGGAATTTAGGGCCCCCGAGAGTTCGAAGGCTGAGGCCTTGCTCTATATTTGTGTGGTTTTTCCCCAAGAGCCAGAGAGGGTCATGGGAGCCAAAGCGGAGCTGACCCTCAGCCCTGTGCCACACAAACCTCAGCCCAGGGAGGAGAATGTCCCTCTGAGCAGCCCCTGGCCCAGCCAAGGGCTCGATGAGCCGATGGGTCTCTTCCAACCTGGTTGTTCTATGATGCTATGAAGGACACAGCCTGGAGCAGGGACCCTGGGGCTGAGCCCCAGTCCCTTGGCAAACCACCTCCCCAAGGCCACACAGGGATTTTTATCGCTAATTTTCTTCCCTCACTGTTCATCCGAATGGCCTTTGGGGGAAAAGGAGACACTCGAGCGCCCTGATCGCCAGCCTGGAACCTGGTTACTGTTTAATTTCTTCCTGTCGTCACTCCAACACCGTGTTCCACGGAGAAGGAACAGGGCAGAGCAGGTTGTTCCTGCGGCACAGACCCATCCCTGGTGGCATCGGGGGCTCTGTGCCTGCCCCAGCAGCTGCCCAGCACAGCACAGCCCCCAAGAGCTCGGGGACCAGCGTGAAGAATCATAGAATCATAGAACAACCAGGTTGGAAGAGACCCATCGGATCATCGAGTCCAACCATTCCCATCAAACACTAACCCATGTCCCTCAGCACCTCGTCCACCCGTCCCTTAAACCTCTCCAGGGAAGGGGAATCAACCCCCTCCCTGGGCAGCCTATTCCAATGCCCAATGACCCTTTCTGTGAAAAACCTCCTCCTAATGTCCAGTCTAAATCTCCCCTGGTGGAGCTTGAGGCCATTCCCTCTCGTCCTGTCCCTTGGGAGAAGAGCCCAGCTCCCTCCTCTCTAAGCGGCAGCAGCTCTCGTGTTTTGCTTGGCACTGCACCCCCCCCCCCTCCTCCCAGCCGGCATCCCAGCTGATGTGAGCGATTCTAACAGGGCCAGAGCACTGTGAAATATTGATGGGATTAGTGCGGATCAGCTCTCCCCAGGCACATGCCATGCTCGCCCCGAGCCTAGGAGCCAGTGACCTGCGTGCGCTCAGGTTGCAGCTCAGTGCCAGGTGCTCCCTGCCTGCAGCTAGAGACGTTTCTCCAGCCAGTGCCAGCCTGTAGCCTTCTGGAGGGACACGGAAGATCCCGTCACAGTGCACAAAACCCACGCATGAAGCATTTTAATGCACGACACCGACATACCTGCAGCTCAGTGCTGGGTCCAGCCCTGTTCAATGTCTTCATCAACGACCTGGATGAAGGCATTGAGGGTACCCTGAGCAAGTTTGCAGATGACACAAAGCTGTGTGGAAGTGTGGATCTGCTGGAGGGTAGGGAGGCTCTGCAAAGGGACCTAAACAGGCTGGACCCATGGGCTGAGTCCAGTGGGATGAGGTTTAACACGGCCAAATGCCGCATCCTGCACTTGGGGCACAACAACCCTATGCAGGGCTACAGACTGGGAGAAGCCTGGCTGGAAAACTGCCAGGAGGAGAGGGACCTGGGGGGGTTGGTCGACAACCGACTGACCATGAGCCAGCAGTGTGCCCAGGGGGCCAAGAAGGCCAATGGCATCTTGGCTTGGATCAGAAATGGTGTGACCAGCAGGGCCAGGGAGGTGATTCTCCCTCTGGACTCAGCACTGGTGAGGCCGCTCCTTGAATCCTGTGTTAGTTCTGGGCCCCTCAGCACAAGAAGGATGTTGAGGCTCTGGAGCGAGTCCAGAGAAGAGCAATGAAGCTGGTGAAGGGGCTGGAGAACAGGCCCTATGAGGAGCAGCTGAGAGAACTGGGGGTGTTTATCCTGGAGAAGAGGAGGCTGAGGGGAGACCTCATTGCTCTCTGCAACTCCCTGAGAGGAGGTTGTAGAGAGGAGGGAGCTGGGCTCTTCTCCCAAGGGACAGGGGACAGGACAAGAGGGAATGGCCTCAAGCTCCACCAGGGGAGATTTAGGCTGGAGATTAGGAGGAAGTTCTTCACACAGAGGTGCATTGGGCATTGGACTAGGCTGCCCAGGGAGGTGGTTGATTCCCCTTCCCTGGAGGTGTTTAAGGGACGGGTGGACGAGGTGCTGAGGGACATGGGTTAGTGTTTGATAGGAATGGTTGGACTCGATGATCCGATGGGTCTCTTCCAACCTGGCTGTTCTATGATTCCATGATTCTATGATGCGTGTGTGGCACTGCTGGGGTGGCACTGCCTATCGAACCCCCGGGATCTGCAGCTTTTGGTAGGAAACAGCTTCCCTGGGCAGCTCTGGCTCTTCACCGGCAGCGTCTGAGCTGCTCCGGGCACTCTGAGCTGCTCCACAGCCTGCTCGGAGAACCATCTGGGAGTCGCAAAATCGCAGCAGCGCAGGAGCCGGCGATTTCCGAAACCCGCAAGAGTTGTGAAACCCCAGCCCACACCAGGGCCGAGAGGCGTGTTGGAACATCAAAACCACCAGCGGAAAAACAAGTCCCTTTCCCTTTCAAGGTGAGAAGGCACCGGCGAGCAGAACAGGCGCTTTCTCCAAGCGGCATTGCCGGTCTCGCCGCCTGGTTAGGGGATGGAGGCGCTTTCCAAGCGCCTCCATCCCCTAACCAGGCGGCGAGACCGGCAATGCCGCTTCGCCTGCCTCTGTAAAGATGCCACAGGGGGAAAAAAAAAAATAATATTCCATCAGGCACAGAGTATGAAAGGCTCATGAGCCTCTTCCCTTCGAGTCACCGAGCAAAATTTCCAAACTGTTGTTTCTTCGGGCTGGGAGCCAGCGAGGAAAATTACGATCGGGGAAGAATTTGTCTGGGAAAGTTATAAAGAGCTGGGGAAAGGCAGGGGAAGGCCAGGAGGCAGCTGAGCCCAAGGCTCAGTTCGGGGTAGGGACAGGACTTTTCCCCACAGCTCAGGATAGAGTTCCTGCCCTGATTTCCTCCAAGCCCAGATCCTGGATCATAGAATCATAGAATCACGGAACAACCAGGTTGGAAGAGACCCATCGGACCATCGAGTCCAACCATTCCTATCAAACACTAAACCAAGTCCCTCAAGACCTCATCCACCAGTCCCTTAAACACCTCCAGGGAAGGGGAATCAACCCCCTCCCTGGGCAGCCTGTTCCAATGCCCAATGACCCTTTCCGTGAAAACCTTCCTCCTATATCCTTCCTTCCTGGATATCTCCTCTCTAAGTGTGGAAATTGGGATGTTTTGCCCCAAGCCATGTCTTGACGGAGGCCGCCAGGTGCCAGCAGCCCCGGCCACCGCGCGGAGCCTGGTGCCAGGTTGGATTTTCTCAGGGGAGAAGCAGCTGAGTCACAGCAGCCTCCGATCTGTTGCCACAAGCCTGGCTGCGAGAGACACGAGGGAGTTCACGGAGAACAGGCCAGTTGTTCACGGGGAGCCAGCGGGGTTTGCTTGGCTTGTCTGCAAAACTCTCCGAGCCAGTGGAGAGCGTGTCCCTGGCCCCGAGATCTGTCGGCAGAGTACCTGTGGGGAAGGGCTGGCCAGACTGCGGGGGAGCAGGCTTCTGACCTGCCTTTCAGCCAGACAGGGCTGCTCCAGGACGCTCCGGTAGCTCAGGGACGAACTCCAGCAGCTCTCAGGAATCCCATGGGAATCACAGAACAACCAGGTTGGAAGGGACCCATCGGATCTTCTACTCCAACCATTCCTAGCAAACACTAAACCAAGTCCCTCAATATCTCATCCACCCGTCCCTTAAACACCTTCAGGGAAGGGGAATCAACCACCTCCCTGGGCAGCCTATTCCAATGCCCAATGACCCTCTGTGTGAAAAACCTCCTCCTAATCTCCAACCTAAATCTACCCTGGGAGAGGCGAAGGTGGCTGGAAAACTGCCAGGAGAGAGGGACCTGGGGGTGTTGGTCGACAGCGACTGACCATGAGCCAGCAGTGTGCCCAGGGGGCCAAGAAGGCCAAGGGCATCCTGGCTTGGATCAGAAATGGTGTGACCAGCAGGGCCAGGGAGGTTCTTCTCCCTCTGGACTCAGCACTGGGGAGGCTGCTCCTTGAATCCTGTGTTCAGTTGTGGGCCCCTCAGCACAAGAAGGATGTTGAGGCTCTGGAGCGAGTCCAGAGAAGAGCAAAGAAGCTGGGGAAGGGGCTGGAGAACAGAACCTATGAGGAGCGGCTGAGAGAGCTGGGGGGTGTTTATCCTGGAGAAGAGGAGGCTGAGGGGAGACCTCATTACTCTCTACAACTCCCTGAGAGGAGGTTGTGGAGAGGAGGGAGCTGGGCTCTTCTCCCAAGTGACAGGACGAGAGGGAATGGCCTCAAGCTCCACCAGGGGAGGGTCAGGCTGGACATTAGGAAAAAATATTTCATGGAAAGGGTGATTGGGCAGTGGCAGAGGCTGCCCAGGGAGGTGGTTGATTCCCCTTCCCTGGAGGGGTTTAAGGGACAGGTAGATGAGGTGCTGAGGGACATGGGTTAGTGTTTGATAGGAATGGTTGGACTCGATGATCCGATGGGTCTCTTCCAACCTGGTTGTTCTATGATTCTATGATCACCAGTAGGTCGGAAGAGCTGCCTCCTCCGAGGAGCAAACCCGTTCCCTCCAGAGCTAAAGCCAGGTGGGCATCGTGGCCCTGGCACCTACCCTCTGGCCAAGCCACCAGCCTCGTGGCTTCACCTCTTGGCCACCTGAGCAACCTCTCCGCAGCCCAGACTGCTCCAGCTCCTCTCCCCTGGCACAGAAACCCGACGCGGCCATCGCCGCCACCGCCACCGAGGAAGAACCGACTCGAGCAGGGCAATAAATAACCCCTGCCACACAGGCCGAGAGCGCTGGGCACATCCATCCCCCTCACCGTTTATCTTGGGCTTTGATAGGGGTGAGGGGGTTGGGGGGGGAAAGGAGAGGAGAGGAGAGGAGCTTCCAAAATTTATGAGCCGGGATTTAAAAATATGCCTCATCGAAGCGCCGCGAAAGCCGACCGCGAAGGACAACGTCGGGAAGGGAGGAGAAAGCTCACTCGCTTCAGAATAAAAGGGATTTTTTAGGAGGCTGATGTCGCAAATGGTGTCCCCGTCGGGATCTTTTTTTTGCAAGTCACAGCTCTCCGGGTTGCGTGTGACGAGCGAAATGAAAGGTAGGGGTAGCAAATAACAGGTTAAAATCCCTCTGGGTCGTGCGGTAACGTCACCTGCGGCGCAGAGAGAGAGGATTTGGACTGTCACCTTCAACCTTCCCAGAGTTTCTCCTCTGCATCCCTGACCTCCTGCTGCTCCGCACGTGGACAACCTCCAGTTAGAAACAGATCCCTTCCTCGTGCAAAAAAAAAATCGTTGTAAATTTAGCCGAAAACATCTCTACCGCAGGGAATCGCACATCAAATAATAATAACACCAAACAAATGTCAGGAAGAAGAACAACCGCGACATCGGAGTCCTTGGTCGGGTCCAGCCTCTCCCCCCAGCAGGATGCTGCGGATCAGCAGCCGAAAAACGTTCCCCCCATCGTTAAAAAAAACGTCTCAAAGTCGTTTAGGCCTGAGCGGCAACGACGCTCCGAGCGAGTTGCTTGTCTGCTGAGATAAAAAAATGAGCTATTCCCAGCTCGGCTTTTGTGGCGGTTTTCTTTGCAAGTCGGAAAACGCTGAGCCGAGAGCCTTCCCCACAGAGCTGTGGCCCCGCAGGGCGGCCTGGGGAGCATCACCGTGAGCTGCCCTCATCCCCTCCAAGTCCTTGCGCCTCCGGATTCTCCAGAGGGATGCTCGGAAGGGACTCGCAAGACAAGCCCTGGGGCCACGGCCATCTCTCTGCTGAGTTGGTGGCATTTAGGATGAGGGGTTTGCCATGGAAACATCTCCCTCCTAAGAGCTGATCTATCAGCACGTGGCCCAGAAGCAGCCTTGGTATTCATTACATGCTGAGTTTTGCTTCCCTGGGAAGGAATCATAGAACAACCAGGTTGGAAGAGACCCATCGGATCATCCAGTCCAACCATTCCTATCAAACACTAACCCATGTCCCTCAGCACCTCGTCCACTTGTCCTTTAAACACCTCCAGGGAAGGGGAATCAACCACCTCCCTGGGCAGCCTCCGAGCCCAAGGTTCCCTTAAAAAAATCTCCCTGCAAGGAGATTCTCAGGGAGCTTTTTAGACACAAAGAGCATTTCAAGTGCTCAGTGTTAAATATTTCAGGTGAAACATAACTCTTGGAGGTGCTGCCAACCTTGCTCTGGAGCTTTAAAGTCAATTAAATTTCTCTGCAGCCTGAGAGGAGGTTGTGGAGAGGAGGGAGCTGGGCTCTTCTCCCAAGGGACACGGGACAGGACGAGAGGGAATGGCCTCAAGCTCCACCAGGGGAGATTTAGGCTGGAGATTAGGAGGAAGCTTTTCACGGAAAGGGTCATTGGGCATTGGAATAGGCTGCTCAGGGAGGTGGTTGATTCCCCTTCCCCGGAGGTGTTTAAGGCACAGGTGGACGAGGTGCTGAGGGACATAGTTTAGTGTTTGATAGGAATGGTTGGACTGGATGATCCGCTGGGTCTCTCCCAACCTGGTTGTTCTATGATTCTATGAGATGCTTCCCAAGCAGCTTTTGTCCTCAGGTGTTTTCTGAGTCGGCTGCATCCATCACATCCTGGTGCTTTAGCCACCGCTCGGCACAAATGGCACATTGGAGAGTCAGCTGAACGTCTTTGACTCACGTTCCGGCACCTCCAACACAGCTAATTTACCTTTATTAAAAAAGGCAAGAAGAAGGAGCTATTAAGGTCAGCGTCAAAGGCAGCAGAGCGAGTGCCGGAGGGTTAAAGAGCGGAGTGGTCAGTGCTGCCCAAGCGGCCAGGCTGGCTGGAGCCAGGAGCTGCTCTCCCAGCAGGGCTGACTCAGTCCTTTCCGTGGGCACGAAGAGGCCTGCAGCATCCTACAACCCTCCTTTGGCTGCTCCATAAAGCTCCAGGCTTCACAGCTAACTCTACTAGTGTTTGATAGGAATGGTTGGACCACAAGATCCGATGGGTCCCTTCCAACCTGCTTGTTCTGTGATTCTATGATTCTACTCGCTCCAGCCACCCCTGCAGGTGTTGTCCTAAGGGTCTTAGAATCATAGAATCATCAGGTTGGAAGAGACCCATCGGATCATCGAGTCCAACCATTCCTATCAAACACTAAACCATGTCCCTCAGGACATCATCTACCTGTGCTTTAAACCCCTCCGGGCAAGGTGAATCAACCACCTCCCTGGGCAGCCTATTCCAATGCCCAATGACCTTTTCCATGAAAAACTTCCTCCTAATCTCCAGCCTAAATCTCCCCTAGTGGAGCTTGAGGCCATTCCCTCTCGTCCTGTCCCCTGTCCCTTGGGAGAAGAGCCCAGCTCCCTCCTCTCCACAACCTCCTCTCAGGAAGTTGGAGGGAGCAATGAGGTCTCCCCTCAGCCTCCTCTTCTCCAGGAGAAACACCCCCAGCTCTCTCTTCTTCTCCAGCCCCTTCACCAGCTTCGTTGCTCTTCTCTGGACTCGCTCCAGAGCCTCAACATCCTTCTTGTGCTGAGGGGCCCACAACTGAGCACAGGATTCAAGGAGCATCCCTGACCAAGGGACCCTGCCCCATCCTCTCCTTCCCTTCAACATCCTTCTTGTGCTGAGGGTCTTGCGTGTGTTTGTCTCCGGCCAACCCCCCGACCCAGCCCTGGCTGCAGCCCTGCACTTCAGGGAGAAGTTTAACTGCAACTGCGGATAAATCCACCTCACGTGAAGGCTGCTCCGGTCACTTCTGGCGGCCGGACAAACGCGCTGCCTCCCCCTCCGCCTGGGCCAGCAATGTCACCGAGCGGCTCCCTGTGCAAGGACACTTCCAAGGCGAAGGGAGCGATTTTGCCAGACACTCATCACGATTGTTTATTCCTGTCATTTCTGACCCTCAGGCTACGAACAACACTGGGAGAGCTGCAGGCACAAAGCAACCAGCTTTTGCAGGTCATATCAGCGTGGAAGGTGCCATTCGGAACCGCAGCACGGAGCGTGAATAACGCTCCCTTCATTCCGCCGTGCACCTCGACGCCCTTTAAATAAATGCAAATGGTTATTTGTGGACGGCGTTTGGACCAGGGAAGGAACGTGCGGAGGAACACGGGGCTTAAAGCTGTTCCCTATCTCCCAGCTGATGGGCTAAGCCACAGTCCAAGGGATTCTGGGCAAAAGGAGAGCAGGGAGAGCGTTGTAAATCTTCCTCACACAGATTTCTGGGCTATCCAGTAAATCGGAGCCACGAAGGATGTTGAGGCTCTGGAGCGAGTGCAGAGAAGAGCAACGAAGCTGGGGAAGGGGCTGGAGAAGAAGAGAGAGCTGGGGGTGTTTATCCTGGAGAAGAGGAGGCTGAGGGGAGACCTCATTGCTCTTTACCTGAGAGGAGGGAGCTGGGCTCTTCTCCCAAGGGTCAGGACGAGAGGGAATGGCCTCAAGCTCCACCAGGGGAGGTTTAGACTGGACATTAGGAAAAAGTTTTTCATGGAAAGGGTCACTGGGCACTGGAACAGGATGTCCATGGACGTGGTTGATTCCCCTTCCCTGGAGAGGTTTAAGGGACGGGTGGACGAGGTGCTGAGGGACATGGGTTAGTGTTTGATAGGAATGGTTGGACTCGATGATCCGATGGGTCTCTTCCAACCTGGCGATTCTATGATTCTAAACACACGTCCTTCGGTGCCACCCTCCTCTCTGCGAGGGACAAGCAGGCCACGAAAAACTTCGAAGGAATCCAAGCCTGGAAAGGGCCCTTCAAGAAGCGATGGCATCATTTCTGAAAAGCCACAGCCAACCTCGACAGCTTTTCCTTAAATCCTTTCAGCAGATAATGACCTCGATTGCCAAAAAATGATCTGATAAGGCAAAGGCAGCCAGGGATGAGCAGTGAGTCACCAGCTCCCTGCCTCCTCCAGCTTCTTTCTGCCTCTGCAGGGACAGCTCCAGTGGCCTGAGGTTGCCCCCAAGAGGCAAAGCTGACACAGCAACTGGGGAGGGAGAATCATAGAATCATAGAATCATAGAACAACCAGGTTGGAACAGACCCATCGGATCATCGAGTCCAACCATTCCCATCAAACAGTAAACCATGACCCTCAGCACCTCATCTACCCGTCCCTTAAACACCTCCAGGGAAGGTGAATCAACCACCTCCCTGGGCAGCCTATTCCAATGCCCAATGACCCTTTCCGTGAAAAACTTCCTCCTAATCTCTAGCCTAAATCTCCCCTGGTGGAGCTTGAGGCCATTCCCTCTTGTCCTGTCCCTTGGGAGAAGAGCCCAGCTCCCTCCTCTCTACAACCTCCTCTCAGGTAGTTGTAGAGAGTAATGAGGTCTCCTCTCAGCCTCCTCTTCTCCAGGCTAATCCTCAGAGAACCACAGGATAGCTTGGGGTGGAAGGGACCTGAAGAATCATCCTGCTCCAACTCCCTTTCCATGGGCAGAGACACTTCCTCAAGTTGCTCAGAGCCTCAACCAACCCAGCCTTGAACACCTCCACGGACGAGGCATCCACTACTTTTTTTTTTTTTTCTTTAAATCTCCTCGAATGCTCTTATTTTTCTCATCTCTGAATGGGATGGGTGGGTAGAGGAAGGAGGTCAGCTTTGGTGTCTGGTTGGTTGGACGTTATTGTCTTCTGCTGGAGCTCTTGACCCACACGACTCGTTCTCCTCCTGACCCACACGACTCGTTCGTCCTCCTGACCCACACGACTCGTTCGTCCTCCTGACCCACACGACTCGTTCGTCCTCCTGACCCACACGACTCGTTCGTCCTCCTGACCCACACGACTCGTTCGTCCTCCTGACCCACACGACTCGTTCGTCCTCCTGACCCACACGACTCGTTCGTTCTCCTGACCCACACGACTCGTTCGTTCTCCAGACCCACACGACTCGTTCGTTCTCCAGACCCACACGACTCGTTCGTTCTCCAGACCCACACGACTCGTTCGTTCTCCTGACCCACACGACTCGTTCGTTCTCCTGACCCACACGACTCGTTCGTTCTCCTGACCCACATGACTTGTTCTCCTCTTGACCCACACGACTTGTTCTCCTAGTCTTGCTTGCAACGTCAGTACAAAGATCAAAAAAACCCCAAAAACCCAGTGGGTTTTCTTCAGCTACGCAAGACATTTGATCCCATACACCTCACTAAGCTCCTGCTGAGCCAGGACCTTCAACAGCCGCTTCAGTCTCAGGAGGAGAAGGAGGGACAAAACCATGGACACAACAGTTTGGAAAGTGAGAGAAGACACAAGATAAAATCCTCAGCCGTTCATGTAAAGGCAGCTTTCCACGTGGGGCCAAGATCCCAGCTCTTGGCAGGAGGCACAGGACCAGGACAGACGCCCGAGGTGCCTCCTCCACCTACTTGCTTCCACCCTCCAGGCATCAGCAGCCTGAGGCTCTCTCAGCCAGCACTGCCCACTCTGATTTCCTAGACCCTGATGGATTTTTCTAGCACACAACACTCTTTGAACCTCTCCGCTTTTAGCATCCACAACATCCCGAGGCAAGCAGATCCCCAGCTCTTGTCTGCTTTTATTCGCTTTGAGCCTTCCTGCTAATAAAAGGAACTACGGCATCTGCAGTCAGATTACACAGTTGCTGCTGAATAACTTCCCTCTATTCACCCGATTTTTTTAGGCCATTTGACTGTCTCTCCATCTTCCTTTCCAACCTATTTCCTGAGCTGGAGACGCAGACGACTTAGAGCCACTGAAACTCGTTCCATCCCATACACACACACACATGCAGATTCGCTCCAAAAGAATCATAGAACAACCAGGTTGGAAGAGACCCATCGGATCATAGAGTCCAATCAATCCCATCAAACACTAACCCATGTCACTCAGCACCTCATCCACCCGTCCCTTAAACCCCTCCAGGGAAGGGGAATCAACCACCTCCCTGGGCAGCCTCTTCCAATGCCCAATGACCCTTTCTGTGAAAAACCTCCTCCTAATCTCCAGCCTAAATCTCCCCTGGTAGAGCTTGAGGCCATTCCCTCTTGTCCTGTCCCCTGTCCCTTGGGAGAAGAGCCCAGCTCCCTCCTCTCCACAACCTTCTCTCAGGTAGTTGGAGAGAGCAATGAGGTCTCCCCTCAGCCTCCTCTTCTCCAGGATAAACACCCCCAGCTCTCTCAGACGCTCCTCATAGGTTCTGTTCTCCAGCCCCTTCTCCAGCCTCGTTGCTCTTCTCTGGACTCGCTCCAGAGCCTCAACATCCTTCTTGTGCTGAGGGGCCCACAACTGAACACAGGATTCAAGGAGCAGCCTCACCAGTGCTGAGTCCAGAGGGAGAATCACCTCCCTGGCCCTGCTGGTCACACCATTTCTGCTCCAAGCCAGGATGCCATTGGCCTTCTTGGCCACCTGGGCACACTGCTGGCTCATGGTCAGTCGCTGTCGACCAACACCCCCAGGTCCCTCTCCTCCTGGCAGTTTCCAGCCAGACTTCTCCCAGTCTGTAGCTCTGCATAGGGTTGTTGTGCCCCAAGTGCAGGACCCAGCATTTGGCCGTGTTAAACCTCATCCCATTGGACTCAGCCCATGGATCCAGCCTGTTTAGGTCCCTTTGCAGAGCCTCCCTGCCCTCCAGCAGATCCACACTTCCACACAGCTCAGTGTCATCTGCAAACTTGCTCAGGGTACCCTCAATGCCCTCATCCAGGATGCACCCAGGGTACTCACTTCTCCTGCGCTGGGCCTCCTGGTGGTTCCCCTGCCCTGCTCGGTCGGAGAGCAGCCCCTGACGTCCCCAGCACCGAGTCCCTGCCGCAGAAGCCCGTCTCGCTCTCAGCACCAAACTGGAAGCGTCATCTCCAAAACGACTGTGGCGCTGGCTCCTGCCAGCATCTTAATTACGAGGAAAGCTGACACGGTTTCGCAGGAAAACCGCCTTCGCGGGGAAAATACAGAATGAGGGCGAGAGGAAAAATGGGCTAATAAGAGAGGAAAAAAAATCAACCGGAGAGGAAAAACACCTTGCGCTGTGCAAAGCTTTACCATAACAAAGCCGGAGCCCAAAAATACTGGAGAAAAAATAGGTTAGTACACAGGGGAGGCAGGCAGCGCTCCAAAAACGCAGAGACGAGGTTAGATATGCAGCATCTCAGCATCATCATCATCATCCGCCAGGCCTCTTCCCGCGGCTCGGGTTAGGACAACGGGGAGAGGCTGAGCTTCCAGCACACAGATCAACGTGTCTGAGAGCCTGAAGGACGAGCCCGCGACCGCCCTGCATGATTTATGCCGCCTTCGGAGAGCTCGCAGCCTGCGGAAAGCACGAAACTTAATGCCTCGCCATCCTCTCCCCAACCACGGAGCTTTAAGCTACTATTTTTATTCCAGCAGCATCCTGGTGGGCAGCCTGGAAAGGACACACACATAGGCCCTGGAAAGGACACACATATAGGCCCTGGAAAGGACACACACATAGGCCCTGGAAAGGACACACACATAGGCCCTGAACACACACACACACACACACACAGACACACACAACCTGCTCCCATCTCGCTCCAGGACTTTCATCTCCATTTTTTTTTGAGGGGAAAAAAATTAAATTAAAAAAAATAATCCAAGCCTGGGAGGCAAAGCCACGGAATCTACAAGCCGAGGCCCAGCTCACAGCACCCACAGCTCAGGTGAAGGACACTCACCGACAGCGCGAAAGCAACAAAAAATCTATTTACCCTTCTTGCTTTTCTCGGCGAAAGCAACAAAAATCTATTTACTCTTCTTGCTTTTCTCTGCGAAAGCAACAAAAATCTGTTTACCCTTCTTGCTTTTCTCGGCGAAAGCAACAAAAACCTGTTTACCCTTCTTGCTTTTCTCGGCGAAAGCAACAAAAACCTGTTTACCCTTCTTGCTTTTCTCGGCGAAAGCAACAAAAACCTGTTTACCCTTCTTGCTTTTCTCGGCGAAAGCAACAAAAATCTATTTACCCTTCTTGCTTTTCTCGGCGAAAGCAACAAAAATCTATTTACCCTTCTTGCTTTTCTCTGCGAGAGGGAAGGAGCATCGCTCGCCCGGCTGCTGCGGCGCTGAACGCGAACCCAAAGGGAAGCGCTTGGGAGAAGGGTGTGTGAAAATGGCCCCATGGCCTGCGGCCCAGAGCCCTCCCCGACACACCATACAGGCCAAACCTGCCTTAAAAAGCTTTGGGTCTCCCCTCAGGCTGATGGCAAAGATGCCTTGATGAGCAGTGAAGGAAACAATTCCATCCCCTCCCCTGTGACTTCCCCACAGGGCACTGGGAGGCGGCAGGAAAGCAGCAGTCACCGTGTAGAGACAGAAAAGTACAAGGCGTCCAAATGCCACTTAAAAGTCACTTGAAAATACGTCTCAAGCAGCTGCTTGTGAGTGTGGGGACCAACTAACAGCACCCAGACCAAGCCTGGCTAGAAAACTGCCAGGAGGAGAAGGACCTGGGGGTGTTGGTCAACAGCCGACTGACCATGAGCCAGCAGTGTGCCCAGGGGGCCAAGAAGGCCAATGGCATGTTGGCTTGGATCAGAAATGGTGTGACCAGCAGGGCCAGGGAGGTGATTCTCCCTCTGGACTCAGCACTGGTGAGGCTGCTCCTTGAATCCTGTGTTCAGTTATAGGCCCCTCCGCACAAGAAGGATGTTGAGGCTCTGGAGTGAGTCCAGAGAAGAGCAATGAATCTGGAGAAGGGGTTGGAGAACAGGCCTGATGAGGAATGGCTGAGAGAGCTGGGGGTGTTTATCCTGGAGAAGAGGAGGCTGAGGAGAGACCTCATTGCTCCCTCCAACTTCCTGAGAGGAGGTTGTGGAGAGGAGGGAGATGGGCTCTTCTCCCAAGGGACAGGGGACAGGACGAGAGGGAATGGCCTCAAGCTCCACCAGGAGAGATTAAGGCTGGAGATTAGGAGGAAGTTTTTCACGGAAAGGGTCATTGGGCATTGGAACAGGCTGCCCAGGGAGGTGCTTGATTCACCTTCCCTGGAGGTGTTTAAGGGACAGGAGGATGAGGTCCTGAGGGACACGGGTTAGTGTTAGATAGGAATGGTTGGACTCGATGATCCGATGGGTCCCTTCCAACCTGGTTGTTCTATGATTCTATATCGAGATGGGAAGCTGGGAATGTTTTCCTTGTCTCCCCACCCAGCCCTACTTTTGGTACCAGAAGAAATATTCCCTTTCAAATTCCTTATTGCAAGGGCAAAGCAGCGCTGGCTGAAAAAAAGCAAAACTAAAAGCACCTCCACAAGGAGAAGCCCTCCAAGGAATTTACTTTCCTGCAGGTCCTCCCCGTCAGCTGCTCACAAAGTTCCCCAGCGCTGAAAGCTTTTTTTTTTTTTTTTTTTCAATACCAGATAAGAAGAGGCCCCACCAGAAAAGCTGGGAAAGCATCCACAAGGCAAAACATCAAAATATCTCACAGCCTGGGGGAAAGATGGGGGAAAAAGATAAAAAAAAAAAGATGGGAAAGATAGCAATTTGAACGTCATTCATAGAATCAGAGAACAACCAGGTTGGAAGAGACCCATCGGATCATGGAGTCCAACCATTCTTATCGAACACTAAACCATGTCCCTCAGGATCTCATCCACCCGTTAAGAGTGTTCTGATAACTTAAACCACAAGGAACGAGCTCGATCCAGGGATTGCCTGACCTCCCTGGGCAGCTCCTTCAGAGCTCCGAGGGCAGTAGCAGTGGAAGCTTCTTCAGGACCTCCAAGCCTCTCCCCAGCTCTCTGGGCTGGCTCCCCACACGTTGCTCAGCCAGTCTGGAAAGCCTTTTCTCTTTTTTTAGGATCAAGCTCAGACCTGCCAGTGCCCAAAGCTGTCCCTCTGGGGAAACCTGAGGCACGAAGATGTTTTTCAAGAGCTCACAAGCCCAAGAACCTTGTCCACCCGTCCCTTAAACACCTCCAGAGAAGGTGAATCAACCACCTCCCTGGGCAGCCTATTCCAATGCCCAATGACCCTCTGTGTGAAAAACTTCCTCCTAATCTCCAGCCTAAATCTCCCCTGGTGGAGCTTGAGGCCATTCCCTCTCGTCCTGTCCCTTGGGAGAAGAGCCCAGCTCCCTCCTCTCCACAACCTCCTCTCAGGGAATTTTGTGTTCGATAGGAATGGTTGGACTCAATGACCCGGTGGGTCTCTTCAAACCTGGTGATTCTTTGATTCTATGAACCTAGAAGGTCACCTCCAGCGGCAACCTTCCCCCTTTGCAGCATCGCTAAACCCAGGCAGAAGAAAAGCAAACAGACAAACCAGCCAAAACACAAAGCCGAGCAAAGGATATTATGCTGCACACAGAGTTTTTTTTGGGAAAGAAGAAAAGTAAACACACAAAAGCGGCACTGACACCCTCCGCAACCCACTTACGTCGAAGTCCTTGCTTCAGTCTCCAAGGGACAGCTCGGTCTCTCCCACAGCCCTCAGTGCCCGGCCTGGATCTGAAGATCCAGAGCTGCTGGATCATAGAATCATAGAGCAACCAGGTTGGAAGGGACCCATCAGATCATCGAGTCCAACCATTCCTATCAAACACTAAACAAAGTCCCTCAAGACCTCATCCACTCGTGCCTTAAACACCTCCAGGGAAGGTGAATCAACCACCTCCCTGGGCAGCCTGTTCAATGATACTGAGCGCAGGAAGCTTTGACGGAGACAGACCTGGCTGCTCTGCGCTGAGAGAATTAACGCTGCGCTCCCCATCCCTCGTTATTAAAAAGGTCACTTTCCACATCAAAACGCTCCCTTCTAACAGCCTGTCACGGAGCAGCCTCGCCAGCTGCTCCACTGATAACAGCAGCACACACTTCACGTGTTTGTTCCAATCGTCTGCTCTTCCCAAAGATAGTCTCAGCTTGACTCCCAGCGCCGGGGACTTGAGAGCACTCCTGCAGCCACCACATCAATGAACCGTCCGTGTCCTACTGACCTTCAGCCAGACCTACCCCCAAGTCGTTAATCACTGCCGAAATCACTCTCCATTACCGAGTTCCACAACAGCAACAGGAAAAATGTGAGATGAGCAAAGAAAACTGCCGGGAGGAGAGGGACCTGGGGGTGTTGGTCGACAGCCGACTGACCATGAGCCAGCAGTGTGCCCAGGTGGCCAAGAAGGCCAATGGCATGTTGGCTTGGAGCAGAAATGGAGTGACCAGCAGGGCCAGGGAGGTGATTCTCCCTCTGGACTCAGCACTGGTGAGGCCACTCCTTGAATCCTGTGTTCAGTTGTGGGCCCCTCAGCACAAGAAGGATGTTGAGGCTCTGGAGCAAGACCAGAGAAGACCAACGAAGCTGGGGAAGGGGCTGGAGAACAGGCCTGATGAGGAGCGTCTGAGAGAACTGGGGGTGTTTATCCTGGAGAAGAGGAGGCTGAGAAGAGACCTCATTACTCTCTACAACTCCCTGAAAGGAGGTTGTGGAGAGGAGGGAGCTGGGCTCTTCTCCCAAGTGACAGGGGACAGGACGAGAGGGAATGGTCTCAAGCTCCACCAGGGGAGATTTAGGCTGGAGATTAGGAGGAAGTTTTTCACAGAAAGGGTCATTGGGTAGTGTCAGAGGCTGCCCAGGGAGGTGGTTGATTCCCCTTCCCTGGAGGGGTTTAAGGGACGGGTGGACGAGGTGCTGAGGGACTTGGTTTAGTGTTAGATAGGAATGGTTGGACTAGAAGATCCGATGGGTCCCTTCCAACCTGGTTGTTCTATGATTCTATGAAGCTAAAAGCTTCTTTTAAGCCACGCGGAGGCTTGTCAGAAAAAACAAAAAAAAAAAGGCAAAGAGCCACAAATATATATTTTTATAGCCAACCTTTAATATTTTAGTCTGTGAACTCTGCGATAAAGTGCGCCTGATTTCACACAAAACGAAACAAGGTGGTTCTTAATACAGCCAACACAGCATCAAAAGATGAACCTCAGTGCAAAATGCTTCTCTGAAGACAACCAAAGCAGTTCAAGACATGGACTGTGCAGGCTAGGCCTTTCCCCTGGCCGGGGGTCAGCGAACGAGCCGGCAAACCCCCCCCCCAAGCAGCCAGTTTGCTCTTTCCTTTGCAAAAGTCCTGACCCCCCTGCCCAGCCCAGCAGCCCCTCGGACCGACTGAGCAGAGAAGTTGTGGGATTATCCCCGTGCGGAGGCTGAGGAGCACCAGCTCAGCCCACAGCCAGGCTGAAGCAACTGAGGGATTGCTCAGATTTACTCAGCGACCAAACAGATGGAAGAAAAAACCAAAAAATTAAAAAAAAAAAAAAAAAAAAAAAAAAAAAAGTCCAGACAAAGCAGGAGGGGAAGAGGGATGGAAAACGCCAGAATGTATTCACAGGCATTAAGGATGAAAACACAGGACCGGCTGAGCTAAGAATGATTCCAAGATTTCCTCCGTTTATCAAGCGCGAAGCTAAATATCACAACAACGCGGGCCCTAAAGCCAAAACGGGACCCGCAGCCGGTTTTGTGCGGCATGACCATTCTGCCCAGGGACATTCGATTCGAAAAGCATGTCTGGTTTTTTTTTTTTTCATTGTTCTATTAAATAAGAAGTAAATATCAAAGTGGTTCTTTCATCTGGAAAAAAAAAACCTCAGTAGATTCAATGAACTGAAGTATAAAAGGTGTTGATCTAAACCCCTTTCCTCCTCCAAAATATACAGGACGACAACTTCAGGTTTATACAGCAAGAAAATATATACACGACTACATACAGTAAACATATTCTGTGATTCTTTTTAAACTTTACACAACGTTAGTGGAAAAAAAAAATATAAACATTAATAAAACTACAAGATATTCGACAGAGTAAGCAACCAACACCAAAGGGGTGGTTGATAGGATGGCTCTGCTGCACCTACAGAACAAGACGTCGACTCTTCTAGCCTAAAGATCCCCTTTGAGGTAGATTCTTCCTATTCTTAAATAACATGTTGAGGTTAAAAACAAAAGCTCCTCCCCCGATTTGAGCAATGCCACTAGCACAGGTTTTTGTTTGAACAGAGCTATAAGCTGCTGACCCCGCGAAGGCCACAGAGACCCTGCAGCCTCAGCCAACTTTACCGCTTGAAACGAAAAATATTTAATATGAATTTTCAAATAAAAGACCTTTTCTATAAGACACGCCCATTTATAGCAATTCCTGTATCTGCAATATTTAAATTTGAAGGGGTTTGGGGTTTTTTGGTTTTTTTTTTTTTTGAGCCTTATTTTACATTCTCATCTTAAGGGAGCTTATCACGCTGGACAGGACAAGGTAATCAACAATAAAACATATAAAAACACGTTGATATCGTTAAAAATCTTATTAAGGGACTCACAGTTAGGCCTCTACCCAAGGCTTTAACTTCCTCCTCATATAAACACACATCCTAGGGACAAACCACAGATTGAGAGGAGAAGAGGAGGAGAAAGAAGATCACACCTTCCTTCGATTCCTTCACCCAGAGCTCTTGGAGCTTTGCACGACTGCACACAACAGAGACCAGACCTCATACGGCTTTGACAGCTTCCCAAACGCTCCTCTCCTCAAATCTCGCACCGAATTGGTATTTTAGGATTCCTCCTCGCTCCGTTTACAGAAAGCACTGAAGGCAGATAACCGCTACAGACATGATTACTTCTTAACGAGCACTACAACCATATTACTGATGTAATGAGATCTCATTTATAATGAGACTCGTTTATATAGGAGTCTTACGGAATCACTTCCCATGCCTCCACGTTCGCCACATAAATAAACGTCTGAGGATGAGGGATTTAAGTTAAAATTATTCCACTGTAATAACAAGTTCTACTTTGTTATTTGACAAAACATGATGACAAAATAAAAGGATTCGCTGAGCCTGACTGGGCGCAGCCTCCCTGAAGCTCTGTTTCTGCCCACGAGCGAACACCAACCTTGTTTACACTGCATTTTGTATTTTTAGAGACATCGGAGGGTCTTACCAACTCCGCACGTGCGAGCGATCCTGGATCCTGAAGCTCTTCCTCACCTGCTCGCATCAGGGGAGGTCTAACACCGCTTCTGAGCTCACATTCCGCGTCGCAGGGCAGCTCTTTCCCAGCCCTCCTACAACAAAGCCTCGCAGGCGTGTGCTGGCAAGAAAACTCATAGATACTGGTTTTCAAATACGTCTTGCGATTCCCAACGAAAATGAAAGCCGAGGGAAGGATTCTCAATCCGATAAAACATTTCTAGCCAATTCACAAACAGCTTTTTTTTTTTTTTTTTCACTTTACTCTCTTAATTTTTTCTGACTTTTGACTTGTAGTAAAAACGTTAATCAAATTACATCCTTGTGTTTCTAGTATTTGCCTGACTCAAGCTCGAGTTCTAAACCCAGGTGACAGATTTCTTCTGTTCTAAGGTGAAGCTCCATTCCTTCTGCACCTTCCTTGGTTTTCAGTCGTTCCTGTTCCTTTCCCTGAACTAGGCAAAGTTTCATGAGTCTGGCTCCCAGAAGTCATGCAGTTTTCCCTAAGGAGTTAAAACAAAATAGTAAAAAAGTCAGAAAACAAACAACAGAAGAGCAGAGTAGGCAGTGCTTAGCTTAAGATCGTCACAAGCTTAAGATCTTGCAAGTCACTAGGATTTGAATGGTTGGACTAGAAGATCCGATGGGTCCCTTCCAACCTGGTTGTTCTGTGATTCTGTGATTTTATCCAGAAACGCTTGCCCATTTTCCTATGTGTGAATCAAGTCCAAATATCTCAAGTATCGGTTGGACTCGATGATCCGGTGGGTCTCTTCCAACCAGGTTGTTCTACGATTCTATGATAAACCAGCTCTGAGCTACCTCGTTATCAACTTTCAGCAATTACTAAGTAGTTTCGGAAGCCATGGGACGCTTTCCAATTCCCTTCCCCCTCTATAACAAGAAACGCGCTACGAATTATATCTTTTTTGCACTTTGCTGGGAGCAATTAAAAGTCTTTACAGACGTGTGGTTGATTACACAGATTATAACTGAGGTCAATACTAAGCACATATGTATAATTTAAATTTTCTTCAAGCGATACACACGTTACTGGGAAGCTGAAGTTTTCCAAGACAGGTAGCTTTATATTCTAAGACACGACTCAAATGGTTGGTTGTATCACGTTACAAAAGAAACCTTTCAAATCTAGACTGGGAGAAACCACTCTGAGCTCAGATATCAGTGGATATTTAGCCACCTATTACATCAAGGCTAAATATCACAAAGGTAAATATTAGTGAAAGGCTAATCACGGCACTATTTACTTTACGACTGCATATTTAACAGAGCACAGAGGTTTTACCTAATCGCTACCTGAAATTTCATGTGTTCAAAGGAGGAGGAGTTCTCAAGAGCCGTTAAACAGATGTGGATAAACTACTTGAGTCCAAGGCTCTAAGTCATAGAATCATAGAACCACCAGGTTGGAAGAGACCCACCGGATCGTCGAGTCCAACCGATATTTGAGATACACACTGCCAGAGCACAGAAGGAAGCGAATTCCCTGCATCCCTGCCCCAACAATCCTTTTCGAAGCATCTGGAAATAACTATAATAAGAGAGAGGCCCTGTGACCTGACTCACTACTAGTATTTTAGTGTATTACACTGGACTCGCTCCTTGAATCCTGGGGTCACTTCTGGGCCCCTCAGCACAAGAAGGATGTTGAGGCTCTGGAGCGAGTCCAGAGAAGAGCAACGAAGCTGGGGAAGGGGCTGGAGAAGAAGAGGAGAAGCTGAGAGAGCTGGGAGGGGGTTAGCCTGGAGAAGAGGAGGCTGAGGGGAGACCTCATTGCTCTCTACAACTGTCTGAGAGGAGGTTGTGGAGAGGAGGGAGCTGGGCTCTTCTCTCAAGGGACAGGACGAGAGGGAATGGCCTCAAGCTCTGCCAGGAGAGGGTCAGGCTGGACATAAGGAAAAAAATTTTCAGAGAAAGAGTCATTGGGCATTGGAACAGGCTGCCCAGGGAGGGGGTTGATTCCCCTTCCCTGGAGGGGTTTAAGGTGCAGGTGGACGAGGTGCTGAGGGACATGGGTTAGTGTTTGATAGGAATGGTTGGACTCGATGATGCTGTGGGTCTCTTCCAACCTGGTGATTCTATGATTCTATGATTCTGTTCTAAACACAACCAAGGCTATTCTACAGTCATGCCATTTATGAATTAAAAAAAGAAATCTCTTCACAACAGGCTATTTGCAAACGCTCAAAAATGAGTTTTAATGCATCCTGCAATATGAAAAAGAGAGAAAAAGGTTTGATGACTGTACCTGAGTAGGCCGAGTGGTTTGTATCATATCTTGCCATTTGCCATATATCCTAGCAACTAAGTCTTTTACCTGCAAATTCAGATTGATTTAGTTTATCAGTCTGATTTAGTTTATTTAAGAAAAGTCAAAATCAATACCCCTGTCTCTCCCTCAACCCATAGTCCACAAAACCCCAGATATTCCAGTAGCCAAGGTTTACTGGGAAGGAACAATTTTACAGCACAAAGTACCATCACCTGAACTCCAACCAGATCCCTGTAATTTGAGACTCGGAATTCAAAGCCATGTACTCCACACAAACACATTACAAGCAGGTGATTCCTCAAGTTAAGTGTTTTGGAATCAGGAAGCAAGCGTCTGGCCTCCAAACACCCACCTCAAACTTCAAGAGAGTTAGGTTTGTTACACAAATCTGATTGTACCTAAAAAAAAAAAAAAAAGGAGCCTGCAACTTGTAGTCATGGGAGCCAACTATGTGGTGCTGTCTGAAGTGGATTCCTTATACATAAAAGTGTGAGTTTTCATAAACAGTCACACGGGCAGGTGTTTAATCTAAGCCATAGAAAGCTGCCTGGAAGACAAGGACCTGGGGGTGTTGGTTGACAGCGACTGACCATGAGGCAGCAGTGTGCCCAGGTGGCCAAGAAGGCCAATGGCATCTTGGCTTGGATCAGAAATGGTGTGACCAGCAGGGCCAGGGAGGTGATTCTCCCTCTGGACTCGGCACTGGTGAGACTGCTCCTCGAATCCTGTGTTAGTTCTGGGCCCCTCAGCACAAGAAGGATGTTGAGGCTCTGGAGCGAGTCCAGAGAAGAGCAACAAAGCTGAGGAAGGGGCTGGAGAAGAAGAGGAGCGTCTGAGAGAGCTGGGGGTGTTTATCCTGGAGAAGAGGAGGCTGAGGGGAGACCTCATTGCTCTCTACAACTACCTGAAAGGAGGTTGTGGAGGGGAGGGAGCTGGGCTCTTCTCCCAAGGGACAGGACGAGAGGTAATGGCCTCAAGCTCCACCAGCGGAGATTTATGCTGGACGTCAGGAAAAAATTCTTCACAGAAAGGGTCATTGGGCATTGGAACAGGCTGCCCAGGATGGTGGTTGATTCCCCTTCCCTGGAGGGGTTTAAGGGACAGGTGGACGAAGTGCTGAGGGACATGGGTTAGTGTTTGATAGGAATGGTTGGACTCGATGATCCAGTGGGTCTCTTCCAACCTGGTTGTTCTATGATTCTATGATTCACAACTGAGACTTGCTTCACACGCTTTCCTATACCAAGCACTGTCACATTCTCTGGAAGTTCCTACGCTATAATGGGGAAAGACAGAGTAAGATTTCCCCCTCTGAGCGTAAGCGCGACAGAAACAAAAGTGAAAGCGACTGGAGATACAAAAAACCAAAGGCAAAAGTAATTAACTTGTCAAAAGGATCCAAGTGCTACTGATCTGTCTGAAAAAAAAAAAAAAAAAGAAAAGTCTTGAGAGGTAAGGGTGTGCAAAACTGCAAATGTTTGATTTAAAGCTGATTTTAAGCTGATTTTCAAGGTTGAGTTTGGTCACTACCAGTGATTTGATCTGGCTTGTTAAAGAGCATGCAAAGCACGACAGTCACAAAATCCAGACTGTTGTTATTAAGCCTCCAGATGAAAGGGAGTTAGGCAAACCTGACGCTACATCATATACTCGGCCGGATTAAATCCACGACTGTGTTAACTAACTTGTTAATTTGAAAATAAACGAGGCACATGCTAAACGGGTACTATGAAAAATTTCTTTAGTGAAAGTTGTGAAGCTCCACCAGGGTAGATTTAGGCTAGAGATTAGGAGGAAGTTTTTCCCAGAAAGGGTCATTGGGCATTGGAACAGGCTGCCCAGGGAAGCGGTGGAGTCACCATCCCTGGTTTTTTAGCAAAAAGAATATTCTCAGCCCATTAAAATTGTTGCTTATACGTGGAAAATAACAACCAAGGCACAGAAACAAGAAAAAAAAAAAAACAAAGCCATGAGGAGGTCCCAGACTTTCATAGAACAACATACGAAGAACACTAAAAACCACCCCAAACCAAACAAAAACCCCAAAAATCTTACCTTAGTTCGATAAAACAGCCTTGCATCTTCCCTAATGTCACATTTTATGTGCTTATCTAAGGCCCCACAGAGCTTCAGTAAGTGTTGCTAAAGAGAAAAGGGTGCAGTGAGTTAAATCCTCCCGGTCAAAACTTAAAGTTTCTTCAAATATGGTTGGACTAGAAGATCCGATGGGTCCCTTCCAACCTGGTTGTTCTATGATTCTATGATTCAGATATAATACATGACTAATCCAGAGACAATGCCGTGATGGTTATGAGAAGAGTTTGATTAAAGACTTTGCCCATACACTGAGATCTTTTCTTAAGTAGTTTTCTTTTTTAGTTTTGAGTTTTCCTTAAGTATCATTTAGAATCATAGAATCACAGAACAACCAGGTTGGAAAGGACCCATCGCATCTTCTAGTCCAACCATTCCTATCAAATGGCTATTTAGGCTATTGTCTTCTTGCAGCAAGACCAATAATCTTATTTAATCTTTACCTCTCGGCAGGTGCTTCTCACTGATGAACGATTTCGTTTCCTTAAGCCTCGGCTCATTTAGCTGCTACTCACACCCCTGCACCCCATTTAGGTTTTTTTTTTAAGCTTAAAACCCAAGAGGAACAGGGTAAAAAGCATTAAATCACATCAATTGACCCCCTAAAGACCATTGACAGGCTCCTGTCTGGGGATACGAGGGAAGTTCTAACTGATTATTACGGTTGGACTCGATGATCCGATGGGTCTCTTCCAACCTGGTTGTTCTATGATACTATGATTCTGTGATTATGGTTGGACTCGATGATCCGGTGGGTCTCTTCCAACCTGGTTGTTCTACGATTCTATGAAATACTATTTCAATTAAAAAAAAATATTACATGCTTCACTTTGAATTCTTCTCAGAAATACAAGAGTACGGAAGGAGGGGAAAGAAAAGGAGGTCAGATGATCCTTTTAGTTGATAGTGAGTCAGGTCAGAGAGCTTTAAAAAAAACAGTTTTAAAGTAGAGCAGAGCTTTACAGCATCAATTTTAAAGTGCTTAGCAACTAATAGTTCAGCGTTTGACGGGAATGGTTGGACTCGATGATCCGGAGGGTCTCTTCCAACCTGGTTGTTCTATGATTCTATGAGAATAGAATGAAATAGAATCACCAAATCACCAACCTGGTGATTCTATGACTCTTCCAACCTGGTGATTCTACGATTCTGATTTGCAAATCTTTTCTGCTTCCGAAGTGGCAACTGCAGGGCCATTCGGGCCTTTTATCAGCAAAACAAATCGGGATTGGCTGAGCAGGTAAAACACATCCAAAGTTTATGCCCTGATCTTTTATTTCTCCCTAAATTTCGGGTAACTTTAATAAAGCAGTTTTGCAACTTCATACTCTCTTGATAACGGCTCCAAAGATCTTTTGTATTCTTGTGAATTTCTTCATTAAATTCCTGTTCTCAGTCAGAACAGCTGTAAAGAGGCTCTGCTCTGCAGAACAGGTGAGAGAGGCTGAAATCCTACTTAAAAAAACCTTTGTTTTACTTCATTACCATTTACCTCATGTCAATAAAACAGGACCAGAAATGAAACAGCTACATTGATTTCATACAAAGTCCAACCTGCACATCACTCAGCCACATCCCTCTGGCCACTTGATGGCAAACCCCTCTGTGAACCCTTTCTTCACTAAGGAATATGAAGAAAATATTAGAAAAATATATGAAAAGAAAGATCAACTTCTCCACAAATCGAGATCATCCCAATGTAACTATTTTCTTTACCAAGTAGGATTTTGTTTGGGATTACTCTGATTATATTTTTGCTTTGAGTAGGAAACTGAGACATTTAAGCCTCAAAACATCACTGAACATTACTGCTTTATCACTCTTCGAACCGTTCACAGGACAGATTTCTCAAAGGCCAAGAGCGACTTATGTTTTGAGGTAGTTCCACTGGCAGAAAACACAACAGAAGTTTCTTTCGCTGTAGTTAAGCGCAGAGAAAGCTCTTCCGCATTTACTTTGCTCCAGAACAAAGTTTCCCCCAGTGCCACCACCCACTGGTGATCTTCAATCACACGATGATCCGATGGGTCTCTTCCAACCTGGTTGTTCTACGATTCTATGATAGATCTTATTAAAACAGACGAACTGTGCACGATAAACAGTCTTTTAAAAATCTATAGATCCAGCCACTGAGGTAACTTACCCTTTGATTAGAAGTCACAACATCAAAGAAACTGGCTTCACTGACTAAATGAAGGAGGATGTAGATCAGGTAATATGCCTGGAGAGAAATCAAAAGAACTTCAGCAGCCAAAGCACCATCAGAACTCTTCACATCGAGATATGGTGCTATCTCAGTTTTTCTGGAACGATTCCTCCCACAGCCAACATCAACAGACGAGTATGTCTACATATTTGCCTAAACAACTCATTTGAAACAGTGCATTCGTATATTTAAAAACATTTTAAACCAGTATCACACTGGTTAAAGTTACCTTAGTAACCGACAAAGCTTCCTGTGGGTTTTATTACTGAAAATATCATTCAGCAGTTGGCTTTATTACCTCCCATCGTCTACATCCAGATCAAAACACTCGCTAAGAGACTCCGTGATAGACTCGAATAACCAAACCACATTCAGTTTTTGGACGGATGGAAATACTAAATCTTTCTAACACTTGTTTATGAGAGAAGTTTCATAAAAGATTGATAAATCTCTTTCTGCAGCCTGCAGGTGAAGGTCTGGCTCAGCATCAAACTGATGATAACAAGAGGAAAAGCTTCCACTGATTATAACAGAAGGGAGCGAGGATGGTCCTCTGCTTACAGACATCCGTGTGACCTCAGCCATTCAGAAACTGTTGTTCTGAAACATGTTGTTTTGTTTCCTTCCTTCCCTCCTTCCCTCCTTCCCTCCTTCCTTCCCTCCTTCCTTCCCTCCTTCCTTCCCTCCTTCCTTCCCTCCTTCCTTCCCTCCTTCCTTCCCTCCTTCCTTCCCTCCTTCCTTCCCTCCTTCCCTCCTTCCTTCCCTCCTTCCCTCCTTCCCTCCTTCAATCCCTCCTTCCCTCCTTCAATCCCTCCTTCCCTCCTTCCTTCCCTCCTTCCTTCCCTCCCTCCTTCCTTCCCTCCCTCCTTCCTTCCCTCCCTCCTTCCTTCCCTCCCTCCTTCAATCCCTCCCTCCTTCAATCCCTCCCTCCTTCAATCCCTCCCTCCTTCAATCCCTCCCTCCTTCAATCCCTCCTTCCCTCCTTCAATCCCTCCTTCCCTCCTTCAATCCCTCCTTCCCTCCTTCAATCCCTCCTTCCCTCCTTCAATCCCTCCTTCCCTCCTTCAATCCCTCCTTCCCTCCTTCAATCCCTCCTTCCCTCCTTCCTTCCCTCCTTCCTTCCCTCCTTCCCTCCTTCAATCCTTCCCTCCTTCAATCCTTCCCTCCCTCCTTCAATCCTTCCTTCCCTCCTTCAATCCTTCCTTCCCTCCTTCAATCCTTCCTTCCCTCCTTCAATCCTTCCTTCCCTCCTTCAATCCTTCCTTCCCTCCTTCAATCCTTCCTTCCCTCCTTCAATCCTTCCTTCCCTCCTTCAATCCTTCCTTCCCTCCTTCAATCCTTCCTTCCCTCCTTCAATCCTTCCTTCCCTCCTTCAATCCTTCCCTCCTTCAATCCTTCCCTCCTTCAATCCTTCCCTCCTTCAATCCTTCCCTCCTTCAATCCTTCCCTCCTTCAATCCTTCCCTCCTTCAATCCTTCCCTCCTTCAATCCTTCAATCCTTCCTTCCCTCCTTCAATCCTTCCTTCCCTCCTTCAATCCTTTCTTCCCTCCTTCAATCCTTCCTTCCCTCCTTCAATCCTTCCTTCCTTCCCTCCTTCAATCCTTCCCTCCCTCCTCTATGCCTATAATGAAAACTGAGCAGGAACATTATTTAATCAAAAGCTTCTCAGTTGCTGTTCATCTGTAGGTGCAGTTCCACGGACAGAACTGCCCTTAGCTAATACAACTTAAAAGAAAAATTCTCCCTTAGCGAATATAACTTAAAAGAAACATTCTCAAAGCCGTAGAAGAGGCACAAACACAAACTCAGGACTATCAGCTACACACCTTCTGTTCTAGATCCGTAGGAAGGTGGTCTTCGCTGCCACCCGACTGCTCCTGCCCTTCTCTCATCTTCTTGAGGAGATTAGAAGGTTTCATGCACACGAGAAAACGATGCAGAAGAGACATCTACAGATAAAACCATTACATTGGTTTACTGGCAATAGAAAATTGGAAATTGAGTGTCAATATGATGTCGTTCGTCTACTAAGAGGAGCAGATAAAAGGGTTTTTTTAACTGAAATAGATGTTATCGTGGTCTGGGTAATTTTTGACTATTCACAACCTGTCCGTACTCAATACCTCACCTTTTAATACTTTTTATTCATTTATCAAGCCTACGAAAACAAAGAGTGACTCCCCGTGAGCACAAAAGGAAGACTGAAAGTAGCACAGACATTTTTCCAATGTCCAAAATCAATGACCAGGCACATAAACGATGCGGCACTTGAAGAACAAGCAGGTCACACTCCTGCATATACAATTCTAAATTAAGCTAAAGATTACTAACTGGTCACTTGGCAAGGTTCTTGAAAATATACTTAAGAGCATTAAACCACAAACCAAACAATAATTACATTTCCTGAACGTTCAAAGGACACACAGGCAAAACACAGGCAGTACCTGTTTGTCAGAGTCATCGGGTATTTCAATATGACTTTTATCAAGAAGCTTTGAAATTACCACGAGGCTAAGACGCCTTCTCACTTCCCTGAAAAGCAATTAAGAAAAATTATTTCCCTGAGAAGTTCTTAAATCCACGTTGCTTCTATAAAACATGAGGCTGCGCATGACTTCCTGAGATAGAAATGTTCCTACAATTATTAATCTGGATTTTCTGGATACAGGTGATATTCCACAGCTCAAGAAGCTAGAAAAACAGAGTTACCCTTATCTCATCGCAGCTTTTCTACTGCACAAGCAAACACTGCTAGAAGCTTCTCTCCAAGCCTGAAGTTGAGGACCCAACTCATCCTCCTTCCTCAGACACATTCTACTTTTTCATTTCAAAGATACAGAGCTCGGATTGACAGTTAAAAGCAGACACGAATCACCCAAAGAAAATTTCATTTTTGATCATCTAGACAGGAATTAAGAGCAGGCGACGGACGTCACAATCTGAAGTTGCTAGGCCTTTCTTTACTAGCAGGTACCGTGACGTCCACAGCCCAAAAGACTACAAATAAAAAGTAAAATAACCCTTTTACAGCAGTTGTGATCAAGAAGCTCTATATATATATATATTTATTTATATTTATATATATATACACACACACAATAAGAACTGTATATACATTTCTAACACATACAAAACCCAAATGCTCTTTTTTAAAGCACCACAAAACACCTGTTCTGTTTATCAGACTTAAAGCTTATACAAATAAATTGGGTGTTGATGATACAAATAAATTAGGTGTTAATGAGACAAATAAATTAGGTGTTAATGACATGGTATATTTCGGATATTACAGCGTCATTACCGTCCACGCATGACCCAGCTTGGCACCAGCTGAACAAGCCACAGGAGATTATGGTGATGACTGGAGAGTTCACTCAGCGCCAGGCAGAGCTCAGGCATCTTTAAAAGAACAATAAAAATAACTGTAGAGAAGAACAGATATCATAGAATCATAGAACAACCAGGTTGGAAGAGACCCACCGGATCATTGAGTCCAACCATTCCTATCAAACACTAACCCATGTCCCTCAGCACCTCATCCACCTGCACCTTAAACCCCTCCAGGGAAGAGGAATCAACCCCCTCCCTAGGCAGCCTATTCCAATGCCCAATGACCCTCTGTGTGAAAAACTTCCTCCTAATCTCCAGCCTAAATCTCCCCTGGTGGAGCTTGAGGCCATTCCCTCTCGTCCTGCCCCCTGTCCCTTGGGAGAAGAGCCCAGCTCCCTCCTCTTCACAACCTCCTCTCAGGTAGTTGCAGAGAGCAATGAGGTCTCCCCTCAGCCTCCTCTTCTCCAGGATAAACACCCCCAGCTCTCTCAGACGCTCCTCTTCTTCTCCAGCCCCTTCCCCAGCTTCATTGCTCTTCTCTGGACTTGCTCCAGAGCCTCAACATCCTTCTTGTGCTGAGGGGCCCACAACTGAACACAGGATTCAAGGAGCAGCCTCCCCAGTGCTGAGTCCAGAGGGAGAAGAACCTCCCTGGCCCTGCTGGTCACACCATGTCTGATCCAAGCCAAGACACGATGGGCACTTATTTTAATTGCAAAGAAGTAAGTACTTCACACAAATATGCAGAGTAGCAACGTTGAGAGGAACTGGGTTGATGAGAGATGACGTAGGGAAAGGTATTTCTGCACTGTAGCTGTAGTTAAATCTGCAGATTGCTGTTTTGATAGAATCATAGAATCACCAGGTTGGAAGAGACCCGTTGGACCATCGAGTCCAAACACTCCTATACAGCACAGCAGCTGAGATGAGATTGCTTTTAATGACATTTTGTCAGTTTATTTTCTTCTTTCTTTCAGAGAGCCATTTGACAAACCTACAGCTATTTAAGACAACAGTCCTCTTGTAGACGGGTACGAGAAAGCCGAACGTCATGTAACAAAAACCCCTCTCAGAACACCCACCCACCTCTCAAACCTCACATTAATCCAAACCTCCCAAATTTCACAGCACGTTTCCAGGCAGAACTTTTCTGATATGTCAAGAAGATAAAGAAACACTTAAAAAGAGTTGAAAAATTAAGCTGCAGCGTCATAAACAGAAGACAAGAAAACGATTTATGAATTTACCTTTGCATCCCAGTCTTTTATGCTTATCAGAAGCTGTACGAAAAGGCACTGAAAGTCTATCAAAGGTATTTGCTTCAACTGTTTCTCCAAACTTATTTTGAAGAGCAAGATAAGCAGCAGCAGGATTTCTTGATCGGTATATCCGCCGGGAACGACTGTCGTACAGAAAACTAGAAACTTTAAAAGAAATAAAAAATATTAAAATTGGTTCAGCTTCAGTTCTCATTGTACTTGCACTGAAAAATCTCTGGATTTATAGTCTCGGTATGACGAAGTCATACCGAGACTATAAATCCAGAGATTTTTCCCTACCCAAGCATTACCACATGAGTTACTTATAATATGAGGTGTATGTATGTAAATGAGAACATAAATTAATCATGTTCAGTCTCTAGTGAGGATACTCCGAGTGCTCCACCTCCAAAATCCCCTCCCAAAACCTCCTCACACACTAACTGGAGTTTTCTCACCTTAATCACATTGATCAAATTGTTTTCTAGTAGATTGGAGAGCACTGGATCGGCAGGAGGTAGGTGTCCTCTTGGCTGTGGTTTGCTCACCACTTCTTGCATCTGACTTCTAATAAAAGAGACGTTAATCTGAGCGATAAATCAACAATTCAGACACCCACGAGGGCTGATTTGCATCAGAAAAAAAAAAAAAAACCAACCATGCCTTCCAATCAAACCAATCCTCAGTTACAGAGCACACACGTCTATCTTAACTTGGAATAAACTAATTAAAATTCTGCTCGGTTATTTAGGCAACAGTTCTCACAAACCTCCAAGGCCAGGCTGGATGAGGCTTTTGTGCAAACTGATGCAGTGGGAGGTGTCCCTGCCCACAGGGGTTGGAACTGGATCATCTTTAAGGTGCCTTCCAACCCAAAATATTCTACGATTAGGAACGTAATGCCCTGAATTGCTGAATCCTGACCTGGCAGGCGCTGTTTGAAGTTGTGGCTTATTTCCTCTTATGAAGAGCTCAGAACGTAAAGAAGGGTTTGATGGAAGGGAGGGGAAAATAAAGGAGAACCTTCCGATCGTATATTCTGAGCACAAATCTTGCTTTCACAGGATCTAAGCAATAAATATCAAAAAGGAGAACACTTACAAAATATCCTGCTCGTTAAAGCTGGGCTGAAGATGCTGCAGTGGAAAGAGAGACCTAAAGGCAACACCCATATTGATGAAAACAGCCGACACATCAGCTAGTGAAGGAATCCAGGGCTTAGACCGTTCCTCCCCGACGGAAGCTACAAGTAAAAGACATTGGAACGGATTAGTTTTAAATTTAGGTCTTAGCATTAGTTCCTTTTAAGGGAAACAAACAAGCCTGGCAGCCTACTTTGCCTTCCCTGGAGGTGTTTAAGGCACAGGTAGATGAGGTCCTGAGGGACATGGGTTAGTGTTTGACAGGAATGGTTGGACTCGATGATCCGATGGGTCTCTTCCAACCTGGTTGTTGTATGTTTCTATGATTCTATGATCACTTCTCACAGCTCTCACCTCTGCGACGGTGGATTGACTGATATGCTTATTTTCAGAACCACGAAGGAATAAAAGCTAACACACTATTTTATGCCAGAGAATTACATATTCTATGTAACAGGTGAATTCCTTTAAAGTTCCACTCACTCTCCCTCCCAGCTCTTTCACCACAACGAGCAGAAAAAGCAAAGAGGCAATATTTTCTTTTAAGAGACTACTGCCTCCTTTCTTTTAAGAGAATATTTTAAGAGAATCCTATGATTCTGTGAATACTTAAATTACCATTCTGTGTAGGCACAGGTAAGAGGGGGTTACAGTGGAACTGGAGCTAAGTAAGATTTGAAAGGAGGCAGATTCTAGAAGAGAAGTGCTAAACAGATGCAACTCTCTTATTTCCTAAAAATAATCATAGAACAACCAGGTTGGAAGAGACCCATCAGATCATCGAGTCCAACCACTCCGATCAAACACTAAACCATGTCCCTCAAGACCTCATCTACCTGTGCCTTAAACCCCTCCAAGGAAGGTGAATCAACCACCTCCCTGGGCAGCCTGTTCCAGTGCCCAATGACCCTCTGTGTGAAAAACTTCCTCCTAATCTCCAGCTTAAATCTCCCCTGGTGGAGTTTGAGGCCATTCCCCCTCGTCCTGTCCTCTGTCCCTTGGGAGAAGAGCCCAGCTCCCTCCTCTCCACAACCTCCTCTCAGGGAGTTACAGAAAGCAATGAGGTCTCCCCTCAGCCTCCTCTTCTCCAGGATAAACACCCCCAGCTCTCTCAGCCGCTCCTCATGGGGCCTGTTCTCCAGCCCCTTCCCCAGCTTCGTTGCTCTTCTCTGGACTCCCTCCAGAGTCTCAACATCCTTCTTGTGCTGAGGGGCCCATAACTGAACACAGGATTCAAGAAACAACACTTATTGCAAAAAAAAAAAAAAAAAAAAAAGAGCTGATTTATATGATTTCTTGCCAGAAATATAGAACAGAGCCAGCACCTTTTACTCCCTCCCCAACACTTCTCTGTACTCAGCAGAATGGAAATGCCTTCACTCAGTTGGTCACTATTCTATCCTTCAAACACTCACCATTTTTTAGTGTTATCTCCATCAATATGTCTAAAATCCGGGTGGAAACACAATAGTCGGGATGAACTGACATTACCTGAGGAGTGAAAGAGAAGGTACATGTCGAACACCGAGGTGCAAGATGACATCGGTTTTCTTTAATTAAATTTTATTTTTATAAATCAACTCTTTGGTAAAATAAGAAACAAATTGAATAAAAGATGATCCCAAAAACCTCTAAAGCAAGACACACCGAAGAGAACAGAATATTGTGAACGTTTATTATTTTAAACAGTGCACACATTAAAATTACTTGTTTGCAGTATCAGAATTTTGTAATTCCATGTTCATAAGAAGTTACTAAGGGTTAAGAGAATGGAAAGTACTCCGTGATCAAAATTACGGAATCACAGAATCAGAGAACAACCAGGTTGGAAGAGACCCATCGGATCATCCAGTCCAACCATTCCTATCAAACACTAAACCAAGTCCCTCAAGACCTCATCCACCCGTGTCTTAAACACCTCCAGGGAAGGGGAATCAACCCCCATCCTGGGCAGCCTCTGACACTGACCAACGACCCTTTCTGGGAAAGAGTTTTTCCTAATCTCCAGCCTAAATCTCCCCTGGTGGAGCTTGAGGTCATTCCCTCTCATCCTGTCCCCTGTCCCTTGGGAGAAGAGCCCAGCTCCCTCCTCTCCACAACCTCCTCTCAGGTAGTTGTAGAGAGTAATGAGGTCTCCTCTCAGCCTCCTCTTCTCCAGGATAAACCCCCCCAGCTCTCTCAGCCGCTCCTCATAGGTTCTGTTCTCCAGACGCGCTTAGACATTTCCCAAATGAAAATCATCTGATAATGCAGGTATGTCTGATGATTTACAAGGCGTTACAAGCAGAAACGGTGCTTTTGCATATTGCAGCACGCTCGGGGGGGTTTTTTGTTTGTTTTGTTTTTTTAAGGGTGGAAAGAAATAAGGTTAACATTTGCCTGTGATGTGGCCTCCACTATTATATCCTGAAATCTCTTCTCACCTAGCATGCACCACACCTTTTTCAGAAATATGAAGATAGACGGGGATGTGCAGTTTTGCAGTCACTCAGAACGTGTGGAGATAAGGTTATTCCCAGTGGTTTATCCCAAGGGACAAAGTATTTCAGACTGGAGAACACATCAGAAGCCAGAAAGAACCATTTTTTTATGTAGAAAGTTTAATCGAATGCAACAGATGCACAAATTTGTTCCGATTACTCCTGCTACAACTGACTTCCAGGAAAGAAAACACTCCTAGATAGAGCAGGAATAGACTTACCTGGAAAAGCCACTTCAGGACTGGGACGGGACACAAGGTCCAACTGTAAGCGGAACTTAGAAAGCCATTAGTGGCTAATGAAAGCTGCTGTGTTGCATCAGAACTGTAAGACAAAGATGAGAGAAGAAATATCAATTAGTAGTTCAATCAGCACTTTCACAAGAAGTGCAAGAATTTCCCAACTCCCCAGATCATCAACAGCAAACAAAGGTTTGAACATCCAGAACAGATGTTCTTATCCTCTTATAATATGAAATACTGGAGTAATTCAGCCCTACTTGTTATTTAGAACAATGACCTTTTTATCCAGAATGCAATACCTTATCATTTGGAAACATTTGTGTTATTAGAGAATAATAGCTTCGAACACTGCTTTACGCTATTGTACTAAAGATCATTGAATCCTGGGGTCAGCTGTGGGACCCTCAGCACAAGAAGGATGTTGAGGCTCTGGAGCGAGTCCAGAAATGAGGAACGAAGCTGGGGAAGGGGCTGGAGAAGAAGAGGAGTGGCTGAGAGAGCTGGGGGTGTTTATCCTGGAGAAGAGGAGGCTGAGGGGAGACCTCATTGGTCTCTGCAACTCCCTGAAAGGAGGTTGTGGAGAGGAGGGAGTTGGGCTCTTCTCCCAAGTGACAGGGGGCAGGACGAGAGGGAATGGCCTCAAGCTCCACCAGGGGAGATTTAGGCTAGAGATTAGGAGGAAGTTTTTCACGGAAAGGGTCACTGGGCATTGGAACAGGCTGCCCAGGGAGGGGGTTGATTCACCTTCCCTGGAGGAGTTTAAGGGACAGGCGGACGAGGTGTTGAGGGACATGGGTTAGTGTTTGATAGGAATGGTTGGACTCGATGATCCGGTGGGTCTCTTCCAATCTAGTTGTTCTATGATTCTATAATTATGCCTATCTGCACACTCAGGATGCTACACTCCATGAGACCAGGAGTGTTTTACTGTTTGATGATCTCTACCAACACTTCCAGAAGCCAAAAAAAAAATGTTTGCATATAAAACCCCCCAATCTTTTAAACAGAGTCTGAAGGCAAACTAAAGCAATTAAAACAGTCTAATCTCATTGTGCCAATTCGTGAGGTGCAAGATGCAGCTGTTGAAAGCCTCCTGCATTCTCAGTATCTTCTCAAAGAGGTAGCTCTGCCAAGAGCTCCGTGTCCTCACTTCTCCAAATACCCTCCACCTGAGCGATGAAGCAAGTGCCTAGGACAACATCCGTATACCAACTGGCCAGCCCGAAGGTGCCAGCTGTGCAGAACGCAATTAAATCATAATTGCCTTCTGCAAGGGGATGATTCATTTAATTCTCATTCCTCCAGTCACTGATTTAAAAGATGCTTTGAAGCTTCTAGCCTTGTGATCTTCAAAACATATTAATAAAGAAGCCTGAAGCCAAAGGAAGACGTCACAAACATCATTTCCTCAAGAAAGAAGGAGAAGCCATCCTCCTCTTCACACCCGTAAGGGCACAGATGCAGGCACACAAAATCTTTTAAGATGAAATGAATTCTCTGTTTCAGTGATGCAAGTTTGGACTACGATGCCAACTCAAATAACCAGAATTTTTCAGGATTTGCACTTGTGGACTTTGCCCAGCCCTTTGTAGCCTGACAGCCTCATAAATATAGAGCACAAACCGGAGTTAGGGAACAGATGTGTGTGTGAGCACACAGATGCACTGCGAGTTCACTGAGTGAACCTAACACATGTAAGAGGTCATGACTTTCTGCAATCCTCATCAGCTGGTGCACAAGTCGCAGGCCCAATCAGGACAAAAACCCAGAGAAGTCTTTTATCAGGCATGAAGCAACGTTAGCAGGTTGTGAATCCACCACAAGGGCCTTACGAGGAAGGGCTGAGAGAGCTGGGGGTGTTTATCCTGGAGAAGAGGAGGCTGAGGGGAGATCTCATTGCTCTCTACAACTACAACAAGGGACAGGATGAGAGGGAATGGCCTCAAGCTCCACCAGGGGAGGGTCAGGCTGAACATTAGTTAAAAATATTTCATGGAAAGGGTGACTGGGCAGTGTCAGAGGCTGCCCAGGATGGGGGTTGAGTCACCTTCCCTGGAGGTGTTTAAGGGACGGGTGGACGAGGTGCTGAGGGACATGGGTTAGTGTTTGATAGGAATGGTTGGACTCCATGATCCAATGGGTCTCTTCCAACCTGGTTGTTCTATGATTCTATGAAAGGTCCTCTTTCTGTCTTGGGATAGTTAAGCTTTTGTTCATTGTAATATTGCACTTCCTCCTTTATCTTCCACAAACCAGTTGGATTATCAAAGATAGCCCAAGAGTAGAACCGTGCCCATTGAGAGGGTTTTTTTCAAGAATTCCAGAAGGCAGAAGGAAGCCACAAGTAACAATTCACTGTTCTGTAAAGCTAACCAAGAAAGGAGAACTCTAGGGAAAGGAAATCTAAAGCTAACCAAGAAAGGAGAACTCTAGGGAAAGGAAATCAGTCTTTCCTACTCCGTAAGACAGAGCTCATCTGCATACAACGAATTACTTTATCTTAAAACCATCTAGAAGAAAATTGTACAAGTGAACAGCACAGAGTGAAGAGGATATTCTTACCTAAGAAGGAGGTTTTCTATAGGATTTCGAGGGATGAAATGAAAATTCCTCAAGTCAAGGTCATGTTGGTTGAAGATTTTCCCAGAGGCTGATAAATCAAATATTTCTTCTCCGGGGTGATAGTCAGGTATGGCATGAGCTATTACTGAAAATCTCTTTATAAATGCCCTGTAAAATTCAAAATTGCTTTTATGAATTTAAACGTCGAGAGGCTATTTGCTTGCTGAGACAGTTAGTTTCAGACGATGAACAGAGCCTTACAGGAAAGCCAGATTTTTAAATATAGTAACACCCGAGAAATCCACCCAACCCTGAAAGATGATAAAAATGGTTGGTATTAAATGTTTTGCATCGGTTGGTTTTAATGAGAGAGATTAGAAAAAAGGCTAGAAAAGTGAAGAGCTAGATTTAATTGGCTTGGGAGTTGGAAGGACCTGTGCTCTTCTGAGAGATCTTCATCTCCACCAGGACTCTCCTCATCATATCCCATTGAAGAATCACTCTCCCTTTCTTGCATGTCCTCCTGTAGCTGCTTTTCCAGTTCGTCTACCCTGAAACGACAGCAGCAGCAGATCACACCATCACCATTTCGTATCTACAGCAAAAGACAACACAATTTAGGCTCTGAATGTGATATTATCATAGAATCATAGAACAACCAGGTTGGAAGGGACCCATCGGATCTTCTAGTCCAACCGTTCCTATCAAACGCTAAACCAAGTCCCTCAAGAAACATCGTCCCTGGGCAAAATCCAAGCATCTTGTTATTCCAAGACCACAGAGTGGATGTTTGCCAAATGCTGGTTTGGCAGAGACAACTGCACTCAACCAACTTCATAGAATCGTAGAATCACAGAACAACCAGGTTGGAAGAGACCCACCGGATCATCGAGTCCAACCATAATTTCTTGTGATTGCACCAAACTTTCAATCTGGATGATTTTTTTTTTGTTGTTAACGCGTCAAACTAGTATTTTATTTGTTAATTACTAGTTATAGGAGTATTCACTTGCTAGTATTCACTTACTAGTATATAGGAGTATTCCATAGTCAGTCAACCCATAATTACTTGGGTCAGATTCTTTAACGAAAGTTAAAGTTAATCACACCTAGAAACCCACCAACACCACCTGCCTGTAGCACATAGACCATATCACACTTTCTATCCCCAAAACCTCTTCCAAAACCGTTCAAGTAGTTCTGTTCCCTGAACTCGGCGACTACTCAGATAACTCACAGGCTACACAACTCTGGAAACCAAAACTGAGCAATAAATGCCTTTCAATAAATTAGTACTGTTAGCTCATGCCTGACCAGCAGCTGGTAGGTGGCTCATTAATTTACAGCAAAGGCATTTAGTGGTAAAGTAAATTTAGGGGTAGGGAGATCACAAATCGCTCGTTATCGCTAGGAAGTAGCCTGTCATTCAGATTTTGGGGTTAAGCCGCACTCGTGGGTTCCTTCAGATGTACGTTAGTGGCATCAGCAGGCAGAGCTGAGCTTGTTGCCACCCCAACTCCATCAGTCTCAGGGAGACAAGATCCATCTAAGTTTCTGTAACTCCATCTCAGATTTTTCAAAGCAAGTTTAAGAAACAAACCTTTTAGATTCTTCTTTCTCCTTCAGGAGGTGTTCTAGGCTGTTCACGTAGGACACCTGGCTAACAACAGGAGGCTTAGAAAGCTGTAAAGATATAGTAAGAAATTTAAAAATAAATACCACAAGAATCATAGAATCACAGAATCAGCAGGTTGGAAGAGACCCACCGGATCATCAAGTCCAACCATTCCTATCAAACACTAACCCATGTCCCTCAGCAACTCGTCCACCCGTCCCTTAAACACCTCCAGGGAAGTGGAATCAACCACCTCCCTGGGCAGCCTCTGACACTGCCCAATCACCCTTTCTGGGAAATTTATTTTCCTAATGTCCATCCTGACCCTCCCCTGGTGGAGCTTGAGGCCATTCCCTCTCATCCTGTCCCCTGTCCCTTGGGAGAAGAGCCCAGCTCCCTCCTCTCCACAACCTCCTTTCAGGGAGTTGCAGAGAGCAATGAGGTCTCCCCTCAGCCTCCTCTTCTCCAGGATAAACACCCCCAGCTCTCTCAGATACTCCTCTTCTTCTCCAGCCCCTTCACCAGCTTCGTAGCTCTTCTCTGGACTCGCTCCAGAGCCTCAACATCCTTCTTGTGCTGAGGGGACTCTGTAATATCATCACTGTAATATCCTGTAAACTAGAATTCAGACTCTTCCTCTATCCCCCAGGAGCAGAAGTAGTCACTCAGCTTCTTGAGCTCCTTCCTAAAATACTTCCCATTTCCACGAAATCCAACCTCAATTTAAACATGACGCATACAGATCAAGAACTCAAAGATTTCTGACAATAACAGACTGCAACAAAGAGGTATGACGGAATCATAGAACAACCAGGTTGGAAGGGACCCATCGCATCATCGAGTCCAACCATTCCTATCAAACACTAACCCATGTCCCTCAAGACCTCATCCACCCGCACCTTAAACACCTCCAGGGAAGGTGAATCAACCACCTCCCTGGGCAGCCTATTCCAATGCCCAATGACCCTCTGCGTGAAAAACCTCCTCCTAATCTCCAGCCTAAATCTCCCCTGGTGGAGTTTGAGGCCATTCCCTCTTGTCCTGTCCCCTGTCACTTGGGAGAAGAGCCCAGCTCCCTCCTCTCTACGAAGTCCAGCACGCGAATGTCTCAACGTCTACATCAACTTCCTCTGCTCAACCTGAACTCCTGAACAATCTTACCTCATCAGGAAAATTAAAACATTAGTCTCCACACATCTAAATATAATCTCCTGCTTTTTTCTGTAGGGAGGAGGTAAAACCAGAACTCTTTAAAAGCACCAAAGGGCATAGAGATAACACAATCTGGCTGCACAAACCATCTTGCTTAACGAGCACATCTTTTCTCTGCCTACATCGTACTGCACAGCACAGGACCCTTAAGTCAAATAACCAGTTTTACAGGCAAGGAACTGAGTTTTCATGCATTATGAATAAAGTAAAAAAAAAAAAACCAAAACACAACCTAATCAAGCCGATGCAACACTTTTTGGGTGTTTCTTTTTTCAAGCCACTTACATGAAGCTTCAGTAATGGACTCAGGGTGCCCTGAGAAAAACTGTCAAGACCAGAGTCATCCAGGGTTCCTGCCTCCGGGTTGGGATTTGAGGAGATAATTTCCTGCAGTGGCACAAACACCTCTTCATCATCACTATCATCATCATCTTTGTCTAGCCCACAATCCAAACTCTCCTCTTCGCTATCAAAGCTGCTTTTGGATTTTCCATTCAGCTGGTGCTTGTTTGTGGGGGTGTTCTCAACCTGTAGCTCCGAGAGCTGTGAACACAGACGGTCGCTGTCCGCGCGCCTTTCCTTGAAGGACAACGAACAGGAAACACTTTTACCAGTCTCTTCCGAGAGGGCAGGTTGGCCAGAACCTTCCACCGCACAAGAATGGGAAGCGTTTTCTGAAGTCTTGCCTTTTATTTCCGGAGAACCGTTTCTGGATTGAATACTGTAACCTTCATTGTGCGTGTGCCTCTCTGGTCTTTTCCCATCTTGCTCCTCCTTAGCGTCCAGTACCTGAGCTAAGCCAGAAGTCTGGAGCGAAGAGCCCACACTTTTTGTTGGTGTTAAGCGCTGGAGAGAAGGCAACGGAGTACTTTTTTCCTGAGAAAAAGGAAGGGGCTTTTCCAAGAAAAAGCGCGAGTTAGCCACCTGCAATTGATTCTCTTTGGTGTCCCCACCAGAAATGCGGTTGTTCGTACCAGAACTCTGAGGAGACAAACCGACAAAGGAGCGATTGTTCTTATTTTCATCACTCGAGTTGAGGTATCCCTCTGGAAGAGTGGGATCGTGGCTAAGGAGAGCAGCAGGCTCTATCAGCTGCACCACGTTGCCACCAACAGACTTTAAAAAGATATTTTTCACAAAGGCAGACGGAATTTTGCACTTCGCAGGTGAACCGACAAAAGCAGGGTCGGTCAAACTCGACAATTTAGATGCATTTGAGCCGTCTGCATCCACACTCAGGGCAGAGTGTCTTCTCTTCCCAAGGACGTCCATTTGTTTGGATCGCCCAGAAGACACCTTCAGTCTAAGGCAGCATGAAGGAACGGTCTGGCTCTTCCGCAGATCAACGGCCACCTCAGATGATGTTCTCAGTGCATTCGGAGAAGACACCTCATATTCCGAAAGCTGCTTTCGCTTTGGTTGCGACGGGTCACCTAGGAAGTGTTTAAGAAAAGAGTAAACCACGGTTGTCGTGTTTAAAAAGCAACACCCCCACCTCACAAAGAAACCTAGAGCAGCTTACACTTTAAAAAAAAATATCAGAAATAAACGCGACTATACAGTGATATTTTTTTGAGAGATAAAACAGGAAAACGTCACTTACGGAAAAAAAGCAATTAAAAAGAGAAGCTAAGCGATGAACTTGATTGCTTAATTAATATTACCGGCACTGCTCGTACCTGAGGCAGTCTCCTTTGAACAAGAAAGTGGCCTTTTGAGAAAGAGACACTCGTTTTCCTAAAAATAAAGACGGAGAAAAGTTAATCGCGTGCTTTTTATAACCAGGACGTTGATGCCCTAGAATCATAGAACAACCAGGTTGGAAGAGACCCACCAGATCATCGAGTCCAACCATTCCTATCCAACACTAACCCATGTCCCTCAGGACCTCATCTACCCGTCCCTTAAACACCTCCAGGGAAGGGGAATCAACCACCTCCCTGGGCAGCCTATTCCAATGCCCAATGACCCTCTGTGTGAAAAACCTTTTAGGACCATTAGCTCCTTGCGTCCCTGGGGTTCACGGCAACACAGCCCAGATGGTTTCCTTCAAACAAAACATTAGGAACTTGAAGAACAAAACGACAGAAAGCACAGACAAGCAGATACAGAGGGACAAGTGTTAAGCAGACAAAGAAAGACAAGAGAAACAATCAGTTTTTGTTCCGTTCATAACACGTTCTGGAGGCACATTTAATGTTCTTCCTAACCAGCAACCTTTAAAAGACGTTTTCTCGGTTGGTAAAAAAGTGAATGGAATCCAACCTGGAAAGAAATGCTAAATATTTAATAGGACCACTTAAATCATAGAATCGTAGAACAAGCAGGTGGGAAGAGACCCACCGGCTCATCGAGTCCAACCATTCCTATCAAACACTAACCAATGTCCCTCAGCACCTCGTCCACCCGTCCCTTAAACCCCTCCAGGGAAGGGGAATCAACCCCCTCCCTGGACAGCCTCTCCCACTGCCCAATGACCCTTATTGGGAAAAATGTACAAAGGAACAGCAAAAAAAGCACAAACTTTGGAACTTCCGGAAAAGGCAGCACGGAAAAAAATCTCACCCTACATAGAAAAACAAAAGAAACGAAACCCACACAGATAATTTTTACTTTTCACAATGCTTTCAAACGCACCTGATGCGATACACTTGTTCCTGAGAATGGCTTTGCAGGGCATGGCTTAGAGTGTTTTATTCGACGTTCCTTCCGCTTCCTTTTTCTGCGGAGACCTTCGGGTGACAACCCAAGGTCAGCGTCAGGGCAGGGCACTGTCACGGGCAGCCCAGGGGTGGGGCACAGGGACATGTTGCTCACGGGGCCGTTACTTCTAGCTGTTCGATTATCGCCGTCTGAAGATGAAACCCGTTTGTCAGTCTCTGCACGAACGTCTTCAAGACTCACACGGTCGTCTTTCTCTTCCCAGCTATTCCCACAGGACAACGGTGCTCTCGTTACACCCAAACACTTCTCAGTTCTTCCCTGTTCTGACACCACAGTTTTATCTTTCTTGGCCAAGAAACAGCTGCGTGAGGCTGTGGCAAAGAGCCTCTGAACCACAACTTTGGGGCATAATGCATCCAGTGCCTCGCGTGTCCTGACATTCTCCGAAGCGTTTGCATTGTCCTTTTCCTCCTGAATTCCTCTCCGAAAGGCATCTAAGATAGGACTGGTGTTCAGCGTTTGGTCCGGCATCTTTTTTCTTCTGACACTCTTCGGAGACGATATTTTCCTTTCGAAACGCTCAGTGCTTAACACTGACAGGTCGATTCCGGCTTCTGTGACATTTCCTCTGTCTGGTGAGCACAACACGGTTCTGTCCTTACAGCCGACGTCTAAGAGTGATAAAGACAGAACAAATTATTCCCAAGAACAATACTGTGGGGAAAAAAAAAAAAAAATCTGACTGGACTGTATTACTTGATATTTTATCTCTTTCGCACATCACCTAAAACTAATTTACTTCATCTTTGGGCTTGTCTAGTGCCGAGCATTTTGTTAATCACAGAATTATAGAATCACCAGGTTGGAAGAGACCCACCGGATCATCGAGTCCAACCATTCCCATCAAACACTAACCCACGTCCCTCAAAGAATCGTGTGACCTGCCCCACAGCTTCAGTTGTTAGAGACAATCCAGTTTAGGCGAGTTGAATAATTACTAATTATTACATCGCTATTACGTATAATAATTACATCACTATTTAAAGAAATGAATTCTAACAGAAAATTAACGCTGATGATATTATTAGAACAAATTAAACATGCATTCTGACAGATTTGGTAAACTCTGCTCATCACATTCCTGCTCCAGTCTGGATGGAGACTGGACTAGATTTCTGGACATTGATATAAATTAAAATTCACAGAATCACACAACAACCAGGTTGGAAGAGACCCATCGGATCATCCAGTCCAACCATTCCTATCAAACACTAAACCAAGTCCCTCAAGACCTCATCCACCCGTCCCTTAAACACCTCCAGGGAAGGGGAATCAACCACCTCCCTGGGCAGCCTATTCCAATGCCCAATGACCCTCTGCGTGAAAAACCTCCTCCTAATCTCCAGCCTGAATCTCCCCTGGTGGAGCTTGAGGCCATTCCCTCTTGTCCTGTCCCCTGTCCCTTGGGAGAAGAGCCCAGCTCCCTCCTCTCCACAACCTCCTTTCAGGTAGTTGTAGAGAGTAATGAGGTCTCCTCTCAGCCTCCTCTTCTCCAGGATAAACACCCCCAGCTCTCTCAGCCGCTCCTCACAGGGTCTGTTCTCCAGCCCCTTCACCAGCCTCGTTGCTCTATATATGTCTTCCAGTTAGGTATATGGAGTAAGTTATATGTCTTCCGTAGACTTACCTTTGCTTAAAACTGGTTTGAAGAACTCTGTAATGGTCTGGTTTCTGGAAAGAAAATAGAACTTCACCTTTTTTTAAAGAACAATAAAAACGCAGTCATCTATTTCTACAGACTTTCTTTATTTTAATTACTTATATCTGACAGATCTTTCTGAAAGATCATAGAATCATAGAACAACCAGGTTGGAAGAGACCCATCGGATCATCGAGTGCAACCATTCCTATCAATCACTAACCCATGTCCCTCAGCACCTTGACCACCTGCACCTTAAACACCTCCAGGGAAGGTGAATCAACCACCTCCCTGGGCAGCCTCTGACAGTGCCCAGTGACCCTTTCTGTGAAAAGTTTTATTCCTAGTGTCCAGCCTGATCCTACCCTGATGGAACTTGAGGCCATTCCCTCTCGTCCTGTCCCTTGGGAGAAGAGCCCAGCTCCCTCCTCTCCACAACCTCTTCTCAGGGAGTTGCAGAGAGCAATGAGGTCTCCCCTCAGCCTCCTCTGCTACAGGATAAACCCCCCCCAGCTCTCTCAGCCGCTCCTCTTCTTCCCCAGTCCCTTCCCCGGCTTCGTTGGTGATCAGAGAAAGCAAAACAATGCCCGTTCCAGCCTTCACTCCACTTGGCTAATAAGACAACCTGCCCGTTACCCGCTCAAACTGTTTCTTTTATCACCATGCTAAGTCCTAGCTGCTCTTCCAGTTTAACCTAAACTTTCTTACCTGGGACTGACCTCACTCACCTCTAGCCAGTATTCCAGGTGAGACCTCACCAGCACCTTAGGCAATGCCGTTAATACATCATCCCCATAACAATCTCTGTCAACACTTCGAGCTGGTAACTCCTCCTGTCATATTTCTAAGGTGTTAATAGCAGTAAACAGCTGCCCTTATCATTAACATCAACGACCAAACCCTCTTCAGTGCATTATTAGCAAGCTGCAAAGCTCAACTAGTCCTGCAACTTTCTTCTCGCTGCGCAAAACCGTTTGTGCAGCACCACAGAATCATAGAATCACCAGGCTGGAAGTGACCCACTGGCTCATCGAGTCCAACCATTCCTTTTTTTCCCCCTAACACATCTGGTGCCAGGTTAGGATGCAAATTCCTATTTCTAGTACCAGACTTCTTAGAAGGAACTCGTGCCAGCGCTAACCCCATTGGGGTTTTAGGAGTGAATTTCTTTTCCGTTGGTTTTGGTTTGGGTCTATAGATGACTGCAGCGAAAGCAAAACACAAGAAGCAGTTTCACTTTCTTGAGGAAGAAGCAACACAGAAGAGAAATGGAATTTTTACCTTCTCCCTTTCCTTCTGGGCAATCAGGATTAGTAGAACCTATTTCAGGTTGGAAGACACAGACTGGATCGTTTAGTCCAACCATTCCTATCAAACATTAACCCAAGTCCCTCAGCACCTCGTCCACCCATCACTTAAACACCTGCAAGGAAGGTGAATCAACCACCTCCCTGGACAGCTTCTGCCACTGCCCAATGACCCCTGCTGTGAAAAATTTTTTCCTGATGTCCAGCCTGACCCTCCCCTGGTGGAGCTTGAGGCCATTCCCTCTTGTTCTGTCCCTTGGGAGAAGAGCCCAGCTCCCTCCTCTCCACAACCTCCTTTCAGGGAGTTGAAGAGAGCAATGAGGTCTCCCCTCAGCAGTGTGCCCAGGTGGCCAAGAAGGCCAATGGCATCCTGGCTTGGATCAGAAATGGTGTGACCAGCAGGGCCAGGGAGGTGATTCTCCCTCTGGACTCAGCACTAGTGAGGTGCTCCTTGAATCCTGTGTTCAGTTGTGGGCCCCTCAGCACAAGAAGGATGTTGAGACTCTGGAGGGAGTCCAGAGAAGAGCCACGAAGCTGGGGAAGGGGCTGGAGAACAGACCTTATGAGGAGCGTCTGAGAGAGCTGGGGGTGTTTATCCTGGAGAAGAGGAGGTTGAGAGGAGACCTCATTGCTCTCTACAACTCCCTGAAAGGAGGTTGTGGAGAGGAGGGAGCTGGGCTCTTCTCCCAAGGGACAGAGGACAGGACAAGAGGGAATGGCCTCAAACTCCACCAGGGGAGGTTCAGGCTAGAGATTAGGAGGAAGTTTTTCACGGAAAGGGTGATTGGTCAGTGTCAGACGCTGCCCAGGGAGGTGGTTGATTCACACCTGGAGGTGTTTAAGGGACGGGTGGACGAGGTGCTGAGGGACATGGTTTAATGTTCGATAGGAATGGTTGGACTCGATGATCCGGTGGGTCTCTTCCAACCTGGTTGTTCTATGATTCTATGATTCAGCCTCCTCTTCTCCAGGATAAACACCCCCAGCTCTCTCAGCCGCTCCTCATAAAGCATCCAGCGTCTAATCTTAATTAATCTAATCTTCACTTTCTCTGTCCACTCTCAGGCCGCTCAGCCCTCACCCTGACCAGCACACCCCTCACACCACGGAAACCTTTGATAGGAATGGTTGGACTCGATGATCCGATGGGTCTCTTCCAACCTGGTTGTTCTATGATTCTATGAACCTGAGCAGCACCTCAGAGGATGCTGTCTCTCAATCCCAGCAGGGTGTGTGCACCCAACGCTCTCCCACCTCTGCCCCCCATGCTCGGCCACCACCAAAGGGCTGGGAGCGGTGTCAGGGGGTGGCTGTTCCTTCTGGGTAGCTACAGCGCGGCCTTGGGTTCGGTCTCGGCCATGGGGCCTCAACATGGCGCCTGCCCCAACGCTGTGGGGCACAACGGGAGCTGAGCGCCGCGCGCCCCCTACCGGTCGAGCCCGTGGGGGCAAGACCGCAACTCAGGGCCGCGCGCCCCCTACCGGCCGAGCCCGCGGGGGCAAGACCGCAACTCAGGGCCGCGCGCCCCCTACCGGACACCACCGCGGGGCACGACGGGAACTCGGCCGCCGTTATCCCCACCTTCCCCCCCACCCCAACGCCCGCGCTCGCCGCCGTTATCCCCACCTTCCCCCCCCACCCGCCCCAACGCCCGCTCCCCGCCGCTACCTGAAGCCTCGGGCCGTCTCTCCGCCCGCGGCCGCCGCCGCCGGCGTAAAATGGCGTCGGGACCTGTTGACGGGCGGGACCGGCGACGGCACGCCCGCGCCCAGCGGCCGGGTCATGGCTGGGGCCGCCCCGCTGGCCCCGCGCGGCGAGGAGGAGCGGGCAGGGCGTCCGCTCCCGGCACCATAACAAGGCCCGGCGGCCCCGGGGACCCTCGGCTCGGGGGCTGCGCGCAGGAGGCAGCGGGGATGGCTGGTTTTTTTTCTGCGCGGCCGCTGATTGGCTGAGCGGCTGGCGCGGCGGCGCCTCCTATTGGTTCTTGGCTCTAGGGGGCGGGACGAGGGGCCGGAACGCGGCTGCGATTGGCTGAGAGGAGAGAGGGGGCGGGGCCTCCCGCTAGCGGCCGGAGGAGGAAGGGCGTTTTGGCGCCCTGGTCCTGGGCCCTTCATGCCCAACCCCGAGCCCGCTCGCTGATTGGTGCGTGGCTGTCTGGCCACGCCCCCTACCCCGATCACGAGCGCTGATTGGTGCGCTGTGGGGAAGGTCACGCCCCCTCTCTAGGAATCCTCTCGCTGATTGGTGCGCGGAGGGGATGGCCACACCCACTAGTCACGCGCTCCTCCCCCTAGCCCCGCCCCCTGGCTGTGCCACCATAGGAGTCCCTTTGGGGCAGCAGCCTTAGGGTTTATGAAACCCAGACTGGGTAACCATGGCCCGATTGGCAAAACTGGGGCTGGTGAGAGGCTAAAAAAAAAAGGCTGAGAAGGGAGAAACTGCTCTGAAATGGCTGAAAAGTCCAGCAAGAGCTGTGCCTTAGAGTCAGAGGTGGTAGGAAGGCTCCAGCCACCTGTAGGAGCAGAGGTGTCTGAGCAAATCATAGAATAACCAGGTTGGAAGAGACCCACCGGATCATCAAGTCCAACCATTCGATTATATATATGATACATACTGTATAACCCAGTATAAGGCAGTGTAGGCCAGTATAACCCAGTATAAGGTTGTAGACCATCTTCCCAGTTCCCTCTCAGGATAGCCCAGGATCACCCAGTCCATCCCAGTTGCCTCCAACCCCCTCCCAGTCCCTCCCAGTTCACTCCAGTCTCCATCTAGTTGACCTTCCTTGCTCCCAGTTCCCTCACAGTCCCTCCCAGTTGCCCCCAACCCCCTCCCAGTCCCTCCCAGCTGAGCCCAGTTCGCTCCAGGGAAGGTGAATCATAACACACTTCCAGACCCACCATGCCCAGCAGCACAATCAATCTATATTTAATGCTTGATATAACTTTCTTGGGCACCAAAAGAACAATCAGGCTTGAAGAGACAACAGCGTCTACTCGAATTAGTCTCGTAAAGAGTTAAAGCAAAGTTTCGTGCCCAGAATTCCAGAAATATTTTCATGTCACATTGAAGGAGCAGATGAAAGTGAAGCAATAAAGACATTTGCTTTACCTTTCCATTTAATGCTTAAACCCTGCAAAATTGCACTAGACCTGGGGGCATTTTTAAGAGTTTCATGATCTGGAGGCGTCAAGAGCAACGAAAGACGAGGGAATCGGAATATATTGGTCTGTTTGCAGGAAATCTCTATGTTTGCAGTTGCTCTCTCCAACTACCTGAAAGGAGGTTGTGGAGAGGAGGGAGCTGGGCTCTTCTCCCAAGGGACAGGGGTCAGGACAAGAGGGAATGGCCGAGGGAAGTGAGAAAAGGATGTAACAGTTGTAATTGTATTGGCTTGTTTAGTTTTTGGTTCCCCCCACCCCAAGCAAGAGAGGTATATAAACACATTCACTATTTACAACTAATACAAGCCCTACAGCAGGTGGTGATTTTGCAGAATCTTAGAATCGCAGAATCTTAGAATCACAGAATCTTAGAATCACTCACACAATCACAGAATCACAGAATCAATCACTCACACACACAGAATCACAGAATCAAACACAGAATCAGTCACTCACACACTCACACACACAGAATCACAGAATCAATCACTCACACACTCACACACACAGAATCACAGAATCAGTCACTCACACACTCACACACACAGAATCACAGAATCAATCACTCACACACAGAATCACAGAATCAGTCACTCACACACTCACACACAGAGAATCACAGAATCAATCACTCACACAGAGAACCAATCACAGAATCAATCACTCACACACAGAATCAATCACAGAATCAATCACTCACACACTCACACACAGAATCAATCACAGAATCAATCACTCACACACCGAATCACTCACACACTCACAGAATCACTCACACACCGAATCACTCACACACCGAATCACTCACACACCGAATCACTCACACACCGAATCACTCACACACTCACAGAATCACTCACACACAGAATCACTCACTCACACACCGAATCACTCACTCACACACCGAATCACTCACTCACACACCGAATCACTCACTCACACACCGAATCACTCACTCACAGAACCAATCACAGAATCAATCACTCACACACTCACAGAATCACTCACACACCGAATCACTCACACACCGAATCACTCACACACTCACAGAATCACTCACACACCGAATCACTCACTCACACACCGAATCACTCACTCACACACCGAATCACTCACTCACACACCGAATCACTCACTCACACACCGAATCACTCACTCACACACCGAATCACTCACACACTCACAGAATCACTCACACACCGAATCACTCACACACTCACAGAATCACTCACACACCGAATCACTCACACACTCACCGAATCACTCACACACTCACCGAATCACTCACACACTCACACACAGAACCAATCACAGAATCAATCACTCACACACTCACAGAATCACTCACACACCGAATCACTCACACACTCACAGAATCACTCACACACCGAATCACTCACACACTCACAGAATCACTCACACACCGAATCACTCACACACTCACAGAATCACTCACACACCGAATCACTCACACACTCACAGAATCACTCACACACTCACAGAATCACTCACACACTAACACACAGAACCAATCACAGAATCAATCACTCACACACTCACACACAGAATCACTCACACACAGAACCAATCACAGAATCACTCACACACTCACACACAGAACCAATCACAGGCTCACTCACTCACACACAGAATCAGTCACAGAATCACTCACTCACACACAGAATCAGTCACAGAATCACTCACACACTCACACACAGAATCACTCACACACAGAACCAATCACAGAATCACTCACACACAGAACCAATCACAGAACCAATCACAGAATCACTCACACACAGAACCAATCACAGAATCACTCACACACAGAACCAATCACAGAATCACTCACACACTCACACACAGAACCAATCACAGACTCACTCACTCACACACAGAATCAGTCACAGAATCACTCACACACAGAATCAGTCACAGAATCACTCACACACAGAATCACACACAGAACCAATCACAGAACCAATCACACACAGAACCAATCACAGAATCAGTCACTCACACTCACACACAGAACCAATCACTCACATGCTCACACACAGAACCAATCACAGAATCAATCACTCACACACACAACCAATCACAGAATCAATCACTCACACACACAACCAATCACAGAATCAATCACTCACACACACAACCAATCACTCACACGCTCTCTCACACACACACACTCACTCACACACACACACTCACTCACACACACTCACTCACTCACACACACTCACTCACTCACAGAACCACCAGGTTGGAAGAGACCCACCTGATCATCGAGTCCAACCATTTCGAATAAACATGCAACAGCAGCCACTGTGCACATGGTCAGTAACCATAACATTCAAACCACTTGTTAAACTTACTTTAATTAGAACAACTCTACTAATTGTTGCTAACAAAGAGGGCAATCTGACTTTCCCTGACAACTTGGGAGCCCTTCACTTCTTCGAATTCCCTCCCTCCAAGTGAAGCAAGAGTTGGAAGTTGGGAAATCGCGTCTTTCCTGCTGAGTCCCGTGCCGCTGATTTTCATTTCTCTTCGTCCTCCCTATCGTGGGCTCTCAACGCCCACAAATACCCAGAAACTTAGGAAAAAAAAAAAAATAAAAATAGAAATCTGGGAAATTTGCTGAGTCTTTACACAGAGCTGGAACTGTTCTGGGGGTATTATGCAATGCATTCCGGGCTTTTCGTTTCGTTTGTTCCTTAATTGCTTTCCAAAGTGACTCATGCTTTGGTTTTCAAGCAAAAGCAGGAAATATCCCAGAGCCTGGAGGTTTTAAGCAGTATCTGCGGGGAAATGCGTTGCCCACAGCGCAGCTACGTCACAATGAAGAACTGTGATTTGGCTCATCAGAATCACAGAATCAATCAGAGAATCAGAGAATCATCAAACAGAGAATCAATCACAGAATCAGAGAATCATCAAACAGAGAATCAATCAGAGAATCAGAGAATCATCAATCAGAGAATCAATCAGAGAATCACAGAATCATCAATCAGAGAATCAGAGAATCATCAATCAGAGAATCACAGAATCAATCAGAGAATCAATCACAGAATCACAGAATCAATCGGAGAGTCAATCGGAGAGTCAGAGAATCATCAATCACAGAATCCTCAGTCACAGAATCCTCAGTCACAGAATCAGAGAATCATCAATCACAGAATCAGAGAATCATCAATCAGAGAATGACAGAATCAATGACAGAATCAATGACAGAATCAATCTGTAGAGAGAAACAGAGAGATACATCTCTCTGTAGAGAGTTTAGCTTGTAAAGATAAAGAGTAATCAATGAATCATTTAGTTTCAGTGTGTTCCTCATCAGCCAGAGCTGTGTAAGGCAGTTCATTGTCCCTTTCAGTTCATTGTCAAACCCCTCCAGGGAAGGTGAATCAACCTCCTCCCTGGGCAGCCTATTCCAATGCCCAATGACCCTTTCCATGAAAAACTTCCTCCTAATCTCCAGCCTAAATCTCCCCTGGTGGAGCTTGAGGCCATTCCCTCTTGTCCTGTCCCCTGTCCCTTGGGAGAAGAGCCCAGCTCCCTCCTCTCCACAACCTCCTCTCAGGGAGTTGTACAGAGTAATGAGGTCTCCTCTCAGCCTCCTCTTCTCCAGGATAAACACCCCCAGCTCTCTCAGCCATTCCTCATAGGGCCTGTTCTCCAGCCCCTTCACCAGCTTCATGGCTCTTCTCTGAACTCACTCCAGAGCCTCAACATCCTTCTTGTGCTGAGGGGCCCACAACTGAACACAGGATTCAAGGAGCAGCCTCACCAGTGCTGAGTCCAGAGGGAGAATCACCTCCCTGGCCCTGCTGGTCACACCATTTCTGATCCAAGCCAAGATGCCATTGGCCTTCTTGGCCACCTGGGCACACTGCTGGCTCATCGACCAACACCCCCAGGTCCCTCTCCTCCTGGCAGCTTTCTAGACAGACTTCTCCCAGTCTGTAGCTCTGCATAGGGTTGTTGTGCCCCAAGTGCAGGACCCACCATTTGGTTGTGTTAAACCTCATCTCATTGCACTCAGCCTATGGATCCAGCCTGTTTAGGTCCCTTTGCAGAGCTTCCCTACCCTCCAGCAGATCCACACTTGAACACAGCTTAGTGTCATCTGCAAGCTTGCTAAGGGACTTGCTAAGGCTAACTTGCTCATAGCAAAGTTAGTCAGCATTTCCAGCCCAGGCTGGAACACCTCTGGCAGCAATAATGAGGCTGTGCAGCCCTCTAGTGCCTGCTCCCAGCTGTGGTTTTGGTGAAACCGCATCACGGACACCACTGGCTGTGGCCAAGCAGACTGCTTTCTGTCCCATCAATCACTAACCCATGTCCCTCAGCACCTCGTCTACCCGTCCCTTAAACCCCTCCAGGGAAGGCGACTCAACCCCCTCCCTGGGCAGCCTGTTCCACTGCCCAATGACCCTTTCCATGAATTTTTTCCCTAATGTTGAGCCCGAACCTCCCTTAGAACAATCATAGAACAACCAGGTTGGAAGAGACCCATGGGATCCCTTGTAAATCTGAGATCTAGGTGGGTGAAATGATGAGTTTTTTCTCCTATTCCTTGACCTTATCCACGAGGGCTGAACTCTTCCCTTCCACCTGTGGCATCGTAGAATCATTAGGGTGGAAAAGACTTTCAAGATGACACCAACTGTACATTCCATCAACACCAAGCACCTCATCTCCCTGACTTTTAAACACCTCCAGGGATGGGGACGCCACCACCTCCCTGGGCAGCCTCTGCTAGCTCTCAAGAGCACTTTCTGGGAAGGAGATGTTCCTAATGTCCAACCTAAACTTCCCCTGATGCAGCTTAAGTCCATTCCCTCTTGTCCCACCAGCTCTGGTTTGGGATGCAAGGAGATCCAGGCTTCCTCAGGGTCTCTACTCCATCTGTCCATATGATTGGACTCGATGAGCCGATGGGTCCCTTCCAACCTGGTTGTTCTATGATTCTATGATCTCTGCAGGAGCTGCACTTCAACACTTGCCTTTAATGCAGCTGCTCCTGTTCCCTCTGGCAAACACAACCTGATTGTCCCCAAATGAGTCCAAAACTGGGTCAAGAGTCAGATAGCATCAAGGTCACAGCCCTGTGCCAGCTCAGCCCTTTGCCACCCACTCAGCGGCAGTTCCCACCCCTGCTTAGGGCCACAAGTGGCTTTTAGAAAGGTTTTTCTCCCCTCGTATCCCGACTTACCTCCACTTTTTGCTACCTGGTGGCTTTCTGAAGACCCCGAAGAACAACTTTGGAAGAGATCAGGCTTTTCTTCCCCAACCCCACATCAGGGATGCAGCAGCAAACTCCTGGTGTTACCTGGCATGACCTTTCTTTGCTGAGCACAAGTCCCTGCAGTCTTCCCTTCCCATTGGTGGAGCCTAACGAGGTCCAGACCCCATCCCAAATCCTCTCCAGGTGTGAAACTGGCCAGAACAGGCCAGTTCTGGGCCCCTCACCACAAGAAGGATGTTGAGGCTCTGGAGTGAGTCCAGAGAAGAGCAACGAAGCTGGGGAAGGGGCTGGAGAACAGACCCTATGAGGAGCGGCTGAGAGAGCTGGGGGGGTTTATCCTGGAGAAGAGGAGGCTGAGAGGAGACCTCATTGCTCTCTACAACTACCTGAAAGGAGGTTGTGGAGAGGAGGGAGCTGGGCTCCTCTCCCAAGGGACAGGGGACAGGACGAGAGGGAATGGCCTCAAGCTCCACCAGGGGAGATTTAGGCTGGAGATTAGGAGGAAGTTTTTCACAGAAAGGGTCATTGGGCATTGGAATAGGCTGCCCAGGGAGGAGGTTGATTCCCCTTCCCTGGAGGTGTTTAAGGGACGGGTGGATGAGGTCTTGAGGGACTTGGTTTAGTGTTTGATAGGAATGGTTGGACTAGAAGATCCGATGGGACCCTTCCAACCTGGTTGTTCTATGATTCTATGATTCTATGAAATGAATCCAGCCTCACCTGCCCTTCCCACTGCAGCTCTGGGGGCTCAGCACATACTTTTCGGAACTGTGGGGAGAGTGGTTGCTCCACCTGCCATAGATAGAAGTTAACACATCTCCTTTGTTTTGATAGGAATGGTTGGACTCGGTGATCTGGTGGGTCTCTTCCAGCCTGGTGATTCTATGATTCTGTGATTCCTTGTGGACATAAAAACCTTTCCTCATCTATCGCTTACAGCAGTTGGGAGTGACCTGTTCTCGTGGGTGATGCTGAGGGCTCGGTTCAGCTGCCTGAGCTTCTGCTGAGCACCAGAGGGCACCTGGAACAGCCCCTGAGGCTGCCAGAGGCACCAAATGATCCCAGCAGACCTCTGTCCAAGGGGTTCCCTCAGCACAAGAAGGATGTTGAGGCTCTGGAGCGAGTCCAGAGAAGAGCAACGAAGCTGGGGAAGGGGCTGGAGAAGAAGAGGAGCGGCTGAGAGAGCTGGGGGGGTTTATCCTGGAGAAGAGGAGGCTGAGGGGAGACCTCATTGCTCTCTGCAACTCCCTGAGAGGAGGTTGTGGAGAGGAGGGAGCTGGACTCTCCTCCCAAGGGACAGGACGAGAGGGAATGGCCTCAAGCTCCACCAGGGGAGATTTAGGCTGAACATTAGGAAAAAGGTTTTCACAGAAAAGATGATTGGGCATTGGAATAGGCTGCCCAGGGAGGTGGTTGATTCACCTTCCCTGGAGGTGTTTAAGGGACAGATGGACGAGGTGCTGAGGGACATGGATAATGATTGATAGGAGTGTTTGGACTCGATGATCTGATGGGTCTCTTCCAACCTGGTTGTTCTATGATTCTATGATTCTGCTGCTGGGATGGATTTGGCCACCTACAGCCATTGGCTGGGGCAGAAACAGGTGCTCCGTCCCGGCACACAGACCCCTCTGGAAAGCTGCTTTTTTTTTGCCTGGAAAGCTTTAAAAGGCCCAACTTTGATGTGTTTTCCTTCCCCACAGAGATGATTCACTGTGCTTTCCTCTGTAAACAGTGGGTGGGTCCCAGCTGGGTTTCCGGGAGCCACAGGGCACTGATCCCTGACTTGGGGAGACACAGCTCTGCGCCTCCTTCTCCTCATCCTCCCAACCTGTCCTTGAAGTGCAAGTGTGGGAGCAAAGTCCCTTGGGAGAAGAGCCCAGCTCCCTCCTCTCCACAACCTCCTCTCAGGCAGTTGCAGAGAGCAATGAGGTCTCCCTCAGCCTCCTCTTCTCCAGGTTTATTTTATTTTTTCCAAGGGAGTAGTTGCAAGGCTAGCTGAAAGGAATTTCTCAAGAAGAGCTGACATCTGCTGGAGGGTAGGGAGGCTTCGCAGGGGGACCTGGACAGGCTGGAGCGCTGGGCAATGTCCAACGGCATGAGGTTTAACACGGCCAAATGCCGGGTCCTGCACTTGGGGCACAACAACCCTATGCAGAGCTACAGACTGGGAGAAGTCTGGCTAGAAAACTGCCAGGAGGAGAGGGACCTGGGGGTGTTGGTTGACAGTGACTGAACATGAGCCAGCAGTGTGCCCAGGTGGCCAAGAAGGCCAATGGCATCTTGGCTTGGATCAGAAACGGTGTGACCAGCAGGGCCAGGGAGGTGATTCTCCCTCTGGACTCAGCACTGGTGAGGCCACTCCTTGAATCCTGTGTTCGGTTGTGGGCCCCTCAGCACAAGAAGGATGTTGAGGCTCTGGAGTGAGTCCAGAGAAGAGCAACGAGGCTGGTGAAGGGGCTGGAGAACAGAACCTATGAGGAGCGTCTGAGAGAGCTGGGGGTGTTTATCCTGGAGAAGAGGAGGCTGAGAGGAGACCTCATTACTCTCTACAAGTACCTGAAAGGAGGTTGTGGAGAGGAGGGAACTGGGCTCTTCTCCCAAGGGACAGGGGACAGGACGAGAGGGAATGGCCTCAAGCTCCACCAGGGGAGATTTAGGCTGGAGATTAGGAGGAGGTTTTTCACACAGTGGGTCATTGGGCATTGGGAGAGGCTGCCCAGGGAGGTGGTTGAGTCCCCTTCCCTGGAGGTGTTTAAGGGACAGGTGGATGAGGTATTGAGGGACTTGGTTTAGTGTTAGATAGGAATGGTTGGACTAGAAGATCCGATGGGTCCCTTCCAACCTGGTTGTTCTGTGATTCTGTGATTTCCCTTTGGTGTTTTTCACGGAGCATTTGTGGGCAGCGTGGGAACCAGCGTGGTGTGTGCCCCACACCAGAAAAAAAGCTTCTCATCCTGTAATAGAGTCCCTGATCCAACCTGCTGCCCTGGAACGCTCCGTCTCCTTAGGCTAGAGATTAGGAGGAGGTTTTTCACAGAAAGGGTCATTGGGCATTGGAATAGGCTGCCCAGGGAGGGGGTTGAGTCACCTTCCCTGGAGGTGTTTAAGGCACCGGTGGATGAGGTCCTGAGGGACATGGGTTAGTGTTTGATAGGAATGGTTGGACTCGATGATCCGATGGGTCCCTTCCAACCTGGTTCTTCTATGATTCTATGATTCTTTCCCCCCGGGATGGACTCTCCCTGGCCTGTCACACTCAGCATTTCCATCACACTCTCCATCGGAAGACAAGAGGTTTCCCAAGGGGGTAAAGCAGAAGTGAGAGTAAAGGCAAGTGAGGCTGCAGGGAAGCCAGTCCTTTTACCAGAAATGTCCAAGCTGGCTGCTGATGCAGCATTGCTACCTCTCAGCATCTCCCAAAAGCAGGCAGCCACCTCCAGCTGGTGGCAGGATGGAGGTTTCCACTGGGGCTGCTGGTTGTGGAGGAGCCACCCCGAAGATTACGGGATGGAAATGGCTTCATGGAATGAAAGCAGCACAAAAGGCATCTCTGGGCTAGGAGTTCATTCCCCTCCAGAAACATTCTGTAAGGATTCTCCCTATGCTATCCACCCAGGGCTGACATTTCTCCAAGCTTTATCATAGAATCATAGAAGAACCACGTTGGAAGAGACCCATCGGATCATTGAGTCCAACCATTCCTATCAAACACTAACCCATGTCCCTCAGCACCTCGTCCACTCGTCCCTTAAACACCTCCAGGGAAGGTGACTCAACCCCCTCCCTGGGCAGCCTCTGCCACTGCCCAATGACCCTTTCCGTGAAAAGTTTTTTCCTGATGTCAGCCATTCCTGCAAGTTGCCCCTCGGAGCCCTGCGCAGGGGCTAACGGGAAAGGGGCTCGACTGGAACTTGCTCGGACGCAAATATCTTCAGAAGAGTGACTCAGCCTTGTGGTTTTCCTCCCTTCTCCGCCGGCAGATTTGGCTCCCGAAGAGTTTCGGGGCTGCTGGCAGGGCAGGGCTGCGATGGGCATCCCTTCCCATGCCCTCCTGCATCTCCCGGGCTTCTTCTGCCCCAGTCATCCATTACTCTGCAAACTCCGCTGGGACAGGGAGAACTGCCAGAATCTGTGGACCAGGGCTGGAGGGGAAACAGGAACCCCGAGGGGAAAAACAACCCGAGAAACTCCCTTCCCACCCCCCCGGCCAGGCTTCCTCCAGGGATGCCAGAGCAGACTGGTTTGTGCTGCTGGAGCGGCGAGCGGCGTGGGGTACGTGCTGCCCTCAGCACTTCTCCAAGGGCAGAACAAGGAGCTCTCTGGAGTGGTAAACGCTCTTTGTGGTGATTGCACCATCCAAACCCTTTGCACGTCCCCTGTTTGTTTCCGTTTCTCTCCTGGGTGGAAGTGTGGATCTGCTGGAGGGTCCAGAGGCTCTGCAAAGGGATCGGAAAAGGCTGGATCCATGGGCTGAGACCAATGGGATGAGGGTTAACAAGGCCAAATGGGGGATCCTGCACTTGGGGCACAACAACCCTGAGCAGTTCCAGACTGGGAGAAGTCTGGCTGGAAACTGCCTGGAGGAGAGGGACCTGGAGGGGTTGGTTGACAGCGACGGAACATGAGCCAGCAGTGTGTCCAGGTGGCCAAGAAGGCCAATGGCATCTTGGCTTGGATCAGAAATGGTGTGACCAGCAGGGCCAGGGAGGTGATTCTCCCTCTGGACTCAGCACTGGTGAGGCCGCTCCTTGAATCTTGGGGTCAGATCTGGCTCCTCAGCACAAGAAGGATGTTGAGGCTCTGGAGTGAGTCCAGAGAAGAGCAACGAAGCTGGGGAAGGGGCTGGAGAAGAAGAGGAGCAGCTGAGAGAGCTGGAAGCGTTTATCTTGGAGAAGAGGAGGCTGAGAGGAGACCTCATTGCTCTCTGCAACTCCCTGAGAGGAGGTTGTGGAGAGGAGGGAGCTGGGTTCTTCTCCCAAGGGACAGGGGACAGGATGAATGGCCTCAAGCTCCACCAGGGGAGGGCCAGACTGGACATTAGGAAAAATATTTCACAGAAAGGGTCATTGGGCAGTGGCAGAGGCTGCCCAGGGAGGTGGTTGATTCCCCTTCCCTGGAGGTGTTTAAGGGACGGGTGGACGAGTTGCTGAGGGACATGGGTTAGTGTTTGATGGGAATGGTTGGACTCAATTCTGTGACTTAAGAGATTTCACCCAATTTCTATCTCCCTGGCCTGAGGGCAGAAGGTCCTAAAGGATGTGAAAATCTGACATGGGATAAAAATAGCCGCCCAGGTGGAGGGGGAACCCACATTCATGGAGACAGCCTGAGCGAAACCCCAGCTGCCCACGCAAAGGTCTGCAGGGCAGAGAGGCAGAGTGAGGCCCTGCAGCACAAAAACACTTAATACCATCCAGGACTTCACAGGGGGAGGTTTCTTGCAAGACAGAATCATAGAATCACAGAATCACCAGGTTGGAAGAGACCCATCGGATCATCGAGTCCAACCATTCCTATCAAACACTAACCCATGTCCCTCAGCGTCCATCCTGGGGGTTGCAGGCTCGACGTGGGCTCCTCTAGGCTCTCTGTGCATAAAACATAAGCCTGAGATCCCAAACCAAGCGGCTGAGAGCAGGCTGAGCCACCCCAGATCTGAGGCTGCTGGTGCAGGCCTTCAAACCCCATTTTGAGGGTTCAGGCTCCACGTATCTGCCAGAACTGCTTGGTTTTTTTAGAGTGAGGGCTTCTCTGGCCTCGTGCAGTCACAGTTTCGCAGCAGCAAAAGCACCTGCTGAGCCCAAACTGCCCCAAACAACCTGTTGTTCATCCCAGGGACAAGGCCGAGATGTGGTTTCCCTCACATATTTCATTTTTCAGTGGAGGAACAGGGGCTCGCAGGTGGTTTGCTGGCTCAGAGGAGAGAGAAAAGGAAAGAACCACTGAATCACAAAAAGGCCCAGGGAGAATCACCAGGCTGGAAAGGACCCACTGGATCATCGAGCCAAACCATTCCCATCAGGAGGCTGCAGGAAGCTCCGGCTTCCCCCTGATAAACACGGAGCCGCGATGCTTCCACAGGGAGCAAGGCCAGGCTGCTCCTTGCTCCCACCCACAGGGGATAACCAGGGGGGGACCTGGGGAAACACGGCCCAGGAACAACTCTGAGTCTCAGCTGCTCTCATGTCGTGGGGACGGGATGGTTTCCCACTCTTCCAACCTCTGCCCAAGAGACCCACAAAATCTTGATGCTGGGTGGTGATGCCAGCTCTACGCATACTCCTCTTCTTCCTCCCTCCTCTTTTCTTTCTACAGCTCATATCATGTGAGCTGATATCTGGTTTGGATCAGAAATAGTGTGACCAGCAGGGCCAGGGAGGTTCTTCTCTCTCTGGACTCAGCACTGGGGAGACCAAACCTTGAATCCTGTGTTCAGTTGTGGGCCCCTCAGCACAAGAAGGATGTTGAGGCTCTGGAGTGAGTCCAGAGAAGAATCACGAAGCTGGGGAAGGGGCTGGAGAAGAAGAGGAGCAGCTGAGAGAGCTGGGGGTGTTTATCCTGGAGAAGAGGAGGCTGAGGGGAGACCTCATTGCTCTCTGCAACTCCCTGAGAGGAGGTTGTGGAGAGGAGGGAGCTGGGCTCTTCTCCCAAGGGACAGGGGACAGGACGAGAGGGAATGGCCTCAAGCTCCACCAGGGGAGATTTAGGCTGGAGATTAGGAGGAAGTTTTTCACACAGAGGGTCATTGGGCATTGGAATAGGCTGCCCAGGGAGGGGTTTGATTCACCTTCCCTGGAGGGGTTTAAGGGACAGGTGGACGAGGTGCTGAGGGACATGGTTTAGTGTTTGATAGGAATGGTTGGACTCGATGATCCAATGGGTCTCTTCCAACCTGGCGATTCTGTTAAAAGAAGTCCCAGCAGGCACACGTGCTCACCCTATCAGAGCTGGTGGCCACCGCTAGGGACTGCATGCCCTGCCATAACGTCCCAGGGGACGTCACCTATCACCTTAGCAGAGGTGACGCATTGAAAGAGGAGGCACCTGGACTACAGAAGGGCTAGGCTGGGATACTCCTGAGTCCCAAGGGGATTTTTCCACTCCCAAAGGGAATTTTCACCCCCAAAGGGAATTTTCACTCCCAAAGCAAGAGGCTGAGCTGGTCAGGCAGCCACCCCTGAGCTTGGGCCAAGGAGTTAACCCTCAAGCATCACCTCTGCTCAACCAGAGAATCGTAGAATCGTAGAACAACCAGGTTGGAAGAGACCCACGGGATCATCGAGTCCAACCATTCCTATCGAATCCATCCAAGAAGTGCTGAGCAGCCTGATATGAGCAGAAGGGGGGGTCACAGCCTTCCCAGGAAAGCAGCCCCCTCTCCAGCATCCGTCTTTTCGCGGGAAGCAGAGGCTGCTGGGGCCATGGCACGGGGATGCCGCTCACTCGCTCCCTCCCACGGCTTCCCCTTTTCTCAGAAAGCCTGGAAACTGAAGGTGAAAGAAGTGGGTGGAAACTCTCTGCACGGCTGCCGTCCAGGAAGAGAAGTGAGTAACTCACTGCAATATTTAACAGCCCCTCCAGCCTCACCGCTCGCAGACGCCTGGACGGGAGACGGAGCTGCTGGGTGAGTGTCAAGGTGAGGGAGGGTCTGCGCTGGGGTCGGGGGATTTAGGGGAGATTTAGGCTGGAGATTAGGAGGAAGTTTTTCGCACAAAGGGTCATTGGGCATTGGAATAGGCTGCCCATGGAGGTGGTTGATTCACCTTGCCCGGAGGGGTTTAAAGCACAGGTAGATGAGGTCCTGAGGGACGTGGTTTAGTGTTTGATAGGAATGGTTGGACTCGATGATCCGATGGGTCTCTTCCAACCTGGTGATTCTGTGATTAGTGGGAGAAGCGCCAGAACCTACGTGTGGGATTTGAGCATCTTCACTTTTATCCTTGGGGTTTGTTTTCTTTTTTTTGTTAATCTGCAAAAACGGAGCTGATCTGCTAATATTTCCATCAGGCAGGAGGGAGAACACACAAACACACACACACAACTGTTCATGCAAACTTCCCAGGAAGACAAAGTGAAACGTCCTGGATTAACACCCTGGCCACCAGAATCATTATCTGAAGGGATACCTGGGGGGTCCTGGCAAGGCATCTGCATCCAGTTGTGTTTTGAAACACATTCTCTGGAGGTGTTTAAGGCACAGGTAGATGAGGTCCTGAGGGACATGGGTTAGTGTTTGATAGGAATGGTTGGACTCGATGATCCGATGGGTCTCTTCCAACCTGGTTGTTCTATGATTCTGTGAGGAAGAGGGGAGCCCTGCGTCCTCCCCTGGCTGAACCCAGCAAGGGCTCAACTGGTGCTGTGCTGCTTTCTGGGTGCTGGGCTTGGCCCTGCATGAGCATCTGCTTCCCCGCATCCACCTCCCGACACAGATCGCTGTCGGGAAATACAATCACGTGGCCCCTGTGCTCCAAGGGGCTCTGCCAGGCTGCTTCGCTGGGTATTGAATCTCCGCTGATATTATTATTTGAAGAAGGCCAATGGCATCCTGGCTTGGATCAGAAATGGTGTGACCAGCAGGGCCAGGGAGGTTCTTCTTCCTCTGGACTTAGCACTGGTGAGGCTGCTCCTCCAATCCTGTGTTCAGTTGTGGGCCCCTCACCACACAGAAGAGCAACGAAGCTGGGGAAGGGGCTGGAGAAGAAGAGAAGCGGCTGAGAGAGCTGTGGGTGTTTAGCCTAGAGAAGAGGAGGCTGAGACACCTCCCAGGAGCATCCCGAAAATACCAAGGAAGCATATGCTGTCTCGAGGAGGGATGGGTCTGGAAGCAGGATGCTGGGTAGTGACCTCCCTTTGCATGCAGAGCAGGAGCCCAGTTTGCTCGAGGGGAGCAACAGGCTCCTGCACCCCACATCGCTCGTGGTGCTGCGCTACAGCAAAGACTCCACTTTGCTCCCTGCTCCTGGTACAGCTCAGTCCCAGGGGTGCTGGGGATGCCATGGGGACACCAATGGCAGGAGCAGCCAAGAGTGAAAGAAAAGAGTTGAAGCTCATCTCAGTCTGCATCCCCCAGACCTGGGGGTGTTGGTCGACAGCAACTGACCATGAGCCAGCAGTGTGCCCAGGTGGCCAAGAAGGCAAATGGCATCCTGGCTTGGATCAGAAATGGTGTGACCAGCAGGGCCAAGGAGGTTCTTCTCCCTCTGGACTCAGCACTGGTGAGGCTGCTCCTTGAATTCTGTGTTCAGTTGTGGGCCCCTCAGCACAAGAAGGATGTTGAGGCTCTGGAGAGAGTCCAGAAAAGAGCAACAAAGCTGGTGAAGGGGCTGGAGAACAGAACCTATGAGGAGCGTCTGAGAGAGCTGGGGGTGTTTATCCTGGAGAAGAGGAGGCTGAGAGGAGACCTCATTGCTCTTTACAACTACCTGAAAGTAGGTTGTGGAGAGGAGGGAGCTGGGCTCTTCTCCCAAGGGACAGGGGACAGGATGAGAGGGAATGGCCTCAAGCTCCACCAGGGGAGATTTAGGCTAGAGATTAGGAGGAAGTTTTACATGGAAAGTGCTATTGGGCAGTGTCAGAGGCTGCCCAAGGAAGGGGTTGATTCACCTTCCCTGGATGGTTTTAAGGGACGGGTGGATGAGGTCTTGAGGGACTTGGTTTAGTGTTAGATAGGAATGGTTGGACTAGAAGATCCGATGGGTCCCTTCCAACCTGGTTGTTCTGTGATTCTATGATTTCAACACCCTCCTTCTCATCCCATCCAGGCAAAACTGCTTCCCCCTGTGCCTTTTGAGACAAAATGCTCCAGCGTTCATGGGCAGGACACTGCAAGCAGATTCTGGAGCTGAACTGCTCCGTCTCACGGGCACAGGGCACAGCAGAACATGCACCAAGCAGCTGCTAATCTGTACCCACATCATCTCCCTGGGGTCACAGGGAGAAGGGATGAGGAGAAGAAAGAAGGGGATGACTCAATGATCCGTTGGGTCTCTTCCAACCTGGTTATTCTATGATTCTATGAGCACCTTCAGGGAGGGCTTGTTGGGACTATTCCCTTCCTGCCTGCTTGAAACCTTTCCCCTTTCTTTGCAAACCTGCCACATGAAGGAAGGACAGGGAGAAAGGCTTTTCCCTCACCTCGGTTCACAAAGGTGGTGGTTGCTCAGAGGAGCTGAGAGCTGAAAATGAATCATAGAATCACCAGGTTGGAAGAGACCCATCGGATCATCGAGTCCAACCATTCCTATCAAACACTAACCCATGTCCCTCAGCACCTTGTCCACCCATCCCTTAAACCCCTCCAGGGAAGGTGATTCAACCCCCGCCCTGGGCAGCCTCTGACACTGCCCAGTGACCCTTTCTGTGAAGAATTTTTTCCTAATGTCCATCCTGACCCTCCCCTGGTGGAGCTTGAGGCCATTCCCTCTCATCCTGTCACTAGGAGAGCAGCTGGCACTTCAAACATAAGCAACTCTTCCCTGCTTTGAGGGTAAATGCCTCAGAGAGGCCTTTTAGAGCTTAAAAAAAATGACCCAGAAAGGTTTCCCATGTGTTTAAATAGCCAAGGACCACAAGGTGACCACCTCAAGGCATGAGCTGGCCAAGGAGGAGCCCCAAAGCGCCTCAGGCCTCTCAGTCATGGCAGACGTGCAAGGTTGGCTCCTGCCTGGCCTTAGCCTCTCGGGCAGCCTGAAAGCTCTGCTTTCATAGACTCACAGAACAACCAGGTTGGAAGAGACCCATCAGATCATGGAGTCCAACATTCCCCCCTCTCCCTCTGCTCCTGCCCCTCCTGTGCCACTGTTTGTGGTCCCCACAATGTCCTGGGGCTAGGACCCCACAGCCCTCGGCTTGGCTCCTTGGGGACACTCGTGGGGACGATAAGCTCACGCTGCCCCAGCTGGACGCAGTGTCCCCACAAGAATGGATTGAAACAGAGCCCCAGGCTGAGTGTTGAGCAACCGCAGAGTTAGCTCCTTGTGCCAAGAAGTTGCTCAGCGCTTCCCCCATCAAAATCTCAGTGAGTGCTCCAAAGGCTGAGTGTCATTTCCCGTCTCTTCTGCTGCTCTGGCAGACCCCAGGGCTCCCCACTCCTGTTCTGCCAGCGTACAAGGAACTGTGACCCCCTCTCAGCAGTCACTCCGGGCTCAGTGCTGGGTCCAGCCCTGTTCAGTGTCTTCATCAATGACCTGGATGAGAGCATTGAGGGTACCCTTAGCAAGTTTGCAGATGACACTAAGCTGGGTGGAAGTGTGGATCTGCCGGAGGGTCGAGAGGCTCTGCAAAGGGACCTAAACAGGCTGGATCCATGGGCTGAGTCCAATGGCATGAGGTTTAACATGGCCAAAGGCCGGGTCCTGCACTTGGGGCACAACAACCCTATGCAGAGCTACAGACTGGGAGAAGCCTGTCTAGAAAGCTGCCAGGAGGAGAGGGACCTGGGGGTGTTGGTCGACAGCCGACTGAACATGAGCCAGCAGTGTGCCCAGGTGGCCAAGAAGGCCAATGGCATCCTGGCTTGGATCAGAAACGGTGTGACCAGCAGATCCAGGGAGGTTCTTCTCCCTCTGGACTCAGCACTGGTGAGGCTGCTCCTCGAATCCTGTGTTGAGTTGTGGGCCCCTCAGCACAAGAAGGATGTTGAGGCTCTGGAGCGAGACCAGAGAAGAGCAACGAAGCTGGGGAAGGAGCTGGAGAACAGGCCCTATGAGGAGCGTCTGAGAGAGCTGGGGGTGTTTATCCTGGAGAAGAGGAGGCTGGGGGGAGACCTCATTACTCTCTCCAACTCCCTGAGCGGAGGTTGTGGAGAGGAGGGAGCTGGGCTCTTCTCCCAAGGGACAGGGGACAGGACAAGAGGGAATGACCTCAAGCTCTGCCAGGGGAGATTTAGGCTAGAAATTAGGAGGAGGTTTTTCATGGAAAGGGTGATTGGGCATTGGAATAGGCTGCCCAGAGAGGGGGTTGATTCACTTTCCCTGGAGGTGTTTAAGGCACAGGTAGATGAGGTGCTGAGGGACATGGTTTAGTGTTTGATAGGAATGGTTGGACTCAATGATCCTATGGGTCTCTTCCAACCTGGTTGTTCTATGATTCTATGATTCCTGCTCGAGCCCCCCTGAGCTGCTGCACCTTGTGCTCCACCTGCTGCGTTTCCAACCACCCGCTTGGCACCTCCCAGTTCCAGGGGTTCCCGCAAGTGCTTGTTTTGGCATGGACAGAGCAGAGAGCTGCAAAAGAACACACAGAAGAACAGTTTAGACTGAGGGACAGGGCAAACTCCCAAATGGGATTCCTAACACACCTGCAAATACCAGCCCCACATGGAGGAGATGGCTTTACTCTTGCAGCTCCAGCAGGTTTAGAGAGCTCAGGGCTGACCTGAAGCTTTGCAGCAGCTCCAAGCAACAGGATGAATCACAGAACAGAATCGTAGAATAACCAGCTTGGAAGAGACCCACCGGGTCATCGAGTCCAACCATGCATGAGACATGGAAAAAAAAAATAGCAGCCAACTTGAGCGAAGTTTCCAAAGAAATCTGTGGCCACGTGTGCCATTTGTGGGGCGAGAGGTGCCAGAGTCCTCTCCTCGCAGCAGCTCCCGTTGCAGAAATCGGCATCTTTTCAGCGCACACACGGTGTTAGCAGCACAATTTGCTCTGTGCTATTTTTTTTTTCCCCCTTGCAGATGGAGCCGCAGCCGGCTGGGGCCAGGAGAAGCCAACACGCGCTGGCTGCTTGGCTCTGAGAACTGAATTCCATAGGCGTTAAAGCCTCCAGAAATGCCCTATGGATTCAGTTCTGCAGCTGGGCAGCAAATAAGCCTCAAACCTTCTGGGAGAGAAAGCGGCAGCGAGCTGTTCCTGCAAGGCACATCCCAGTCTGCGCCCACACAGGGACCAGAGTGTGGATGGAGGTGAGTTACAGCCACTCAGGTGGCAAAGCACAGCAAGTTTGCAGATGACACTAAGCTGTGTGCAAGTGTGGATCTGCTGGAGGGTAGGGAGGCTCTGCCAAGGGACCTAAACAGGCTGGACCCATGGGCTGAGTCCAACGGGATGAGGTTTAACACGGCCAAATGGCGCATCCTGCACTTGGGGCACAACAACCCTATGCAGAGCTACAGACTGGGAGAAGCCTGGCTGGAAAACTGCCAGGAGGAGAGGGACCTGGGGGTGTTGGTCGACAGCTGACTGACCATGAGGCAGCAGTGTGCCCAGGTGGCCAAGAAGGCCAATGGCATCCTGGCTTGGATCAGAAATGGTGTGACCAGCAGGGCCAGGGAGGTGATTCTCCCTCTGGACTCAGCACTGGTGAGGCCGCTCCTTGAATCCTGTGTTCAGTTGTGGGCCCCTCAGCACAAGAAGGATGTTGAGGCTCTGGAGCAAGTCCAGAGAAGAGCCACGAAGCTGGGGAAGGGGCTGGAGAACAGGCCCTATGAGGAGTGGTTGAGAGAGCTGGGGGTGTTTATCCTGGAGAAGAGGAGGCTGAGGGGAGACCTCATTGCTCTCTACAACTACCTGAAGGGAGGTTGTAGAGAGGAGGGAGCTGGGCTCTTCTCCCAGGTGACAGGACAAGAGGGAATGGCCTCAAGCTCCACCAGGGGAGGTTTAGGCTAGAGCTTAGGAGGAAGTTTTTCACACAGAGGGTCATTGGAATAGGCTGCCCAGGGAGGTGGTTGATTCCCCTTCCCTGGAGGTGTTTAAGCGACAGGTGGATGAGGTCCTGAGGGACATGGGTTAGTGTTTGATAGGAATGGTTGGACTTGATGATTCAACAGGTCTCTTCGAACCTGGTGATTCCATGATTCTCTATTGGCTGGAGAAATGGCATTTAGGGTAAATTATGCAAGTCCTGGTAGTTTATGCAGTATCTGATCACCTCCAAAGGGCAAACCCCTTATTCTTCCCTGTCCTTGCATAGAAGAGCTGGTTCATGCCTAAATTAGACTCTCCCCTAAAGCTCCTTCCTGTAACAAGCAGCATCCAGCTCTGCCCTGCACCTCAAGAGGATGGAGAAGCAGCTCCTTCAGCATCCCAGATAAGGATTTGAAGCCCAAACCTTGGGTTCAGTGCTTCAGCCACCGCCCACAGGGGCTGAAAGAGCATGGAGTGAAATGCCAGTGCAGCCAGGTTGCCAAGCCCTGGCCAGCAGCTACCTAAAATACACATCCTCACCTGGGCTGGAGGCCTTTTCTGGCCCATTCAGCAAGTCCCATGGCTACCACTTGCAACACTGCTGATGCACATCAGCTTGATCTGAGGTTTCTGCAGCCTTTTTTTTTTTTTTCCCCCCAATTCAGCCTTATTGCAGCTTTATCTGGCAGCAGAGGTCACCCATTTCCAAGAAACCAGTGAGGGAAGGGGGAAATCCAGAGAGTTGCAGAGACACTTGAGCAATTGCTTAAACAGAAGTCATTATCAATTAAAAAAAATAATAATCTACTTTGACTCCACAGCAATTTAGAGCCACTGAGACCCTTCGAGTTCATCCTCACAGGCTCTCTCCTTCGCCAGGGAGCATCCAGGTCCCTCCTGTAATAGCTCCTTCTCCCACACAGCGTCTCAGGAGGCTGCAGTGGGATGGATCTGGTCTCCTGTTTCTTCCAAAGGCTCAGAAAGTCCTTGCTGGACCCCAAAGAGCTGCCGGGCAAACTGAGGCAAGGCAGAGCACTGCCAAGCAGAGCTAGAAGAATAATCCACCTCAACTGGCCAAGAGCCACCTAAGAAGTCATCCCTAATTTTTTAAAAAAAGGAGTCAGATCAGGCTGCAAGTTCACTTGCAAAGATCACTAAAAAACTAGAAACAAATAAGCATTTGCACTTAAAGTCTTTTTATTTATAATCATTTAAAAGGCACAGAAATTCACAAGCAAGTCAGATTGAACCCCTCGTGACCCTCCAGGTACAACTCTGCAGCTCGACCCTTCCCAGAGACCAAGGTGTGAAAGTGCTGTGGTTCACACGGCTCCAGTAAACCCTGCTGGAGCACCAGGACCTCCAACCAGAGCAAAGCCAGAGCAAGAACAGGACCTCAGGCAGCAATTTCAACAAGGACACGTGGCCAGAACTGAGCACCGAGACACCAGGATCTCCTGCTGGAGTGCAGGGAAGTGCTGTGTAGAGGCATCTCGTAGTCATTAAGCACAATCATGAACAGCGGTGACAAGACACACAGATCATCATTCGTTACAGTGTTCAAGAACCCTCCTTCCCAGGCCTGCACTGACCCCAGCCTGGAGAAAATCCCATTCTGATCTCCGTAACCAAGTGCCAGGAAGAGGCTCATCTTCTCATCAAGGGCTGCTGCCTGGAAACCACCACCCGTCCCACCCCTAGACTGTGACTACCCAACCAAACCAGTGGAAATCAAATGTCCCTTTCAAAACCAGCACCAAGTTGGTGACCGGACGCAGTCAAGCGCCACAAGGGCTTCTTCACAGGGCATTGTGCCAACAGGATAAGGCTGCCAAAAGCTTCTGGAGGGCGAGGAGCAGCTAAAAGCCAACAGGAGTGGGTGCATCTTGCCAGCTGCGCCAAGAACAGCTGCCGACTAGTTTCCATGAGCATCTGTCCATCGGGGGACTGACCACATCAATGCCTCAGTTTCTTTTTCTTCTTACGGTTCCGATCCTCACCGCTGTCGTCTGCCTCACTGGCACTTGGGGTCACAACCCGTTGAATGACTTCTCTTTCCACGGCATATTCCTGCTCTCCCACCTTAGGGTCCCCCTTGACCAAGAACTCCCCTTTCCGGTAGGTTATGGAAACGTTGGTGCGCGGGTAGGTGCCGTAAACCCTCCGGAGATCATCCTTGACAAATTCCGGGAGGTTTTTCCTCGGTCCAAACACCTTTCCGAGCTTCCCCCACTGAAGCTCCCCTCTCATGGTGAAGCCTTCGGGCCACATGTCTCGATACTGGTCTGACCTCTGGTAGGCAGTGGAGGGATAATAGTTTGCGTAGGGGTTGTACAGAGGGACGGGGACCAAAGGAGGGAAGGGCCAGGCGTAGTACGGACGGAAGCAGGGATTGGAAGCGCCGTAGAGGTGATGATACTCCACCTGGCCTCCCATGTAGTCAGGGTAGCCATTCCGGTCCACCACTAAGGTGATGGGGCGGCCGTAGAAGTTGGGCATGGGAATGGGAGGAAGCATCACGGAGCTGGGCACGTCTTCCGCTCTCCCGGCCTGCAGAGGTGGGTAGGCGTAGGCAGAAGGTGGGTAAAACTCCCGGGGAACAAAGCTGGACTGGTACATGGTAGAGGAGGAGTCGGGTTTTTACGCAAGGGACATTCCTTCAAGAGCGATTGCCAAGCCTTAAAAGCTGTGAGGACAGGAGGGGAAGAGAAATAATTTACATTGGTCATTGAATCATAGAATCACGAGGTTGGAAGAGACCCACTGGATCATCGAGTCCAACCATTCCCATCAATCTCTAACCCATATCCCTCAGCACCTTGTCCACCTGCACCTTAAACCCCTCCAGGGAAGGTGACTGAACCACATACATTCATTCACATACAATCAATCACATACATTCCAGAACCTGCTTGAATAAGGAGATATGCCCAGCACTGCGAACGAACCAATTAATTAATTGAGATCCTCATACCTGCAGCTTGCAAGGGCAGTTACACACCAAGAACCAAAGCAGAATCGTATCAGCAGCCACTTGCTGCTCCGCAAGACTCATCGTTTCACTCACCTAGATCTCAGAATTACAAAGGGAGGTTCAGGCTCAACATTTGGGAAAAAAAAAAAATCATGGAAAGGGTCATTGGGCAGAGTCAGAGGCTGCCCAGGGAGGGGGTTGAGTCACCTTCCCTGGAGGGGTTTAAGGGATGGGTGGACGAGGTGCTGAGGGACATGGGTTAGAGTTTGATGGGAATGGTTGGACTTGACCCAGTGGGTCTCTTCCAACCTGGTGATTCTAGGAAAAATGAAAAGTCCAAAAATAAAGAAAACAGGCAGAGAAAGGGAAAAGGACGCATCCCAGCTCTGCTGAAATCATTTCAGCTGCTCTCCTGCCCAGACAAGGAGACGGTAAATAATATAAAAAAAAAAATCTTCAACTGTCCTTGACTCTTTCCCCATCCTCCCACAGCCCTGAGTCTGTTCTGATAAGCAAACAAGGGCTATGCCTGCCGTGTGCTCCCAGAGCAAAATACAAATCTATGTTTCCTCTGACAACTTCTCACGTAAAGACACATCATTTTGGTCTCACAAATTATCATGTGCATAGAAGCATGAATTTGTCTTCAGCAACTCTTGTCTTGAGCCAAATCTGTTCCTAGCCTACCCTCAGCAGATAAACCAAGCACTCTCCAGGGCATTAAGCAATGTCCTCCCATGACTCATTATCCTCTCCCCAAGGGCAGGAAGGGAAGCTGTACACAGCAGGGTTCTTTTTTTAAAAAAACACTTTGCTACCAAAGACAGGAAAAGAGCAGGTACAGGACTAAAGGCAGTAAGATTTAGAATCACAGAATCGTAGAACAACCAGGCTGGAAGAGACCCACTGGATCATCAAGCCCAACCATAATCATCCCATTCCATTCTGTTCCCACTGCTTTGGGGCTCAACTCCAGCCTCCCCAGTCAACCCATTCCCTCCCTAGTCAACCCTTTCCCTCCTCATCACCATTTCTCTCTACGGAGCTCAGATCCCAAAAGCTCTTTTCGCTTTAGATGTATCTACAGAGTCATCTCTCACACAAGTGTTGGCCAAGAAGGTAGAAACTCATCCCACTCAATTCAGTGCTTTCCTTTAGCCTAAAAAGGAACTGGTCAATCCCTTAAGAACCAGTCAACCACAAGCAATTCTGGGTACGATACAAAGGAGTTATTTTTGTTTTCTCCTCCAACCAGCACACGCAGCCCTGGAGAAGCTGTTATTTCATCTAGTCAATGACCAGCTCTTGCTGAAAAACTACAGATGGTCCATTTGGGTGACAGGCTGTCTAAAGCACTCAGGTTTTTGCACTAAATCATAGAATCACCAGGTTGGAAGAGACCTACCGGATCATCAAGTCCAACCATTCCCACCAGTCTCTAAACCACATCCCTCAGCACCTCATCCACTTGTCCCTTAAGCTCCTCCAGGGAAGGCAAGTCAACCACCTCCCTGGGCAGCCTCAGCCAGTGCCTAACAGCCCTTTCAGGGAAGAAAAATGCAGCCCAAGCATTAATTGCCTTGATTTTGCACTCAAAAACAAAAAAACATAAGGGAAACAAGTCAGGCAGGATGGCTCACAAGAGGAAGCAACTTGTAGAAAGAAGAGAAGGAAGGAGATGAGGATTAAGCAGGGCTAGGAGCGCTCCAGGGCAGCATTGTCATACACCCAACCGCAGAAGAGAAGACTTATTCCTGGAAGCAAATAGGGTGTTGACAGCTGACACAGCACAGACAACGCTTCCCAGCCCCAGAGGAAGTTTGCAAGCCCATCAGGGCGAGTCTTGGCTCTGCCTGGCTTTGTTTGCCCAGTGCTCCGCTGCACAGCTGCCTGGAACTGCTAGCATCCCAGCATGAGAGCAGGGGGATCGCCCCAGGTTTACCTGCACAAGCCCAAGGGATCAAACCCCAGCTCCTGCCTTAGAATCATAGAATCATCAGGTTGGAAGAGACCCATCGGATCATCGAGTCCAACCATTCCTATCAAACACTAACCCATGTCCCTCAGCACCTCATCCACCCACACCTTAAACACCTCCAGGGAAGGGGAATCAACCACCTCCCTGGGCAGCCTCTGACACTGCCCAATCACCCTTTCTGTGGAAAACTTTTTCCTGATGTCCAGCCTAAATCTCCCCTGGTGGAGCTTGAGGTCATTCCCTCTAATTCTGTCCCCTGTCCCTTGGCAGAAGAGCCCAGCTCCCAGAGAGCAATGAGGTCTCCCCTCAGCCTCCTCTTCTCCAGGATAAACACCCCCAGCTCTCTCAGATGCTCCTCTTCTTCTCCAGCCCCTTCCCCAGCTTCGTGGCTCTTCTCTGGACTCGCTCCAGAGCCTCAACATCCTTCTTGTGCTGAGGGGCCCACAACTGAACACAGGATTCAAGGAGCAGCCTCACCAGTGCTGAGTCCAGAGGGAGAATCACCTCCCTGGACCTGCTGCTCACACCATTTCTGATCCAAGCCAGGATGCCATTGGCCTTCTTGGCCCCCTGGGCACACTGCTGCCTCATGGTCAGTCGCTGTCGACCAACACCCCCAGGTCCCTCTCCTCCAGGCAGTTTTCCAGCCAGGCTTCTCCCAGTCTGTAGCTCTGCATAGGGTTGTTGTGCCCCCAGTGCAGGACCTGGCATTTGGCCGTGTTAAACCTCATCCCATTGCACTCAGCCCATGGATCCAGCCTGGTCAGATCCCTTTGGAGCCTCCCTACCCTCCAGCAGATCCACACTTCCACACAGCTTAGTGTCATCTGCAAACTTGCTAAAGGTACCCTCAATGCCTTCATCCTTGCAGAGCACAGCACTGCTCTGAGTTTTTAGTAGGGGATCGCATCGAGGTTTTGGTCTGTCCCACCTTCACACCAGTGCCTGTTGTCCATATTGACCTCCAGGCTGCCTCAGCTTCCAGGAGGAGCTTTTGGGAGACCACAACTAGAGCAAAGGACTCCACAGGGCTGAGCTAGGGTGAGATAAATCCATGAGTATGAGAGGAAAGGGTGCTTTGAGAGCACCAGTACCAGCTTGCTTGCCTGACTGTCTTGCACTCAGTGGGAAGTGAGAGACAGTAGCAAGTGGTGCCTTCAGTAAAAAAAAAAAAACAAAAAACACAGGATTTTCCAGGAAGGTGATCTTTTGTTAGACCATCTGATGATCAGAAGGCACTAAAAGCCAGATGCTTAAAACCTAAAGCCCTAACAACATTACCTAGTACCACCGCTTAAGAAAAGGGTCCAGTCCCCACTCATACTCTTTACTTCACCTGCTCCTACTTCCCACATTTCTCTTGTGCCAGTAGCTGCCCTGGTTTTAGAAGTCAGCATAGGACCAAAAGAAGGGATCCCTTCCCCTCTCTCCCCATGCTCCAACTTCAAGTTCTGCTTCATCCATTACCCAACAACTGGATGTCCTGAGCAGGAAAGTGCAAAACAGTTCTTAAAGCTGAAGCTGAGCTGTCTAACACCTCCTTGGTTCCAAGAGCTACTAACAGCCATAAATACACAACAGGTCCTTGTTGGTACGGACTGAAAGGATGGACAGGCAGGCACTGGGAGCTGTGGCTGCCAGCAAGGAGCAACAGGGAACCAACCCAGCAAGAAACAAAGACAGGACCTCCTTTCCAGCAGTTTTAGCTTTGCTGCAAAAGGATTCATCCCTACTTGGCTGTACCTGAATCACAGAATCATAGAATAACCAGGTTGGAAGAGACCCACTGGATCATCGACTCCAACCATTCCCATCAATCACTAACCCATATTAAACAGCCAAGAACCAGCCTGCACCCTCATCCCTATAAATGCAGGTCCAAGCAGAAAGTTGGGTCCAATTCTTGGATACAGGGTCACAAAAGGAAACTCAGCTGCTGCTGCAAGTTTTGTTGGGAAAGTGATAAAAGTTCTTTGATACAGACTGAGCTTCCTATAGAAACACTACTGCAGCTTCTAAACCAAGAGCAGAGTGCAAAATGTACAAAAGTAACTGGAAGCCTCTGTTACTTTCCAGGCGGAAAGAGGAGAAAGAGAATGAATGAGAAGCCAGGCAAGAAAAAAAAAAAAAAGAAGGTCACATGCAGCTGAAATTAGATCCATAAGATCGTGTTCTCTGCTTCACGAGAATGATACTTCAGACTCTTGCCAGGCTCACCAGATCCGACTCCAGCAATTCCCTCACCCAGCACTCAACCATCTGGCAGAGCCTCTCCCTCCTCACACATCCCGATGCAGGTTCACGAGACTGACACCGCAGCTCTTAAAATACTTGATCTGCTGAGACAAGCACCATCAGACCCAGAGTTGCTATGGAGCAACCAACCCATGCTTGTAATACAAAACTGGAGAGAACATTTGATAGTTCAAGTACAGAGAAGACTTTTTCGCTGCTCAATTATGCAGTTACTACAGGCAATGAATCCGCCACTCATTAATACAGAAGTGCTCGAGGCTTTTCTGGTGTCTAAAGCAGCAGAAGTTACTTCCTAGCATAACAGAAGAGCACAGGGAGCTTTCTGTTGGGGTGGCAATGGAGCACAAAACACCATGAGCTGCAGAAAGCAGAGGAAAGTCCAAATCATAGAATCATTGAACAACCAGGTTGGAAGAGACCCACCGGATCATCGAGTCCAACCATTCCCATCAAACACTAACCCATGTCCCTCAGCACCTCATCCACCCATCCCTTAAACACCTCCAGGGAAGGTGAATCAACCCCCTCTCTGGGCAGCCTCTGCCAATTCTACTCTGCAAGAGTTCCTTCAGGCAGCCCTAGAGTTATCTGGTCCCTCCTGGTTATAAAATTCGTATTCACAGCCTCTAAGAGAAGTTATCCTACTTTAACCTTGATTCCTCTGCCTGGCACCAGCTACCTACAGGCACTTTATCTTGCACAGGGACAGTTTACATAACAGAGCAACATGTTTTGCACTCTGTTTGTGTACTTCCACAGCATCCTGATCTTCCAGTTGCTTGATTACACGTCTTTGCCCTTGAAGTGTTCTTAGGAGAGTCATAGAATCATAGAACAACCAGGCTGGAAGAGACCCACTGGATCATCGAGTCCAACTGTTCCTATCAAACACTAACCCATGTCCCTCAGCACCTTGTCCACCTGCACCTTAAACACCTCCAGGGAAGGTAAATCAACCACCTCCCTGGGCAGCCTGTTCCAGTGACCAATGAACGTTTCCTTGAACAATTTTTGACTAGTATCGAGCCTGAACCTCCCCTCGTGGAGCTTGAGGCCATTCCCTCTCATCCTGTCCCTTGGGAGAAGAGCCCAGCTCCCTCCTCCCCACAACCTCCTCTCAGGGACTTGCAGAGAGCAATGAGGTCTCCCCTCAGCCTCCTTTTCTCCAGGATAAACACCCCCAGCTCTCTCAGTTGCTCCTCTTCTTCTCCAGCCCCTTCCCCAGCTTCGTGGCTCTTCTCAGGACTCACTCCAGAGTCTTCTGGTGTCCTGCAAGAAGACTTCACTAGTTACAGAGCCTGGTTCTCCAGAGGGACTTCACATTCACAGAAGCATCCAATATCACAGCAAAGCCCTCTGCATTTTAACTACTTTTAAAAATACTTAGATCCCATTCCTGTGCATCCTGCATCGAGGATGTAAGTTTAGAAGGAAGGAAGGCATCAGCTCTGATGTGCTTGTTCTTCACCCCAAAAACCAGGACAGAGGAAAAGATATATTAACCAGACTTTGGGGTTGTATTACACATCAACCTTTCAGCGCATAAAACCACCTTCTGCTACAGCAGCAACACATTTACAGCTTCAATTCAAACACCTGAGCTAGAATTATCCATGGGAATACTGCTCTTATCGCATCCCCCAAGGCAAACAGCTGCAACACATGCTGAGCTAAGATTTTAGGGGAGGAACTAAAAAAAAAAAGAGCCAAAACCCCATTACAAAGAAATCCAACTACCTTCTGTTACGGTCTTTAGACAGCACAGAACATCACTTACAAGCAACATCATTGATTTTTTTTAAATGGGAATCAAAAGGCAATCTTGTGCTTCCAAGCACACAATCACCCAGAGAAGCCCTCTATGTCATTTGTCAGCAAAGGAATGATTTTTAAAGCCTATCAACACACAACAATAACAATTTGCAGCAGTGTCTTTCACAATCAGGAGATGCTAGGAAAGTCGCAGGCTAGAGCTCTGCCATGAATCAATGCTCCAACTGAGTTATGTTGCTAGATGTGGGCTCAGAGCCACTAAATGAAAGAGCAGATGTGCTAGTGCAGCAGAGACGTCGCCTCCAGAGGGATTGAAGCATTTGTGTTTCCAAAAAGCCAAGCAGAGCACAGAGCTCCTCTGTCAGATGCTACTACTGCAAACATTTACAATCAGAATCACCAGGTTGGAAGAGACCCACTGGATCATCGAGCCCAACCATTCCCATCAAACTCTAAATCATGTCCCTCAGCACCTCATCCACCTGCACCTTAAATACCTCCAGGGAAGGTGACTCAACCCCCTCCCTAGGCAGCCTCTGCCACTGCCCAAGGACCCTTTCTGTGAAGAATTTTTCCCTTATGTTGAATTTTTTCCTTATGTTGAGCCTGAACCTCACAAATATCAGTGCTGCTTTGTCATTTTAACTGGTAAAACATTGCAACACAGACTGGTTTCCAGTCCTAAGCGCAGCAAGCAGAGACAAACATTTATTTGTTGCATATGTACTCACATCCCCAGAAAAAAACAGCCAAGATGAAGTCTTCACTTAATAAAGAAGTAAGAGAGCAGGATACGCAACTTGATCTCAAGAAAGCAGGTGGCTTTCTAGAGTCTCTTTTCACCAAGATACCTTAATGACCCAAACAGAGCCAAGAGATGCACTAAGATACCAACATCACACCTTGGAGAAGCTTTCCTGGGGTAACCAGGGCTGCAACACCTGCCTGAACATGCCCTGAAAAAACAACAGGAAACTCATTCCTTTAGCAAACAGGCGACATGCTCAGGCAAAGAGCTTTAAATACCTATAAATTACTAAAAGGGAATGCAAGGTACACACCTTAACTAGGGAGATATCTTACAGAAAAAAAAAAATGGACCTTGAAGATGAAAATTCAAGCATAGCAAGAATTAAAGAATCATTGAATGATCAGGTTGGAAAAGACCCATCAGATCATTAAGCCCAACCATTCCTATCAAACACTAACTTATGTCCCTCAGCACCTCATCCACCCATCCCTTAAACACCTCCAGGGAAGGTGACTCAACCCCCTCCCTGGGCAGCCTCTGCCACTGCCCAATCACCCTTTCCATGAAATATTTTTTCATGATGTCCATCCTGACCCTCCCCTGGTGGAGCTTGAGGCCATTCCCTCTCATCCTGACCCTTGGGAGAAGAGCTCAGCTCCCTCCTCTCCACAACCTCCTCTCAGGGAGTTATAGGATGCAAGTAAAGGAACAGTTAAAGTCAGCCCATAAAGCCAGCACAGAAAGAACACTCACCAAAACTTCAGCTTCTCTCTCAAAGCAGCCAAACACTACCAGCAACACCCCAAGAACAGCAAATCTTAAAGCAACAAACTGAACAGCACAGAGGGAAGTCCACCACAGGCTGCTTCAGAAACAAACCCTCCTGCCTCTTTGTTGTGCTCTCCCACAGATATTTTTGCTTATACGCAGCCCCAGGCAGCCAAGCTGGTATTTGTACCGGCTGCTAACGGAGTAGTTTGCAATTAAGAGGCCGTACACATGGGTCCCATCAGCTCTGCCTTATTGGCAGCACCTGCACTGTGGTGGGTCCTTAGGTAAAGGGTTTAAAGAGGGTGGTGGGTTCGCTCAGCTCAGCTCTACTCTACTCTAGAGGGATGTTTGCTGCCTCTGATCCCAACAGGTGCAGCTACAGACCTACCAATCATTCCTTAATTACAAAACCTGGTGGCTGCAATTAATTGCCTGGCTCCTACGGAGTCATCAAAATGACCTGTTTGGGAAGATGCGAGTAAGTTTGATGCACAAGAGGCGCTGGGAGGTAATAGGATGCAGCGGAGCTTTTCTGAGTGCAGCAATCAGCTTTTGCTGCAGTTGTCTTTAGTGGAATTTGGGGATCGTTGGAAGGGAGCAACCAGTGCAGTGAGAGAGAGAGATTGAAGGCAATGCGTGTGCAAAAAATTGAATCGTAGAATCATAGAACAACCAGGTTGGAAGAGACCCACTGGATTATCGAGTCCAACCATTCCTATCAAACACTAAACCATGTCTCTCAGCACCTTGTCAACCCGTCCCTTAAACACCTCCAGGGAAGGTGAATCAACCACCTTCCTTGGCAGCCTCTGACACTGCCCAGTGACCCTCTGTGTGAAAAACTTCCCCCTAATCTCTAGCCTAAATCTCCCCTGGCAGAGATTAATGGTTTCCTGGGCCTCTTTTCCAGTGGAGCAGATCTGTTTAAGAGCCTTAAATTTGCTTACAGGCCAGTGGTCTTACTATGAACTGGGAATAATTCCACATGGCTACAACAGACACCAGCTTACACCTTAGCCCTGACTGACACTTGTGTACCAGAGGAATTATTCTTCACCCAGGTCGGCAGCCGACTGACCATGAGGCAGCAGTGTGCCCAGGTGACCAAGAAGGCCAATGGTATCTTGGCTTGGATCAGTAACGGTGTGACCAGCAGGTCCAGGGAGGTTCTTCTCCCTCTGGACTCAGCACTGGTGAGGCTGCTCTTTGAATCCTGTGTTCAGTTGTGGGCCCCTCAGCACAAGAAGGATGTTGAGGCTCTGGAGAGAGTCCAGAGAAGAGCAACGAAGCTGGTGAAGGGGCTGGAGAAGAAGAGGAGCAGCTGAGAGAGCTGGGGGTGTTTATCCTGGAGAAGAGGAGGCTGAGGGGAGACCTCATTGCTCTCTGCAACTCCCTGAGAGGAGGTTGTGGAGAGGAGGGAGCTGGGCTCTTCTCCCAAGGGACAGGACGAGAGGGAATGGCCTCAGGCTCCACCAGAGGAGATTTAGGCTAGAGATTAGGAGGAAGTTTTTCACACAAAGGGTCATTGGGCATTGGAACAGGCTGCCCAGGGACGGGGTTGATTCACCTTCCCTGGAGGTGTTTAAGGCACAGGTAGATGAGGTGCTGAGGGACATGGTTTAGTGTTTGATAGGAATGGTTGGACTCAGTGATGCTGTGGGTCTCTTCCAACCTGGTGATTCTATGATTCCACGAAAATGAACTCAATATATTCCACTTTTTGTAACAGAAGGACTTCTTGTATCAACCCGAGGAAGCTCTAAGGAGATGTGAAACAGCCCAAGACAGGGATAGTCTCCATACTGGAGAGACTGGGCCGGGGGGGGGGGGGGTGTGTGCAAGATGCTGATGGGCACCAGCCCCGACCATAGAGGAGGCGGCTCTTCGCCTAGAGCGGTCCTCTATGGGGGATGTGATGGGAAGGGGCGTGGCTAACGCAAACGAGGCGGCGCGCCCCGTGACCTGACACGAGATGGCGGGCGGGGCGGGGCGCCGGCTTCATTTGCCAGGAGGCAAGATGGCCGCGGGGCGCATGCGCAGAGGCGCGGGGCCGGCGGCGCTTCGGCGGCAGCAGCGGCGGGGGCAGCGCCGGTAACGGAGGCAGGTAGGCTCAGGGGGCGGCTCGGTGCCTCCTCCTCCTCCCCACCTCTGCACCGTAATGCTGCTGTGTTTCCGCGGCTGCAGTGGGGGCGGCCCGGGGATCCACCCCTTCCAATGCAGTAGGGCGGCCCAGGGGGGTCGGGGATCCCCCCCATACCCAATACAGTGGGGCAGCTGTCCTCCCCCCCCCCCCCCCCCCCCGCCCCCGCAGTGGTACGGCCCTACTGCCTGTCTCCCCCCACATTGCTCCGGGCGGTCCCACTTGGCCCGTGGGGGGAGATACAGTGGGGCAACTGTACTCCCCCCCGCCCCCGCAGTGGTACGGCCCTACCGCGTGTCTCCCCCCCGTTGCTCCGGACGGTCCCACTTGGGCCCGTGGGGGGGGACATACCCCCCTCCCTCCCCGCTGCCAGGGCCCGTGGGCAGAGGTCGCGGCGCTCTGTCCCTGCTGTGGGGCCCTGGGGGTGTGGAGAAGGCTCTGGGGGCTCAGTATCGTTCCCCTGAAACCCCCCACGCAGCCCTTGGTCTTGCAGAAGGGAGCTGGTGTGGGCACTGCTGCTTGGACTTGAGAAATCATAAGAATCATGGAATCACCAGGTTGGACAGACACCCTGGATCGAGTCCAACCATTCCTGTCAAACACTAACCCTTGTCCCTCAGCACCTTGTTCACCTGCACCTTAAACACCTCCAGGGAAGGTGACTCAACCCCCTCTCTGGGCAGCCTCTGCCAGTGACCAATGACCCTTTCTGTTAAATATTTTTTCCTTAATATCCAGCCTAAATCTCCCCTGGTGGAGCTTGAGGCCGTTCCCTCTTGTTCTCTCTTGGGAGAAGAGCCCAACTCCCTCCTCTCCACAACCTCCTTTCAGGTAGTTGTAGAGAGCAATGAGGTCTCCCCTCAGCCTCCTCCTCTCCAGGATAAACACCTTCAGCTCTCTCAGACGCTCCTCTTCTTCTCCAGCCCCTTCCCCAGCTTCGTTGCTCTTCTCTGGTCTCGCTCCAGAGCCTCAACATCCTTCTTGTGCTGAGGGGCCCACAACTGAACACAGGATTCAAGGAGCAGTCTCACCAGTGCTGAGTCCAGAGGGAGAAGAACCTCCCTGGCCCTGCTGGTCACACCATTACTGATCCAAACCAAGATGCCATTGGCCTTCTTGGCCACCTGGGCCCCTGCTGGCTCCTGTTCAACCAACACCCCCAGGTCCCTCTCCTCCAGGCAGTTTCCAGCCAGACTTCTAGTCTGGAGCTCTGCTCAGGGTTGTTGTGCCCCCAGTGCAGGATCTGCCATTTGGACACTGACAGTGCCCAATGACCCTTTCTGGGAAAAATTTTTTCCTGATGTCCAGCCTGAACCTCCCCTGGTGGAGCTTGAGGCCATTCCCTCTCATCCTGTCCCTTGGGAGAAGAGGCCAATGATGTCTGTGTCTCCCACCTCACTTAGCAGGCATCACCTGGCTCCCTGCGCTCCTTTCCCAGACCTCTGGTTAGTGGCTTGTGCCTGGTGGCCAAAGCTGGGGGCGTAGCAGAGTCCTTATGGGCCTGAAAGGTTTGCAAAGGTGTGATGGTTCCCAGGTGAGAAGGTGGAGATAAGGTAGGTGAACCCCCCTGTTTGCTGCTGCTTGGCCTCCTTGGTGGCCAAAGGGCCACTTGCTGGGTTCTTCACGCCAAAGTGCCCCTTAGCTCTCCAAATAGGAGATAGGAATGGTTGGACTCGATGATCCAGTGGGTCTCTTCCAACCTGGTGATTCTATGATTCTGTGATTCTATGATTCTATGAAACTCAGCAGCTGGATTTCCTTCAGCCCTTTGGTTAGTGATTGGTGGCCAAAGCCAGGGGTATAGGGGTGTCTCTGTGGGTTTGGAAGGTTTGCAAAGGTGGAAAGTCTCTCTGGGAAGAAGATGGAGTTGGCATAGCAGAAACCCCCTGTTGTCACTGCTTCTCACCTTGTGCTCCCTGTAAAGTCTTAACAAGAACTGACGCTGCCTGTGTGGTAACTCTCCCTTCCAGCTTCTGTTATTCCACTCAGAGTTATTTCCAGCAAGGGTTGCAGTGTGCCCAGGTGGCCAAGAAGGCCAGTGGCATCCTGGTTTGGATCAGAAATGGTGTGACCAGCAGGGCCAGGGAGGTGGTTCTCCCTCTGGACTCAGCATTGGTGAGGCCGCTCCTTGAATCCTGTGTTCAGTTGTGGGCCCCTCAGCACAAGAAGGATGTTGAGGCTCTGGAGTGAGTCCAGAGAAGAGCCACGAAGCTGGTGAAGGGGCTGGAGAACAAGGCTCTATGAAGAGCGGCTGAGAGAGCTGGGGTTGTTTATCCTGGAGAAGAGGAGGCTGAGGGGAGACCTCATTACTCTCTACAACTCCTCCTGAAAGGAGGTTGTAGAGAGGAGGGAGTTGGCCTCTTCTCCCAAGTGACAGGACAAGAGGGAATGGCCTCAAGCTCCACCAGGGGAGATTTAGGCTAGAGATTAGGAGGAAGTTTTTCACACAGAGGGTCATTGGGCATTGGAATAGGCTGCCCAGGGAGGGTGTTGAGTCACCTTCCCTGGAGGTGGTTAAGGGACGGGTAGATGAGGTCCTGAGGGAGATGGGTTTAGTGTTTGATAGGAATGGTTGGACTCGATGATCCGCTGAGTCTCTTCCAACCTGGTTGTTCTATGATTCTATGAGGGTTTCAAACCTCCAAATCTGTCATTTGTGACCAGAGGTTCCTGTCAATGGTCCCTGTGGCAGTGCTGTGGAAAACCACTGCGGGATCAGCACTGACACCGATGGGAACATCATGAGAAAACCCACCCCTAATCTATCTAACAGTTTTTCCTGACACTGTGAAACAATGAGTTGTTCAGAAAGGGGATGCAGCTCTCTGTTAACTGCCTTAGCGCATTCCAAGACGATGAGATCTAACCAGTTACCTCTATTAATGAACCCTGTAATCTCATTAGGGAGCAAGATCTGATTTAACGAGATTGCTCTGCTGGAACACGGCTCCCCTGAAACCACCAGCTGCTTCAGGATGTTGATTGTGGCCTGCGTGGCAGTTCCGTTTATGAGAACGAACTTTGCAGGAGTGACGGCAGGAGGCACATGATTGCCTGTAATAAGAAGGGTGTTGCCAAACCTCGCGCGATACTGAGGCATCTGCCATTGTTGAATTAGTAAACAGCACCGGGAAACGCCCTCGTAGCCTCTTCTAAGTGGCGCGTTTCCTCACCTGAGCCAGGTGAGATCAGGTTTTTCAAAGGTTCTATTGCTTTACTGTTCAGGTACCAGGCTGCGGGGCAGCTGCTGTTGGGGGTTTTGTTAATGTTTCCCATAGGATCACATTCCGCATTCCCTTGAGGCTCTCCTAGCGAGTGGATACCTGAGGAAATGTTGTATTAGGATTCCAGAAGTGGTACAGGGGAGAAACTGAGAGTCTTGGAGGTGTATTCACCTCTCAGAGATTGTACAGAATCCAAATATTAGGATTCCAGAAGTGGTTCAGGGATGAAACTGAGAGTCTCGGAGGTGTATTCACCTCTAAGAGATTGTACAGGATCCAAGTTTGATCAGAGGAGCCTGAATTTGGTGGAGTGAGGGTCTAGGTAGGACCTTTCCTGGCACAGGAGTAGGGTTTTGAGATGTTTTTGGTTGAAATGGAGGGATTGTGGAGGCTCTGTGGAGGGATTTCCCCTCTTACTGAATTTCACCTCTTACAGAGTCATAAGTAGCTCCGTGGGCTAAGAACCCTCTGAGGTGTCTGTGCTTTGGAGGCCTCCTTGGGTAGGAAGGAGTGTGCAGAACCTGATATGTGCTCACAAAACAGATGTCGCCGACGGATAAGCCTGACCGGACAAAGACACCCAAGACTGTTTCCTTCGGCTGAGAACGTCACCTACGGGACCTGCGAGGACTTGATGTGCTCAGCACCAGGCGCTGTGCTGGAATGGATCACAGGGCATCAGCTATTTCACAGGTGCCATCCAGCCCTCCCTGTGAGTGGGGCTGGAGCACCTGCGGCCCAGTCCTGTCTAGAAATAGGGTCCCCTTTAGAGTGACTTCTACTGATGCGTTTATTGTGTTGCGGATGTAGAGACACGTGGCTGGTGTATTTGTCTGGCCCTCTGCTTCAGCTAGTAAGTCACCCAAAATCCAGAATATGCAGCAGAGTGATGGCCGGAACAAGGGAATGGCCTCAAGCTCCACCAGGGGAGGTTCAGGCTCAACATAAGGAAAAAATTTGTCACAGAAAGGGTCGTTAGGTGCTGGAATGGTCTGCTGAGGGAGGGGGTTGAGTCACCTTCCCTGGAGGGGTTTAAGGTGTGGGTGGGTGAGTTGCTGAGGGATGTGGGTTAGTGATTGATGGGAATGGTTGGACTTGATGATCCAGTGGGTCTCTACCAACCTGGTGATTCTATGATTCTAAGCACAGACAGATCCTGGAGCTGGGGGTGTTTATTCTGGAGAAGAGGAGGCTGAGGGGAGACCTCATTGCTCTCTACAACTACCTGAAAGAAGGTTGTGGAGAGGAGGGAGCTGGGCCCTTCTCCCAAGGGACAGGACGAGAGGGAATGGCCTCAAGCTCCACCAGGGGAGGGTCAGACTGGACATGAGGAAAAAGTTTTTCCCAGAAGGGGTCATTGGTCAGTGTCAGAGGCTGCCCAGGGAGGTGGTTGATTCCCCTTCCCTGGAGGGGTTTAAGGGACGGGTGGACGAGGTCCTGAGGGACATGGGTTAGTGTTTGATAGGAATGGCTGGACTCAATGGTCTGGTGGGTGTCTTCCAACCTGGTGATTCTGAACCTGAAGTATTATAGAATCATCATCACGTTGGATCACTTGGGCTATTCTAGCCTGCATTACCAGCACAGCAGAGAATCATAGAGTCATAGAACAACCAGGTTGGAAGAGACCCAACGGATCATCGAGTCCAGAACGAATGGGAGACTCATCCTGTTACTGCGGTCAGGTCTGCATATGGCTCTTTCGGGTTCCTAAGTGGCGACCTCAGCATGTAGGAATCATCTGGCCCTGCTTGAAAGTTTTCTACAGCTCTGCTGCCAGCTCGGTACGACCGAGTTCAGCTGTGGAAGGAGCTCCGGCTTGTAGTAAAGCCAAAGGGCTTACTGAATCACCACAGGACACGATGACTCTTGAATCCAACTGTGAGCTGGCAAGGAAGCTGGAGCAGATGTCAAGCAAACGCAAAGCTTTCCTGGTAGCCACTATTCAAACTTCCTTCTCAGATAAGATCTGCGAACGTCACCGGAGTGGGAGAGACACAGGGTTGGAACTTCCACCTCAGCTGTGGAGGTGGAAGTTTCAGAAATAAAGCCTAATTGCTTTCTAATTTACGATCTCGTCGCTTTATGTCTGCGTTAGAAGCTCAGGGCGAACCAACCGTCGCTCTTCCCTCCTGCAGCTCCTCTTCCCTTTACCGCTTCACATTGGAAAGTTCTGAGATTCTCCATGATTTTCCTCCGTTCCGAGGAAAAGGTTATGAAAATACCAGTGTGTTGAGTTTAAAGAACACAGCACTTTGGATGTCGAAGCAAAATCTGCTTCTTATCCACTGCTGATTTGTTTCTTTTCATCTGCACTTATGCAGATAGTTGTTGGGTCAGTTTTTTATTTTCCTTCCCCATCTGCACTAAGTGCAGATGGGGAAGGAAAATAAAAAACTGACCCAACAACTATCTGCACTTAAGCAGGTGGGAAAACTGATTTTCTTCTAGTGACAGTCAATCCTACCAGTTTCTCCGCAGAGGACTCTTAGTGAGAGACGGAGGACTCGCCAGTTGGCTCAGCTCTCCTTTCTTCTTAACCTTTACACATCACAGATTCTTGATTCCTTTTCAACTTGTGACCATCCGAGATGCAATTTCCCCTCGAGCCTTGTCTGGTTTTAATTCCACCTCCAAAAGTTCGTCGTCTGGATGAGTTCCCTCCTGTCAGTGTGTTCTTTTTATTTGGTTTTTGGTGCGTGGGGGATGCAGTTGGATCCAGTTGAGGTCGAGCGCTTTGTCTGGAAGTGGAGCTGATGCACGGTTTCAATCTCATGATGTCATTGATTGGAACAAACGCTGTTCTTTCTCCTTCTGAACTAGTTAGGAGGAATTCCTCGGGCTGGGCAGAGCGGGTGGTTATTTTTGCTTTTAGTCTTGCCTAGAAGTGGTCAGACTCGTGGCTTCTGGGAAATGCTGAGTGGGTCTGGTGTTTCATCAGGTTTCATACGCAACTGTGTATTTTTCCCCTTGATCTTCTGCCTGGACTTGCTGCAGCTGATGTTGCAAGCCCGAGAGGGCTGGCTCGGTGTGTAGTTTCATAGAATCATGGAATCACCAGGTTGGAAGAGACCCAGCGGATCATCAAGTCCAACCATTCATTCCTATCAAATACTAAACCATGTCCCTCAGCACCTTGTCCACCCATCCCTTAAACCCCTCCAGGGAAGGTGACTCAACCCCCTCCCTGGGCAGCCTCTACCACTGCCCAGTGACCCATTCTGTGAAAATTTTTTACCTAATGTTCAGCCTAAACCTACCCTGGTGGAGCTTGAGGCCATTCCCTCTTGGCTTGTCCCTTGGGAGAAGAGCCCAGCTCCCTCCTCTCCACAACCTCCTCTCAGGGAGTTGCAGAGAGCAATGAGGTCTCTTCTCAGCCTCCTCTTCTCCAGGATAAACACCTCCAGCTCTCTCAGCCTCTCCTCTTCTTCTCCAGCCCCTTCCCCAGCTTTGTTGCTCTTCTCTGGATTTAGTCCAGAGCCTCAACGTCCTTCTTGTGGTGAGGGGCCCACAAATGACCCCAGGATTCAAGGAGCAGTCTCACCAGTGCTGAGTCCAGAGGGAGAAGAACCTCCCTGGCCCTGCTGGCCACGCTGTGTCTGATCCAAGCCAAGATGCCCTTGTCCTTCTTGGCCACCTGGGCACACTGCTGACTCCTGTTCAACCAACCCCCCTAGGTCCTTCTCTTCCAGGCAGTTTCCAGCCAGACTTCTCCCAGTCTGTAGCTGCTCAGGCTTGTTGTGCCCCAAGTGCAGGATCCACCATTTGGCCTTGTTAAACCGCATCCCATTGGTCTCAGCCCATGGATCCAGCCTGTTGAGATCCCTTTGCAGAGCTTCCCGATCCTCCTGCAGATCCACACTTCCCCCTACCTTCCTGCCACAAAGCAGTGATGCTGCTTGCCATAAATACCTCCTGTCGGAGGCAGCCGAGGTGCATTCAGCTGTGACAGCCCTGGGAAAGCAGTGTGCACGAGGGAAATTGCATCACGGCTCTTGCCATTTTTATTTGGCTAAACGTTTACACCGGTATCGAAAAACGTCAGTGACGTTTTCTGGAGGCTGCTTTATTGTTCGCAGCTTTCTAGCTTGATTCCTGCCGTGACCCTGCTTTCAAAGAGCTAATCAGCTACTTGCTGGATAAAAAAGAACATCGCAGGGTAAAGGACAGGGCAGGCGGCTCAGGAGGAGACAGTTGCACCCTCAGCTTAATGAAAACAGCTTTAGTGCAGCAGACAGCCTTTAGTCTCTTAAATCCCCTCCAATCTACTTTTGAACAGCTCCTCGAAGCAACATGAATTCTGATCTCCGCTGGCAAAGAGCTGCCAATTAATTTCATTCAACTTTTAGTTCGTTTAAGAAATCGAACTTGGTTTCATTGTGGTTCCTTTCCTTCTTTTTCTCTCCTGCAGGAGCAGCCATGGATTGGCTCCGGCAAAGATGTAGCAGGTGCTGGGAGAAGACGTCCCACCTGAAATGGAGGTGATCGAGGGAGCCGAACGCTGACTGCACCAACATGGGGACGCGGCTGTTAGCTTGTCTTGTCCACTTGCCCACTGCCGTCATCTACGGGTCCCTGTCGCTCTTTGTTTCCATTTTGCACAACGTCTTCCTGCTGTACTACGTGGACACCTTTGTCTCTGTTTACAAGATCGATAAACTGTCCTTTTGGATCGGAGAGGTTAGTCTTTTCCGCCTTCTTAAGTAAGAAATTCTGAAACCAAGACCACTCCTCCTGAAAGGAGGTTGTAGAGAGGAGGGAGCTGGGCTCTTCTCCCAAGTGAGAGGGGACAGGACAAGAGGGAATGGCTCAAGCTCCACCAGGGGAGATTTAGGCTGGAGATTAGGAGGAAACTTTTCACAGAAAGGGTCATTGGGTATTGGAATAGGCTGCCCAGGGAGGTGGTTGATTCCCCTTCCCTGGAGGGGTTTAAGGGACGGGTGGATGAGGTGCTGAGCGACCTGGTTTAGTGTTTGATAGGAATGGTTGGACTCGATGATCCGATGGGTCTCTTCCAACCTGCTTGTTCTGTGATTCTATGAACAGAGAACAAGCTGGGATAGAAAACGTAGAGACCCTGCTCTTAAGATTGCCTTTCCTCTGGGGACACTGGTGTGTTTCACAAGCAGGGAAAGCCTCTGTGTTAGTCTGGCAGTTGCCCCAGAGAGAGAATTTGTACAGCAGCGATGGGGCAGGGAAGGCTCCCTGGGATGGTTCCTGCTGATTATTCATCGTGCCAGCTCAGCGCTGCTTGTTTTACTAACGGAACCGAGTCTTTGTGGGAACTGTCCTGTGCTTTGCTTTATTATCCTTTTTTTTTCTTCCTTTCCTAGACAGTGTTTCTGATCTGGAACAGCCTCAATGACCCTCTGTTCGGCTGGCTCAGCGACCGGGTGTTCCTTAGCACACAGCAGTAAGTTCTGCTTCCGGGAGAAGCTGGGAATTTGCTCTCTAGGGGAGGTGATGTGAGACTGTCAGCTTTAAAATGTTGGCATGGGGATGGTTACTGGGGCATAGAATTCCTAAGCTGCTTTTCCTGGCGTCTTAGAAGTTCAGTGCTGTTTGTGTGTTATTTCAGAGGAAGTCACACATCTACTGAGTAGATGTGACTCTAGCCCTTAATCACAAGTGGTACAGAGCTTAAAATGTTGGACTAGAAGATCCGATGGGTCCCTTCCAACCTGGTTGTTCTATGATTCTGTGAATCTAAAACCTCAGGCCTCTTAGTGTGATCTTGGAGATTGTCTGTATGTGGCTTGGGAGACACGAGGTGGAGAAAGGGATATTATTTTCCCCTGGAATACCTCAGACCAGCTGCTCCCACCCTCCCTGGATTGTGGATTCCTGCTGGCAATTAGCATTTCTCATGTATTTACCTCAAGCCGTTAATGAAAATCGTGATGTGGCTTCCTACACGTAGGGAAAAGTTTTTAAGTGCACATTGAAATAATTTATATTGTGCAAAGCAGGTAACGTAGCACTAGCAGGGAAGACTTGCTCTGGAGGAGAAAAAAACCTTCTCTTGTATTTTTTGGCCTTTTTAAATCTATATTTTCAGTGCATTCACATGTTAGCTGACACGGTATGTGATGAGGGTGCTTGTTACATGACCAAAAGCTGTATTTCTGTCTGTACCACTTACACAGCTTCCCTGGAAAGGGAGAATTATGGAATCATAGAATCACCAGGTTGGAAGAGACCCACCGGATCATCGAGTCCAACCATTCCTATCAAACACTAACCCATGTCCCTCAGGACCTCATCGACCCGTCCCTTAAACACCTCCAGGGAAGGGGAATCAACCCCCTCCCTGGGCAGCCTATTCCAATGCCCAATGACTCTTTCTGTGAAAGGAAGCAGCTCCAAGGAGAGGAGGAAAGATGGAAACACGTAAACACCCAGCCTGGAGAAGAGAAGGCTCTGAGGAGACCTTAGAGCAGCTTCCAGTACCTAAAAGGGCTACAAGAAAACTGGGGAGGGACAGTTCATAAAGGCTTGTGGTGATAGGATGAGGGGCAATGGGGATAAACTGGAGAGGGGCAGATTTAGACTGGACAGAAGGAGGAATTTCTTCCCCATGAGGGTGAGGAGGCCCTGGCCTAGGTTGCCCAGGGCAGGGGTGGCTGGAGCTGGAGGCCTTGATCCAGTGGGAGGTGTCCCTGCCCTTGGCAGGGGTCTTGTCTAGTTATCTAAAGGTTTTATCTTCTCTTGCAGGCCAGGAGCAGAAATTTCTTCCCCAGAAGTCGTTCTGAAGAGGCTGAGAGCGCTAAGCCACAATGGCCCCCTCTTCGCCATCTCTTTCCTGGCTTTCTGGGTGGCCTGGGCTCATCCCGGGGTGCAGTTCCTCCTCTGCCTTTGCATGTACGACAGCTTCCTCACCATGGTCGACCTCCACCACAACGCCTTGCTCGCAGACCTGGCTGTTTCCGCCAAAGACAGGACGAGCCTCAACTTCTACTGCTCCCTCTTCAGTGCCATCGGCTCCCTCTCCGTCTTCATGTCCTACGCGGTGTGGAACAAAGAGGACTTCTTCTCCTTTCGCATCTTTTGCGTCGTGCTGGCCCTCTGCTCCATTGTTGGGTTTACCCTGTCCACGCAGCTGCTTCGCCAGCGCTTTGGCTCTAATGGAAAAGCAAAATGGGACCAAGAATCGACCCTAAAAGAGTAAGTGTCACCCATTCTGTGGCAGGGACAAGGGCCTGGCATGAATCTGTAGAGTCCGTCCATGCGCTTTGGCAAACTAAATGTGTGGGAAGATCTGGGACGAGGTACATTTTTGTTCATCTTCCGTGGTTCTTTGTTGATACAGTTTTCAGAATCACCCCTGTCACACTGACTCCTAATGCCTTCTGAAAATCACAGAATCATAGAACAATCAGGTTGGAAGAGACCTCCTGGTTCATCGAGTCCAACCATTCCTATCAAGCACTAACCCATGTCCCTCAGTGCCTCGTCCACCCGTCCCTTAAACACCTCCAGGGAAGGTGACTCAGCCACCTTCCTGGAACATGAAATGAGTTAATATCTCACACTCGGTGAGTGGCAAAATGTCAGATGCGGCTTTTAATGAAGCATTTCTGCTTGAATCATAGAATCATAGAACAACCAGGTTGGAAGAGACCCATCGGATCATCCAGTCCAACCATTCCTATCAAACACTAAACCATGTCCCTCAGGACCTCATCCACCCGTCCCTTAAACACCTCCAGGGAAGGGGAATCAACCACCTCCCTGGGCAGCCTATTCCAATGGCCAATGACCCTTTGTGTGAAAAACTTCCTCCTAATCTCCAGCCTAAATCTCCCCTGGTGGAGCTTGAGGCCATTCCCTCTTGTCCTGTCCCCTGTCCCTTGGGAGAAGAGCCCAGCTCCCTCCTCTCCACAACCTCCTTTCAGGTAGTTGTAGAGAGCAATGAGGTCTCCTCTCAGCCTCCTCTTTTCCAGGCTAAACACCCCCAGGTCTCTCAGACGCTCCTCATAGGGCCTGTTCTCCAGCCCCTTCACCAGCTTCGTTGCTCTTCTCTGGACTTGCTCCAGAGCCTCAACATCCTTGAGCATGAGACCATCTTGCTGCCCATTCCTATGGAGCTGGACAAGCGAATGTCTGTTACCCTTTGAGTCGCTTTAGCTCCCTGGGAGCAGCTGGGCTGTTGGAAAATCAGCTGCATCGTGGTCTACCTTGTTCAACTCCCTGGCTTATCCTTGAGCTGCCTCACTTGCCTCTTGTTCTGAGCTACCAGCATTATCCTGCAGGAGGACAGCGGATTCTGTTGGGATCTACTAGGTGATAGGAATGGTTGGACTCAATCATCCGGTGGATCTTTTCCAGCCTAGTGATCGTATGATTCTATGAGCAAAGTGCAGGGATCAGGAAGAGGATTGTAAGCGTAGAGGAGTGGCTTATCAGAGGAGGATGCTTTTATGGACAGAAATCTTAAACTTGGGTTTGGAAGTCAAATGTTCTTTGGGAGAATTGTCGCCTGTGGTTCTTGTTAGAAGTAAGTAAATCATAGAATCATAGAACAACCAGGTTGGAAGAGACCCACCGGATCATCGAGTCCAACCATTCCCATGGTTAGGCTGGTGATGGATCATAGAATCATAGAGCAACCAGGTTGGAAGAGACCCACCGGATCATCGAGTCCAACAGTTAAAATGGAAAATAATATGGAAAATTCTTGTGGGTAGGTGTTTCCTTTTAAATCTATTTAACTGTTCCAGGTACTATCCCAGCCCTTAGGAAACTTCCCCCTGAATCTGGAAATTCATGTTTGTACTGTTGTAGATTCTGCTGTTTTGATTTGGTCCAGGGAGAGGAAAGGTTGGGATGGGAGCTGAGGAGAGACAGCTCTGCGTCTACGCGAGGAGAGCTGGGGACTCTCCCTTGCTTGGTGTGAGGGATTTATGGTTGCCTTTTTTCCTCCTCTCCCGTTAGGCTGTACATCGAGAAACACTCTGTCCCCCAGGAGAAGAGGATCACCCTGGCAGAGTATCTCCAGCAGCTCTCTCGGCATCGCAACTTCCTCTGGTTCGTCTGCATGAACCTCATCCAGGTAGGCACAGCAGCCACGTGCGATTAGGAGGATGAGCGCTGGCTCTGGCTGTTTGAGAGGAGTTTGAGTGTTTCCAGAGGTGTTTCCAGCTCCCTCTTGTGCTTGGAGCCCCCTGCATGGAGCAACCGGCAGCCACTCTCCCTGCTTGTGACCTTCCTGAGCAAGCCGTGGGGTGCTCTTTCCTCTCCCCTCAGTGCAATCTGGGTGACAAGGGGCTGGCTGAGCTCTGTGCAGCCCATCTAGGTGCAGAAACACGAGGCCTGACTCCTATCAGGCTTGAGTTCAGGAACTGAGTTTGCTGTTAGCACAGTCTCTGCCTCCTTTCTGCTCTCTCACATCCCAGTTCTCGCTGTCCGGCTGGATCCACCTCCCGGCTGCCTCTTGCCAGTTCAGTTCTTCGTCCTCCTCAGTGATTAGAATCATAGAATCATAGAACAACCAGGTTGGAAGAGACCCATCGGATCATCGAGTCCAACCATTCCTATCAAACACTAAACCAAGTCCCTCAAGACCTCATCCACCTGTCCCTTAAACACCTCCAGGGAAGGTGACTCAACCACCTCCCTGGGCAGCCTATTCCAATGCCCAATGACCCTCTGTGTGAAAAACTTCCTCCTAATCTCCAGCCTAAATCTCCCCTGGCGGAGCTTGAGGCCATTCCCTCTCGTCCTGTCCCTTGGGAGAAGAGCCCAGCTCTCTCCTCTCTACAACCTCCCTTCAGGTAGTTGGAGAGCGTAATGAGGTCTCCTCTCAGCCTTCTCTTCTCCAGCTGCTGACTCCCTGAGGATCCCTCAGTTCTCCTGTTGGTGCTGGGCTGCATCTTTGCATCGGAGCCTTGTCCCTGTCCTCCTGCTGGCTTCCTCCTCCCACCCACTGTGCCGCTGTCTCCCGCAAACCCTTGTGGTCACTGCTGTCACCTCTGTCCCCGCCTGCCCGGGGGGTGCAGCTGGTGGAATTGCAGCTTTGTAAGCTCCAAACCAACAGTGCCACGAATTCCACGGCCAGGCTGTTGCTGAAGTATTCCGGGTCCATCCCGCGTGGTCCCTTGGCACAGGGCTCCTAGGACAACAGGGCCCAGCAGGCTGCTGGCTTTTGCTGTTCTCTCTTGCTCTGCTCCCGCTGACCGGCTCGTCCGCATGCTGCCTTCACAGGTTTTTCACTGCCACTTTAACAGCAACTTCTTCCCTCTGTTCCTGGAGCACCTGCTGTCAGACCAGATCTCTGTCTCCACCGGATCCTTCCTGCTGGGTGAGTCTCAGGTGGGAGCGGAGGGAGCAGCCGGGGCTGGATTTGCTCTTCCCAGACTCCGTGTGGGGAGAGGTGTGTCACACGCAGGCCTCTGGGCTGCAAGACTCACCCATGCACACACCCCACACGCTTCCCTGGGACCCCCGAGCTGTCCTTCCTGGGCGCAAAAGTGACTTGGAACCTTTTCTAGTGAGCCCAGCGTGCTGGAGCCTCACCTCGACTCCATGGAGATGTTGCTCTGAGCGCTAGTGGCTGCGGGTAGTGTGTCCCCAGGATGCAGCAGGATCACAGCTCTGAATTTAATCCCTTTCTCACTGCCAGAGATGTGTGCGCAGTGGTCCTAGAGCTACCTTAGGAGGTTTCTGTATGGCCAAGTCTGGTGACACTGGCCTGTCCCTCTCAGTTCTGCTTCAAGGTTGAGTCAAAGAATCGCAGAACAGCCAGGTTGGAAGAGACCCATCGGATCATCCAGTCCAACCATTCCTATCAACCACTAACCCATGTCCCTCAGCACTTTGTCCACCTGCACCTTAAACACCTCCAGGGAAGGTGAATCAACTCCCCTCCCTGGGCAGCCTGTTCCACTGACCAATGACCCTTTCTGGGAAAAACTTTTTCCTAATGTCCAACCTGACCCTCCCCTGGCGGAGCTTGAGGCCATTCCCTCTCGTCCTGTCCCTTGGGAGCAGAGCCCAACTCCCTCCTCTCCACAACCTCCTCTCACGGAGTTGTAGAGGGCAATGAGGTCTCCCCTCAGCTTCCTCTTCTCCATGATAAACCCCCCCAGCTCTCTCAACTGCTCCTCATAAGGCTTGTGTGATGCTAGGTGAGTCTTTTCTTCGCTCCTGCCCACGAGGTTGGTTGGAGAAGGCCTCTCTCTGTAGGAAGAGGGTGTGCTGTGCTACAAAGCCGCAGAATAAATCTGCTGCAGCCTTCTGTGTGTGCATAGGATCTGCTCTATACTGTGTCCTGCTAGCAGTAGCCTTGTTCTCTCTCTCAGTATCAGTCCTGGGGGCACAGTGGATACGGGAACTCCCTCAAGCTCTTGGTGCCCCTTGTCTCTTCTCAGGCGTTTCCTACATCGCCCCCCATCTCAACAACCTCTACTTCCTGTCCCTGTGCCGCCGCTGCGGGGTTTACGCTGTGGTGCGAGGCCTCTTCTTCCTGAAGCTGGCGCTCAGCCTTGCCATGCTGCTGGCAGGACCCGACCAGGTGTATCTGCTCTGCATCTTCATCGCCAGGTAAGCAGGCAGCGCTCGCTTCCCCTGCCCTCTGCTGCCTGGCAGGGAAAATGACTCCTCTCGGTTCTAGGGAGAGGGGTGGGAGGCAGAGAAAACTTAGCCAAGGTCACAAAAGGGGTGAAACTTAGCCAAGGTCCTGGGGGTGTTGGTCGACAGCCGAGTGAACGTGAGCCAGCAGTGTGCCCAGGTGGCCAAGAAGGCCAATGGCATCCTGGCTTGGATCAGAAACGGTGTGACCAGCAGGGCCAGGGAGGTGATTCTCCCTCTGAACTCAGCACTGGTGAGGCTGCTCCTTGAATCCTGTGTTCAGTTGTGGGCCCCTCAGCACAAGAAGGATGTTGAGACTCTGAAGCGAGTCCAGAGAAGAGCAACAAAGCTGGGGAAGGGGCTGGAGAACAGGCCCTATGAGGAGCGTCTGAGAGAGCTGGGGGTGTTTATCCTGGAGAAGAGGAGGCTGAGAGGAGACCTCATTGCTCTGAACAACTACCTGAAAGGAGGTTGTGGAGAGGAGGGAGCTGGGCTCTTCTCCCAAGGGACAGGGGACAGGATGAGAGGGAATGGCCTCAAACTCCACCAGGAGAGATTTAGGCTGGAGATTAGGAGGAAGTTTTTCACACAGAGGGTCATTGGGCATTGGAATAGGCTGCCCAGGGAGGTGCTTGATTCCCCTTCCCTGGAGGTGTTTAAGGGACGGGTGGATGAGGTCTTGAGGGACATGGTTTAGTGTTTGATAGGAATGGTTGGACTAGATGATCCTGGGGGGTCTTTTCCAACCTAGTTGATTATGTGATTCTGCAGCAACCGAGTGTTCACAGAAGGGACGTGCAAGTTGCTCAACCTGGTGGTGACAGACTTGGTGGACGAGGATCTGGTCCTGAACCGCAGGAAGCAGGCGGCCTCCGCGCTGCTCTTCGGGATGGTGGCTCTGGTCACCAAGCCAGGCCAGACCTTCGCCCCTCTCATCGGCACTTGGCTGCTCTGCGTCTACACAGGTAAGGAAGCTCCTGGGAGAAGCAGCAGGGCAGGAGAAGGCAGAGCAGTGTCCTTCACCATGTCCTTGACCCTGGTGAGACAGCTCCTCAAATCCTGTGTTCAGTTGTGGGCCCCTCAGCACAAGAAGTATGTTGAGACTCTGGAGAGAGTCCGGAGAAGAGCAGCGAAGCTGGGGAAGGGGCTGGAGAAGAAGAGGAGCGGCTGAGAGAGCTGGGGGTGTTCATCCTGGAGAAGAGGAGGCTGAGGGGAGGCCTCATTGCTCTCTACAACTACCTGAAAGGAGGCTGTGGAGAGGAGGGAGCTGGGCTCTTCTCCCAAGGATGAGAGGGAATGGCCTCAAACTCTAGCAGGGGAGGTTCAGGCTGGACATTAGGAAAAAAAATATTTCATGGAAAAGGTCATTGGGCAGTGGCAGAGGCTGCCAAGGGAGGGGTTTAAGGGATGAGTGGACGAGGTGCTGAGGGACATGGGTTAGTGTTTGATAGGAATGGTTGGACTCAATGATCCGGTGGGTCTTTTCCAACCTGGTGATTTTGTGACTCTATGATTCTTTGCCTTGGGTGGGTGCAGGAATTCGTCCAGGTGCTGAGCTGGGCCTGGTCTTCAAATCCAGTCACTTGGAGAGATTGGACAAGGGTCCATTCTCACTGTCCCTGGTCTCACAAACTCCTGTCTGACCCCAGGGTACGACATCTTCCAGCGGAACCCCCTGGGCGCTGTGGTGAGCGCCCAGCCCAAGCTGGAGTCGGCCGCAGCCTTGGAGCCAACCCTTCGGCAGGGCTGCTTTTACCTCCTGGTCTTCGTACCCATCACGTGTGCCCTGCTGCAGCTCCTCAGCTGGTCGCAGTTCAGCCTGCACGGCAAGCGCCTGCAGCTGGTGAAGGCTCAGCGCCAAAGCCTGACACAGGGCCGAGCACCAGAGGTCAAAACCATCTGAGTTTGCTGGTTCCAGGCTGGTGCGGGACTTGGGGGGCTGAGCCCAGGGATCGGGGGCTGAGAAAGCCCCGTGTTTACGGTTCAACTGTGAAATGCCGTAATGCCGATGTTTACTCATTCCAGGAGGCGGCTGCTGGGAAAGGTGGAGAACTTAAGCACTTGAGAGGGTTGGGAGAGAGCACTTGGCCACGGGAGTGAGGACATTTTTTCCTAGTTTGGCCTGAGGAGCAGAGGGATTCTCATCCCAGTGGGGAGGTGCTGGAGGTGGCAGCGTCCCCCTCGCAGCCCTCTGGCCCTGGGGAACCGCAGCCTCTCTGGCTGAGCAGGAGGGGACAGCACAGGGAGTCTTTCCTTGTAAGAGCTCTGCAGCTTTGGGAAGTGGAGGGGGAGGCTCCTGAGGGCCAAGGGGAAGATTGTAGGCCAGCAGGAGCAGGGATGGAAGGACCCTGAAGGCCTTTCCCAGTAGCTGGTATCAGCCCTCCCACCCTGCTGCGGTTCTTGGACCAAATCTGCTCTTAGATCTTGTTCCCAGGACAGGCCGTTGCCCCAGGCAGGGTCTGCCGGTTGGGCTTGGTTTAAGCTAAGGCTTCCTCCTTTGTGGCCTTGCAGAGGGAATCGGTGCTGGGCTTGAACTGGGCTCAGAGCCTGGAGCTGGAATATCTCCTCTGGCATCCTGTTGGCTGTTTGTGCCTGACTTCCACAGCCCTTTCCAACTGACGCTGGCTCAGAGCTGGGCCGTGAGCCCCTTCCGTCCAGCCCTGTCTCAGAGCCGTGAGCCCCTTCCGTCCAGCCCTGTCTCAGAGCCGTGAGCCCGTTCCATCCAGCCCTGTCTCAGAGCTGTGAGCCCCTTCCATCCAGCCCTGTCTCAGAGCTGTGAGCCCCTTCCGTCCAGCCCTGTCTCGGAGCCGTGAGCCCCTTCCGTCCAGCCCTGTCTCGGAGCCGTGAGCCCCTTCCGTCCAGCCCTGTCTCGGAGCCGTGAGCCCCTTCCGTCCAGCCCTGTCTCGGAGCCGTGAGCCCCTTCCGTCCAGCCCTGTCTCGGAGCCGTGAGCCCCTTCCGTCCAGCCCTGTCTCGGAGCCGTGAGCCCCTTCCGTCCAGCCCTGTCTCGGAGCCGTGAGCCCCTTCCGTCCAGCCCTGTCTCAGAGCCGTGAGCCCCTTCCGTCCAGCCCTGTCTCAGAGCTGTGAGCCCCTTCCGTCCAGCCCTGTCTCAGAGCTGTAAATCCCTTCCGTCCAGCCCTGTCTCAGAGCTGTAAATCCCTTCCGTCCAGCCCTGTCTCAGAGCTGTGAGCCCCTTCCGTCCAGCCCTGTCTCAGAGCTGTGAGTCCCTTCCGTCCAGCCCTGTCTCAGAGCCGTGAGCCCCTTCCGTCCAGCCCTGTCTCAGAGCCGTGAGCCCCTTCCATCCAGCCCTGTCTCAGAGCTGTAAATCCCTTCCGTCCAGCCCTGTCTCAGAGCTGTGCCGTGAGCAGCTCCTTCCGTCCAGCCCTGTCTCAGAGCTGTGCCATGAGCCCCTTCCCACGCTGGCTGAGGCTGTGGGGCCAAGGTCAGGGAACCAACCCCTAAGGGAGCTGCTGGAAGTGCCTCCCTGGCCCAGGTGATCCCATGAGGCAGCCTGGTGCCTTCCTCTCTTGCAGGGGAAGAGTCCAACCTGGAGGAGAGACCCCAGGTCTTGCTTTTGTGCCTTAGCTTCCTCTTGGAGCCTGTTTGACGCAGCGTGGGGCAGCCACAGGGTTCAGATTTTACTTGCATGGGGAGAGGCAGACACCTCGGCTCCTCTCTGCTTCAAATGGTGCCTCGGAATTTGGGAGTTTGATCCCACCTTGCAGAGCAGGGGCTTTGGTCTCCTGCATTCCTGCTGGGAGCAGACCAGGCAGGCACCCAAGGGATCCCTGAGCTGCGTGAGCATCTGCTCCATCCTCGCAGTGCTCAGAGCAGCAGAAGCAAATGTGCCAAAGCTGAGGGCCTCGTCCTTGCAGGAGGGTTCCCAGAGCCCTGGGAGGCTGCAGGGTGCTCGGTGCCAGGTTCCCTCCGGGGTCTCAGCCACAGGCCTCCCCCTAACCTCCCAGCGAGTCACCTTCCGCCTTGGACCAAGACGCTCCCGCCGAGTGGCTTCTGTAGCTCTTGATGGTTCAATCCTAATTTATTTGTGTGACTTGTAACCAAGTTGGAGAATGATTCTTTCATTTCATAAATTAAAGATGATCTTTTCTGTACTGCTCGCTGATGTTTCTAGCAGGGGGGGGTTCCTGCAGTGCAACAGGGGGTGGAGGGGAGTAAATGGAACTGTTCCTTCCCCACAAAGCTGGGTCGGGGGGGTCACCTGCCCCTGTTACTCTGGACTGTCCTGTTTGCTCAGCAGCTGCTGCTGGGGACAAGGCTGGGGACAGTCACTGCCTTCGCACTGTGCTGCCTTCCCCTCCAGCCCCAGGCCTGCCCTCTCCTCAGTGCTAGGTCCAGTCCTGTTCAATGTCTTCATCAATGACCTGGATGAGGGCATTGAGGGTACCCTTAGCAAGTTCGCAGATGACACAAAGCTGTGTGGAAGTGTCGATCTGCTGGAGGGTAGGGAGGCTCTGCCAAGGGACCTAAACAGGCTTGATCCATGGGCAGAGTCCAATGGGATGAGGTTTAACACGGCCAAAGGCCGGGTCCTGCACTTGGGGCACAACAACCCTATGCAGAGCTACAGACTGGGAGAAGTCTGGCTGGAAAACTGCCAGGAGGAGAGGGACCTGGGGGTGTTGGTCGACAGCGACTGACCATGAGCCAGCAGTGTGCCCAGGTGGCCAAGAAGGCCAATGGCATCCTGGCTTGGATCAGAAATGGTGTGACCAGCAGGGCCAGGGAGGTGATTCTCCCTCTGGACTCAGCACTGGTGAGGCTGCTCCTTGAATCCTGTGTTCAGTTGTGGGCCCCTCAGCACAAGAAGGATGTTGAGGCTCTGGAGCAAGTTCAGAGAAGAGCGATAAGGCTGGTGAAGGGGCTGGAGAACAGAACCTATGGGAGCAGCTGAGAGAGCTGGGGGTGTTTATCCTGGAGAAGAGGAGGCTGAGAGGAGACCTCATTGCTCTCTCCAACTACCTGAGCGGAGGTTGTGGAGAGGAGGGAGCTGGGCTCTTCTCCCAAGTGACAGGGGACAGGACAAGAGGGAATGGCCTCAAGCTCCACCAGGGGAGATTTAGGCTAGAGATTAGGAGGAAGTTTTTCAGAGAAAGGGTCATTGGGCAGTGGAATAGGCTGCCCAGGGAGGTGGTTGATTCCCCTTCCCTGGAGGTGTTTAAGGAACGGGTGGATGAGGTCTTGAGGGACTTGGTATAGTGTTTGATAGGAATGGTTGGACTAGAAGATCCTCTGGGTCCCTTCCAACCTGGTTGTTCTGTGATTCTGTGAAAAGTGGAGCTGTGGGAAGATGAGGCCAGGAGGCTGGAGGGTTGTGTATGAATGACTTTATTTATTCGAGTATGCTGGGCACCACCAGGCAACACGCTTTGGACAGTGTGCGAGGGAACGGTCAGGCAGATCACACGGATGCTGGATTGGAGGCTGGCGCCTTGCTGGGCGCTCCCTGCGGTTACAGGCTGGAGCGCGGCTGCTCCGCGAGGGCGAAGAGACCACACGGGCAGTGCCTGGGGCACACCAACCCAACGGAGCGAGAGGGGTTCGCTGCTCCCCCTCAGCAGCTGCAGCAAACCAGCAAGGGCGCAGCTGATTTTCTGAGCATTGAGGGCTCTTTTCTAGCCTTCTTGCTTTAAAAAAAAAAAAAAAATCACTGTTGTGATGGGGGTAGGTGAACACGCAGGGAATGGACCACACCTGTCTGCCTCCAGCCTCCCTGGGCCCAGCCGAGAGCCCCAAGAACACGGTTCCTACGGATGCTGCTCCCACCTCACGTCTGCGCTCGAGCCTGACCCCGCGGTGACGTGAAGAAAAAGGAGGAGCGCAGGGGGGGAACTGCCACCGAGCAACGCCAGCTCTACCACTGCTGCAGAAAACTGACAATGGGAAAAAAAAAATAATAAAAAGCACCAGATAACGCGTAAGAAAAGCCACAAACCCATCAGGGGAGAGACAGTGGCGCGGCCAAATGCGAGCGAGTCAGCAGGCTGGAGAAGCAAAGCAGCCACCAGGTGAGCAGAAAGGCCTCAGCGGAGCCGGCGCAAGCAGCAGCTTCTCGCTCCCAGACCTGCTGTTGACACCAACGTCCTGGGAGGGTTTATTGTCCTCTCCTTTAGTGCATTCCTAGAGAAGAGCGAGGCTCGCGGCAGAGCAGGGCTGTTCCGCTAACCGCGGGCGCTGTAAACAGTGTTAACACCGAGCAGGGGTAACAAGGGGGGGGTTCAAAGAAGACCCGAAGCGTAATTCCCAGGTGCTGTGGTCAGTATTTTGCGATACCCTCAGACATTTCAATAAATAAAAGAATTCTTACATTACAATGCACCTTCCCAATTATCATTTTTGCCCCCAGAATGGATAAAGTAGAGGAGTTAGGCTGCGAGGACATGCTCCCTTGGCCCTGACGCGGCAGGAAGGAGGGAAAACAGCCTTGAAGAAGACGAGAGCTCAGCCCTGTGGATCTTGGCCGAGGGGGAACACGCAAGTGCCTTCACCCCCACTCCGCGGCGCTTGCTTCCGAAGGAAAAAAAACGGGCTTTAAAACAAGGTACGAGAGAAGAACCGTCTAGTACAATGCTAGCTGATTAGATTTGCTTTGTTCTAACTCCATGCAAGACGAACTAAGTCCTATCACCAACTTCTCCGGCTGCGGCGCAGACCCCACCACGCGCGGCCCCAGGCTAAGAAGTCACTCACACGCGCACACACACGCACTCAACGCACCAAAACCAGTGGGGGACGATGGGCTGAACTGGGGAGGATGTGCTTCTCCTAATAAAAAAAAAAAAAAATATATTAAAAAACAACTTCGAAAAAAAAAAAAAAAAAAAAAAAACCACAAAACCTAGCGATGGCGAAGACACTGCTGAAGAAGAAAGTAGTGATGGGGCATCAGCTACGTGTTTCCAGACAATCCAGGCTGCAGTGGTTGGCTCCCTTCTGGCTTTCTAGGCAGTTTGGATAAGCTCTTCCCTTTGTGTTTACTTTTTTTTTTTTTCCCGCTTTGTTTTCCAGTGAAAAATGTGATCGCGAGGCAGAAATTAAGGGACTGAAATGGAAAAGGAATGGGGCGTTTGGAGAAATTCATGATCGGTGTTTTCTCCTTTCCATTTTAAAAAAAAAAAAAAAAAAAAACAAACTGAAAAAAACAACGGAAATAAAAAAAAAATAAGAAGTTAGTAGTAGTAGTAGTAGTAGTAGAGCCCTCCTGCTGCTGTCGTCTTTGCTCAGTGACATCAGGGCATGCTGGCCACACACACACACACAGGCAGCTCTCAGACACTCGGACTCAGAAAAGCGAGTTTAGAACTGAAGTGAGTCTTCGGAGAGGAGACTGAGGACGGGTCCCGGGGCTAGAAGCTTTTTCGCTGGATGGCACGAGCTCCGTCTTCTTCGTATTCCTTTTTGGAAACCCACATTTTCTTAAAGGTGTCCAGGGAGGCAAGGATGGAGCCGCTAGGGGAGAGACAGGCGTGTTACGGGTTAAAGGAAAATCATAGAACAAGCAGGTTGGAAGAGACCCATCGGATCATCGAGTCCAACCATTCCCATCAAACACTAACCCAAGTCCCTCAAGACCTCATCCACCCGTGACTTAAACACCTCCAGGGAAGGGGAATCAACCACCTCCCTGGGCAGCCTATTCCAACGCCCAATGACCCTTTCCGTGAAAAACAGACATGGGTTAGTGTTTGATAGGAATGGTTGGACTAGAAGATCCGATGGGTCTCTTCCAACCTGGTTGTTCTATGATTCTATGATCACAGCACCAGAAGGGACAAGGGGACAAGGGAGTGAGTGCCTCCTGCTGCCCCTTCCCCAGCCCTCAGCCCCCAGCCAGACCTGTCACCGCGCAGCACGTACCCAATCCACGTGGAATACAATCTCTCCTGAGGAGCCGATATCTGGGAGGAAAAGAGAATCAAGTCAGCACCTTCCCGAGCTCCGGTCTGCTCCCCCGGACACTCAGCAGCATCCACCCCCCAGGAAAACGCAGCCACCGTGGCCTAGGATGCTGGACAGGGCTGCTCGCTGATGAAACCGGACAGGTTTTCATCACAACAGCAAATACGGTCTCAAGAAAACCATTTCTGGTTTGAAGCAAATGGCAGCTCTTCTCAGCCTCGTTCTCCGAAGGGGGCAAAGGCCACACAACAGCACACACAGTAAGCGGTAAACGCAAAAGGGATGGTTCTTACCCTTATTTTGACGTCCTTGGGTGCCAGTTTCTTCACTTCGCTCAAGAGCCTGTCGCCAAAACCTGCACGAGAGAGAATGTGCGGAGTGAGCCTCTCAGCAAAGCACCAGGTTCCATCTACTGATGATGCAGGCAGGGCCTGGGCAGTCTTACTCAAATCCCCAACTCTGGATTTCATGGAGACACCAGTTTGGAGACGCACAGAACACAGAGAGTGAGATAACGGGATTCGGTCTCCCTCAGGAAGACCTCAAACACTCTCACAATGGGAGATATCCCCCAGCAGCAACTTGAGACAAGCAACCAAGATTTGTAGCTGGGACCACAGGTGGGTCTGGTCCCTGTTCATCCCCACGGAGCAGGATTTGAATGGAAAGACCAGGAAAATCAGACAGTGACCCCTGCTGAGAGTTCCTGCAGCCCTCATCCCACATGACGAGTTGGGTTATCTAGGTTGTCTTCACAGGAGAAGGAAGCAAGAATCATAAAATCATAGAATCATCAGGTTGGAAGAGACCCATCGGATCTTCTAGTCCAACCATTCCTATCAAACGCTAAACCAAGTCCCTCAAGACCTCATCCACCTGTGCCTTAAACACCTCCAGGGAAGGGGAATCAACCACCTCCCTCAGCAGCCTATTCCAGTGCCCGATGAGATCAGGTCTGTCACAGCCCATTGCAAGAGGAGAGGCAGCAACCTTTGAAAAGCGTGGAACCTCCAGACAGCACGATGTTGGAGAAGAGCGTTCGCCTCAGGTCCATGTCTGACTTCTGAATGGCAAAAACAAGCACCTCGTGGAGTCCTTCGCATTCCTCCCCGATCAGATCTGGATGGAACAGGAGCTCTGGGGCTCGGAACCGGGCAGGGCCAATCTGCAGTGGGAGAAGTTAGAACAGAGGGAATGCAGCGTGACTCTGGTCACAGTTTACAGTTTGAATCATAGAATCACCAGGCTGGAAGAGACCCATCGGATCATAGAGTCCAACCATTCCTATCAAACACTAAACCATGTCCCTCAGCACCTCATCCACCCGTCCCGTAAACACCTCCAAGGAAGGTGAATCAACCCCGTCCCTGGGCAGCCTATTCCAATGCCCAATGACCCTTTCCGTGAAAAACTTCCTCCTAATCTCCAGCCTAAATCTCCCCTGGTGGAGCTTGAGGCCATTCCCTCTCGTCCTGTCCCCTGTCCCTTGGGAGAAGAGCCCAGCTCCCTCCTCTCCACAACCTCCTCTCAGGGAGTTGCAGAGAGCAATGAGGTCTCCTCTCAGCCTCCTCTTCTCCAGGATAAACACCCCCAGCTCTCTCAGCCACTCCTCATAAGGCCTGTTCTCCAGCCCCTTCACCAGCTTGGTTGCTCTTCTCTGGACTCACTCCAGAGCCTCAACATCCTTCTTGTGCTGAGGGGCCCACAACTGAACACAGGATTCAAGGAGCAGCCTCACCAGTGCTGAGTCCAGAGGGAGAATCACCTCCCTGGCCCTGCTGGTCACACCGTTTCTGATCCAAGCCAGGATGCCATTGGCCTTCTTGGCCACCTGGGCACACTGCTGGCTCTTGGTCAGTTGCTGTCGACCAACACCCCCAAGTTCCTAAGGTTTCCTTCACCTAAAAACTCTAGTGCCCGGAGGGAGGAGTTCTGGTTTTTTAAAGCTATCCCCTCCCACCTAGCACTGCACTCAATTTGTTATCACTAGGCAGGAGGCTATTCTAGAAACCCGATGCCTCATAGAATCACAGAATCACCAGGTGGAAGAAACCCTTCAGATCATCGAGTCCAACCATTCCTATCAAACACTAACCCATGTCCCTCAGCACCTTGTCCAACCGTCCCTTAAACACCTCCAGGGAAGGCCAGTCAACCACTTCCCTGGGCAGAGCGTTCCAGTGCCCAATGACCCTTTCTGGGAAAATTTTCTGTGAAAATGTGCCTGAAACTAGGAATCCTCCTGCGAGGGTGGTGCTTACAAACCTCAATGGTGCTTCCATCTGGCAGGTAGTACTGAGCCTTCTCGGTCTCCAGGGTGTCATCTTTCTGGGGGTTTATCGACAGGTAGCAAGCACGCTGGAGAGGAAACAGGGAGGGAGGGAGAGATGAGAAGGGTAAACCCAAAAGCCTCCGATGAAATCCTTTTCTTGCTAAGCTGCGTATCCCTTGGGGAGACCAGTTTCAGAAATATTTTCTGCTTTTGGGTTCACATCAGGCAGAAACACCTATCGACGCTACAGCCTAGTGTGACAATCGCAGACATCAAGGATACTCACACTCCCTCTAGCTGCTGCTCACCTTGTGCTTCCAGCTCTTTCTTTACTGCTTAAGTTACCTCCCTCTAGCGCAGACGGAGAACTATCCTGTGAGAGCTTCCAACCTACTGGAGGGCAAAGTAAAACACCTGAAACACCTTTAGTGACATTAATTCTGAAGGAAGCTGCGCTCGGGTAACTTCAGAACACACGAGGAGCACGAACCAAGTCCATCACTTCATTTCAACAGGGCAAACAACAGCAAAGAGCAAAACTTTTTTTAACGTGATTTAAGCTGCTCACTTGGCAGTTTTAAGTCGCAGGAAACAAAACACTTGGATGTTTCAAACTGCTCCAGCGCCACGTGGTTTCCATTCCGCAGGAAGCTTTGCTGTTCCCGACTGTTATCACTTGGGGATTGAAGTAAAGAAAAATCTAAAGGGCACTACTGAAAAGTTTAGATTGGAAGGGGCTTCTCGAGACCACCTAGTCCAACCCTGATGTTCAGGCAGGGTTAGAACAGACTCCTCAGAACCACAAAATGTAAAAATCTCTCTGCAACCTGCTCCAGTGTTTGACAACTCTCACAGTAAACCAAGGAACAATGTTTGCACTGAAGTAGGTATTAAGCATTCCCCTTTTAAGCTAACTTAGAATCACAGAATCATAGAATAACCAGGTTGGAAGAGACCCATCGGGAAATTGAGTCCAACCATTCCTATCGAACACTAAACCATGTCCCTCAGGACCTCATCTACCTGTGCCTTAAACACCTCCAGGGAAGGGGAATCAACCACCTCCCTGGGCAGCCTATTCCAATGCCCAATGACCCTCTGTGTGAAAAACTTCCTCCTAATCTCTAGCCTGAATCTCCCCTGGTGGAGCTTGAGGTCATTCCCTCTTGTCCTGTCCCCTGTCCCTTGGGAGAAGAGCCCAGCTCCCTCCTCTCCACAACCTCCTTTCAGGGAGTTGTAGAGAGCAATGAGGTCTCCTCTCAGCCTCCTCTTCTCCAGGATAAACACCCCCAGCTCTCTCAGCCGCTCCTCATAGGGCCTGTTCTCCAGCCCCTTCCCCAGCCTCGTGGCTCTTCTCTGGACTCTCTCCAGAGCCTCAACATCCTTCTTGTGCTGAGGGTCTTCTTCTCTAGACTTTTTTAATTCACAAATTAATTTTCTAATATCGTTCCCCTTGAAATTCTCGAGACAGACAGACTCCAACAGATCACAAGCAGCTTCTAAGACTGAGAAACTCCCACATCTAGGATCCCAGCCTTGTTCCTGCCAAGCGGCATTCAGGGTGCTCATCCCGACTTGGCCCAAGGCAAGAAAGCTGCAAACTTGAGAAGCCACACTCAGCCCCTCAGATTTGCAAGTCAAGTCACAAATGGCATCAGCAGAAATCTCACTGCGAGTTCTAGGCACACACACCCTAGAAATCTGCACCACTTTTACAAGTAGTCTTAGAATCGTAGAATCACCAGGATGGAAGAGACCCATCGGATCATCGAGTCCAACCATTCCTATCAAACACTAACCCATGTCCCTCAGCACCTCGTCCACCCGTCCCTTAAACACCTAGAAGCGACCTTGACTGTGAGTCTCCAGAATACAGGATGCTTGAGGTTTCAAGGGACCTCTGGATGTCACCTTGTCTACCTGTCACCTTGTCTACCTTATTCTAGCAGTGCTACCTGGAGCAGGCTGCCCAGAACCTTCCCAGTATAACCAAGGATGGAGATGCCACAACTCCCTGGACAAGCTGTGCCAGTAGTGCTTAGTCACCCACACAGGAAAAAAAAGCTTCTGTTTAGACAGCCTGGCTCTGGTTTCTTTGCACTCTCCCTTCAGGCATTTATATGCATTGATGAGATCCTCCCCAACACTTCTGAGCTCTTCTCACAGCTCAGCAGCCCCTGCTCTCTCACCTTTTCCTTGTATAATCACAGAATCATGATAAGATAGAATCACAGAATCGTAGAACAACCGGGTTGGAAGAGACCCACCGGATCATCAAGTCCAACCATTCCTATCAAACAATAACCCACGACCCTCAGCACCTTGTCCACCCGTCCCTTAAACACCTCCAGGGAAGGTAAATCAACCAACTCCCTGGGCAGCCTGTTCCAATGCCCATTCCAGCCCTTCAACCATCTTAAAGGCCCTTGTCTCCCTCACATAGATGGAATAAGGCACAGAGCTGGGTTGGGTGGCACTTCCTACTCGTTTTCCCAAGTCACGTCTTCCCTTGGGCAGAAATCCCTTCTGGAATAAACCCAGAAACAGACAAACCTCCTTGATGGTCTTGACAATCTCAAACTCGGAGGTTGTGTGGAAGTCATAGCCTTCCTTCCGGAGATAGAGGCGCAGGAAGCGTGAGACGTCGCGGCCGGCGATGTCAATCCGCATGATGGAGTGAGGCATGGCGAAGCCTTCGTAGATGGGCACCGCGTGGGTGACGCCGTCCCCGGAGTCCAGCACCACTCCTGTGGTCCTCCCAGTGGCGTAGCTAGCAGAGGGGGCAAACAAGCCAATCAGAACGAGCGATTCAAAGTGACCCCGAGCGTGCAGCACATCCAGGCTCAACTCAAGGAGCAGAGATTTCACATAGAATCATAGAACAACCAGGTTGGAAGAGACCCATCGGATCATCCAGTCCAACCATTCCCATCAATCACTAACCCACGTCCCTCAGCACCTCGTCCACCCGTCCTTAAACCTCTCCAGGGAAGGTGAAGCAACCACCTCCCTGGGCAAGCTCTGACACTGCCCAATGAACCTTTCTGTGAAGTATTTTTTCCTGATGTTCAGCTTAAACCTCCCCTGGTGGAGCTTGAGGCCATTCCCTCTCGTCCTGTCCCTTGGGAGAAGAGCCCAGCTCCCTCCTCTCCACAACCTCCTCTCAGGGAGTTGCAGAGAGCAATGAGGTCTCCCCTCAGCCTCCTCTTCTCCAGGATAAACCCTCCGAGCTCTCTCAGCCGCTCCTCTTCTTCTCCAGCCCCTTCCCCAGCTTCGTTGCTCTTCTCTGCACTCGCTCAACATCCTTCTTGTGCTGAGGGGCTAAGCAACCCCCCTCCCCTCTCCATTTTTCATCATAGTTCAGCAAATTCCTGTACACTCTTCATGACAGCAATTAAAATCATTTCAGTTCTTGTTAGAAAAGGGGATAAGTCTGACATCACTGTGGTCTTCTGTCTTGTTTGTGAAAAAATGGATTTCGCAGCAATATTTCACAAGCACAAATGAAGAGACAGAACACACTTACAGGCTGAGCACGGCTTGCATGGAGATGAACAGTGCCGGCACGTTGAAGGTCTCAAAAAACACCTCAGCAGCCCTCTCCCTGTTCTTGCGCGGGTTTAGAGGTGCTTCCGTCAGCAGCACAGGATGCTGGGAAAGAAAAGATGGAGCTGTGCTGCGAGAACCAGGAGGCGGCTAGATGCCTGTTCCTGAGAACTTCTGCTCTGTGTATCTACTCACTTTAGGAACCACTGGCACGGGAGGACAGGTAGAAGGGAGAAATTGCAGGTACTGAGCTGTGTTAGACTGTGGGAAACCTCTATGAAGTTGCAGGACCAGAAGGGCTCTGGCCTAATTATGAAGAAATGTTAGAAAATCTACCCTGTGACCGACTCTGTCCTGTGAAGGATGAACGGGACGACTCTCAGTGCTCAAAGTCAACCAGATTAGCCAAAATACAGACTCTAAGAAAAGGTGAAAGCAGGTGCTCTTAGCACAAGCAGGTAGAAATGTTTCTACTCCACTTAAACAGCCTGTTGCTCTCAGCCAGTTAGAATCATAGAATCACCAGGTTGGAAGAGACCCATGGGATCATCGAGTCCAACCATTCCTATCAAACACTAAACCATGTCCCTCAGGACCTCATCCACCCGTCCCTTAAACACCTCCAGGGAAGGGGAATCGACCACCTCCCTGGGCAGCCTGTTCCAATGCCCAATGACCCTTTCCATGAAAAACTTCCTCCTAATCTCTAGCCTAAATCTCCCCTGGAGATTTAATAAGTTTTAATAACTTTAATAAGTTTTCACTCAGGTCCTTCCAGACCACAGGGCTGCGTTTTTCTCCTTCCTCACTCAAGTCGTCGTAGTGCTGAGTGGATACGCCTGACACGCAGGCAGAACAGGAAAAGCTAGAAGCACTTGGCCTAGAGCAGAACCGTGAGAGAGAGCATGAATAACAACTGTGGAAAGTCATATTTTCCATCTGTCCAGAACGTCAGATGTGGGGAGGAGCTCTGCTTGGACACTGGTGCATTATCTCCTGAGAGATGAAAGCGCCTAATTTAGCAAAGAAGAACATTTAGAAGCAAATTTAGAAGAGCAAAGGAAAATCTTCCCTGGAGTTGCAAGGCTCCCGGTGTCAGACTCGCGCTGAATGACGCCTGTGCCGTAACACGATGAGGTATCTCACCTCCTCTGAGAACGTCTGAAGCTGGTCTTTTGAATACACATACTGCCAAATGCGCTCCATGTCATTCCAGTCCTTCACTATGCCGTGCTCCATCGGGTATCGGATGGAGAGGAGACCTCTGTGCTCCTGAGAAAGCAGAAAGGGAAACAGGGCACACTCGTCAGTGACTCAAACTATCACGTATCTGAGCTCTATGACTTAATGTCAGACTTGCTGATTTTTTAACTCCACTAAAAGACAACTTATCTCTAGCATACAGGGCAAAACCCGAACACTCATCACAGACGTCTCTCCCAGAGAAGTATTCACAAGATTAAACAAGGGGTTTTTGTATCAAGTAGGAAAGTCTGGCATTTGCGGAGCACATTCCATCTTAACACTTTCCAAGCCAACACAAAGACACCTATCAAATAATAAAATCACCAGGTTGGAAGAGACTCACAGCATCATCAAATCAACCATTCCTATCAATCACTAGCCCCTGTCCCTCAGCACCTCGTCCACCAGTCCCTTAAACACCTCCAGGGAAGGTGAATCAACCCCCTCCCTGAGCAGCCTGTTCCAATGCCCAATCACCCTTTCAGTGAAGAATTTTTTCCTTAAGTCCAGCCTGAACCTCCCCTGGTGGAGCTTGAGGCCATTCCCTCTCGTCCTGTCCCTTGGGAGAAGAGCCCAGCTCCCTCCTCTCCACAACCTCCTCTCAGGGAGTTGGAGAGAGCAATGAGGTCTCCTCTCAGCCTCCTCTTCTCCAGGATAAACCCCCCCAGCTCTCTCAGCCGCTCCTCTTCTTCTCCAGCCCCTTCCCCAGCTTCGTGGCTCTTCTCTGGACTCGCTCCAGAGCCTCAACATCCTTCTTGTGCTGAGGGGCCCAGAACTGAACACAGGATTCAAGGTTTGGTCTCCCCAGTGCTGAGTCCAGAGGGAGAAGAACCTCCCTGGCCCTGTGGTATCTTTGTTCCACCAGCTCAGACGTGATACAAAGCACCACAGGGTGGGTGGTGCAGGGGAATGCAGCTCGAAGGGCTCACGAGAACTGTGAGACCACACAAGCACCCGCTGACAAAAGCAGGACTGGGGAAAACAAGCTTCTTGCCCACAGCAGGGAGATAAAAGGCACCCAAGTAGGGTCCAATTCTGAAGTTCACACAGATACTTGGAGAAGTGCAGTACACGGGTTTTCTTACCTCTGCCTTTGGACCAATGAAAATGTCCCCTTCTAAAGCACCAGCCATGACGCGCACGTGCTTCGGTCGGCCCACACTAGAACAGAGGCAAGAGTATAAATTCTTCTAGAAAGAGAGAGCTCTGATACACCCAGTGATCACTTTCTCTTCCCCTCCATCCAAACCAGTACTTTCTAAAGCAAAAGGCAAGTCTAGGAGCACTACCAGGCACAGGCAGACCCAGGTCTGCTCTGGGTCTGAGATTAGCTCTGGTTGAGCTAATCTCAGAACTGGGAGGTAAACGGAATAGATCGTAGATGCTTTTGAACTGGCAGGACACAAACATGCTGAGATTCTGATCACTCTACCTGATTATTCAGGACTTAATTGTTCGGGGGTGAAAAAGGCTGGACTGAGCAGTGGTCTGAGTGGACAGAGCCACACGGTGTTGCCTGACATCACGTAGGCTTCTGGCATCAGACATTTATAGTCCCAAAGCCACCTCAGCATACACAATACACTGCTCAGAATCCTAATACACATGTTCTCCCCCCAAAAAAAATCTCAAAGTGCTAAATAACAAAGACCCCCCTCTCACTAAGGCTTACTCATTTCTCCAGTTGCAAAGTTGGACCATTCTTCCCCTCTGTGTATCAAAAAACTGAAGAACTAAGAACTTACCGAGACCAGGAGGATACTTACTAGTTTGGAAAGCAGTATTTGGGTATCTGATCACCTGCAAAGCCTGCTTTGATCACGCCCGAGCCCTGTGGGAGGAACAGATAAATGCATGAATCAATCCTTCATTCAGACATCCTCACAAGTTTTAAGGGAGTCGCAAAATATATTAGTATTGCCAGATCCTCTCCTTTTTCATAGGAATAAAGCTCCCCAGAGATTGACTTGAACAGACAAGTGCTTTCCTGCCCAGTGCTGGGGGTGCAGGAGGCCAAACCCCAGTTCCACAGTCTTCTGTGGATCTTCAATACACTCTTGATGGAGGAAAGAGCTCCAGAAAGCCAAGCAAGAGCAACCAAACCCTGCCAGCTTCAGGGGTCCTGCTAAAAGAGCTCCAGACTGGGAGAAGCCTGGCTGGAAAACTGCCAGGAGGAGAGGGACCTGGGGGTGTTGGTCGACAGCCGACTGACCATGAGCCAGCAGTGTGCCCAGGGGGCCAAGAAGGCCAATGGCATCCTGGCTTGGATCAGAAATGGTGTGACCAGCAGGGCCAGGGAGGTGATTCTCCCTCTGGACTCAGCACTGGTGAGGCCGCTCCCTGAATCCTGTGTTCAGTTGTGGGCCCCTCAGCACAAGAAGGATGTTGAGGCTCTGGAGCGAGTCCAGAGAAGAGCCACGAAGGTGGTGAAGGGGCTGGAGAACAGGCCTTATGAGGAGTGGTTGAGAGAGCTGGGGGTGTTTATCCTGGAGAAGAGGAGGCTGAGGGGAGACTTCATTGCTCTCTACAACTACCTGAAGGGAGGTTGTGGAGAGGAGGGAGCTGGGCTCTTCTCCCAAGGGACAGGACGAGAGGGAATGGCCTCAAGCTCCACCAGGGGGGATTTAGGCTAGAGATTAGGAGGAAGTTTTTCCCAGAAAGGGTCATTGGACACTGGAATAGGCTGCCCAGGGAGGTGGTTGATTCCCCTTCCCTGGAGGTGTTTAAGGGATGGGTGGATGAGGTCTTGAGGGACTTGGTTTAGTGTTTGATAGGAATGGTTGGACTAGAAGATCCGATGGGTCCCTTCCAACCTGGTTGTTCTATGATTCTATGATTCTATGAAAAGGGGGAGGATGAAGGCTTGCAGACCTTTCCGAAGCAGATTTGGAAAGGATGGATGGAGGGAGGGAGGGGGGATAAAGTCAGAGAAAGGAGCAGGAAAGGAAAAGAAACAGGCTGGAAAGGAGACTAGGGAATAGAAGATGAGGTGGTGGGCAAACTAGCTAATGCTAAAGAGGTGAGGTGGGTCACACAAACTGGTCAGAGAAGATACTGGAAACAAATCCAGACAAAGGTCTGGGAAGAACGAAGGTACCAGTGAGAGTGCAAGAGGAAGGACTGGAGGCAGGAAGAGCAGCTGATAGGATGGGGCTTATTTTAAAGGGACAAGGAAGAAGAGGATGGGGCTTATTTTAAAGGGACAAGGAAGAGGAGATGAGGTAGGGTAGTCATAAAGGCACAAATCCAAAAAGCCTTCTGTAACATTCAAAGCTGCCCAAGCAGCAAACACAGAGCGTGAAAAACCAGCTGTGGGGAGGCCCTGGCAAGGAGTCAGTGTCGGGCATGTGGTCCCACAGTTCCTGTTCCCAACAGGATCATCCAGAGGCATCCTGGGAATCCCATCATCCACTTGGATCTGTGCTGACTCCTTCCCCTCCTCCATTTCCTCTCCCCGAACAAGGGAACAACATCTTGCGGAAACGCCCAAGTTTTTAAGGAGTGGACTTTCATGGGATATCCTGGGATAAGCTGTTCCACTGAGAATCCCAGACGGCCACAGGACAAGCTCTCCTAGAGGAACAATTCCATATTATCCCATAATGGGAGACAAGACCACAAGTCTGCATCGAAACCAGTAAACTATGAAGCGCCTGCTCACTCTTAAGGGCTCTGCAGCAGGACTGCTCTGTTTATGAGGCCAAATTCACTCCTCGAATCCTGGGGTCAGGTCTGGGCCTCTCACCACAAGAAGGATGTTGAGGCTCTGGAGAGAGTCCAGAGAAGAGCAACGAAGCTGGGGAAGGGGCTGGAGAAGAAGAGGAGCGGCTGAGAGAGCTGGGGGTGTTTATCCTGGAGAAGAGGAGGCTGAGGGGAGACCTCACTGCTCTCTCCAGCTCCCTGAGAGGAGGTTGTGGGCAGCCCCAGCCTCTCCAGTGCACAGTCCAGTGCCTTATTCCCAACTGCTGAAAGCAGTTGGGAATAAGGCACTGGACTGTGCACTGGGCAGCCTGTTCCAGTGTCCAGTGACCCTTTCCGTGAAGAATCTTCTGTGAAAAATAAACCAAACCCACTATTTCGTTTATCCTCATAACTTGCAAACAGCTCCATCCCTGGGAAACAACACCACCCTCTGTCAAGCCTGGTGGCAAAAGAAAGGCAGGAACGTAACCACATGAGAATCTTGTGCTCAGCAAATACATCTTTGCATTTACATAATGAAGCTCCAAGTTAACCAAAATTCTCCTGAATGCCTTAAAGCAGCTGAACCTGCCTCTCCCGTCAGCTCTGCCGTTGGTCAGTTATCGATGCATTCGTCGTGATGCACTCAGGACTCAAAATTAAACGGAAATCGTAGAATCATAGAGCAACCAGGTTGGAAGAGACCCATCGGATCATCGAGTCCAACCATTCCTACCAAAATCACCACGAGGCAATCTGCTGGGCAGCACTTTTCGTGAAGAATGTGTGTTTTACCTACTTATCCATTTTATTAAATACACATTTCAAAAGATCACGACTAAAACAAAGGCACAATGGCCCTTACTGACAGCTCAGCTGTTTAAAATGCCAGAACTTTAAGACTACAAAGCCAAATTTTATCCTCTTTTACAGAGACAATTCCATGGATATCAAGGAATTTGCACTTGCTCAGGCCATGGCTGCACCACAATGTTTGTTTACATGTGAATCAGAGCTCCCAGACCATTTACTTCAGAGAGAACTTGTTAAGAGTGCAAGATGGGAACATGATTCTTTAGAAAACAACTTATCAGAGAAGGACTATTAAGGCTGCAGCTCCAGCTTCTTGCTGTATATTACAAAAAAAATACAAAACCCCAAACCCTTCTTGCGGAGTTTTTAACTATATAACTGAATGTCCTTGTGGCGCATGACATGATTTTAGAGCAGGGCTAGGGTGGGGAGGGCCTGGCTTGCTCACCAGCATCTCCCATTCCCTCTCCCATATTACAAGTGAGTCAGGATAATATTCAGCCTTGAAAAGCAGCCAGCGGCTCTCTGAGGAAAAGCAGCTCCACTTCCCATCCTGCCTGAACTCAGAAAAGCAGCAAAACTGCAGCGTCACCACTGTTGTGACGTCTGCCTTTAGGGCTGGGAGGCTGAAAGCCTCCCAGCCCTAAAGGCAGACGTCACAACAGCTGCTTCAAACTCCTTTTCCATGAGGTATTTTCCTTTAAAGTCTAGCTTGACTCTCTACTGTGATTTCAAAAGAAGAAATCAGAGCACTCAAGCTGTAGAGAGGAAATTGGGATCAATAATAATCAAAGAATCACAGCAAAACCACGTTGGGAAGAGACCCATCGGATCATCGAGTCCGACCAAGAAAGGGTCAGAAAAATAGAATCACAGAATCACAGAACAACCAGGTTGGAAGGGACCCATCGGATCATCCGAGTCCAGCCATCGGATCATTGAGTCCAACCAAATAATTGCCTCAATCTGAGAAGTGGTCCAGCTTATAGGAAAAGAGCCATAGGCTGAGAAAATCTTCACATGGGAAAAGATTCAGCAGAAATTAAGATTACGGAGAAAGAAAGGAGCACAACACTGACCCTTTGAAACAACAAGATCTGAATCGCTGGCAAGAGAGGTCAGAAGGGAGGAGCACAGGCCTGTGAGTCACTGCGCTGAAGGAGCCTCCCTCAAGGATACGACCTCTCACCCCTTCCTGGATGGACTAATCAGACTTGGGCCCAGAAGCACCTCACGCAATCACTCTCACTCTCCAGCTGAGCGACTGACGACCTCTCACCCCTTCCTGGACGGACTAATCAGACCTGGGCCCAGAAGCACCTCAACGTCTGCTTTAAGCTAAGGAGGAGCGTGATCAGCTGGGAGCTGTGACACCACACCCCACTGGCAAACTACAGCTGATGCAACCCACGCTGACAGGCGGAGAGTTGGAGCTGTTCAGCGTGGAAGTAAGAAGGCTCCAAGGAGACCTTATTAGTGACCTTCTGATACCCGAGGAGGGCCATGAGAGAGCTGGGGAGGGACTGGTTACAAGGACTTGTAGTGACAGGACTGGGGGAATGCGTATAAACTGGAGAGGGGCAGAGTTAGACTTCAGATAAAAGAAGGAATTTCTTCATGATAAGCATGGTGAGGCCCTGGCACAGGTCGCCCGGGGAAGGTGTGGCTGCCCCATCCCTGGAGGTGTTCAAGGGTGGGATGTCCTTGGCACTGGTGAGACTGCTCCTCAAATCCTGTGTTCAGTTCTGGGCCCCTCAGCACAAGAAGGATATCGAGGCTCTGGAGTGAGTCCAGAGAAGAGCAACAAAGCTGGGGAAGGGGCTGGAGAAGAAGAGGAGCGGCTGAGAGAGCTGGGGGTGTTTATCCTGGAGAAGAGGAGGCTGAGAGGAGACCTCATTGCTCTCTGCAACTCCCTGAGAGAAGGTTGTGGAGAGGAGGGAGCTGGGCTCTTCTCCCAAGGGACAGGACGAGAGGGACTGGCCTCAAGCTCCACCAGGGGAGATTTAGGTTAGAGATTAGGAGGAAGTTTTTCATGGGTCACTGGGCATTGGAATAGGCTGCCCAGGGAGGTGACTGATTCACCTTTCCTGGAGGTGCTTAAGGCACAGATAGATGAGGTCCAGAGGGACATAGTTTAGTATTTGATAGGAACGGTTGGACTCAATGATCCGATGGGTCTCTTCCAACCTGGTGATTCTATGATTCATTGCTCTCTACAACTACCTGAAAGAAGGTTGTGGAGAGGAGGGAGCCGGGCTCTTCTCCCAAGGGACAGGGGACACGACGAGAGGGAATGGCCTCAAGCTCCACCAGGGGAGGATCAGGATGGACATCACGAAAAAATATTTCACAGAAAGGTTTACTGGGCAGTGGCAGAGGCTGCCCAGGGAGGGGGTTGATTCCCCTTCCCTGAAGGCGTTTAAGGGACGGGTGGACGAAGTGCTGAGGTCCATGGGTTAGTGATTGATGGGAATGGTTGGACTCGATGATGCTGTGGGTCTCTTCCAACCTGGTGATTCTATGATTCTATAATAAATGGGCCTTGGTCAGCAGGGTCTGGTGGGAGGTGTCCCTGCCTATCACAGAGGGGTTGGAACTAGATGATCTTTCAGGTCCCTCCCAACCCACCCCACCCCATGACTCTGCAGCGGGAGCAGCCCCCGAGGCGCCCCAGGCCTCCCCTCCGCCGCCGCCATTGTCCCGCGGGCACAAAGAGGGGCGGGGCCAATCAGCGGCCGCGCCGGGGGGGGGCGGGGCCAGAGGCACAAGAGCGGCAGGCTCCTCAGCCAATCGCATCGCGCGCTGACGCCAAGCCCCGCCCCC
>JAUMJK010001719.1:0-45786 GCA_033558105.1 Coccyzus lansbergi | reverse complement strand
AAGCCCCGAGGGAGAGGAGAGGGAAGAGGGGGAGAGGGGACGGGGGGGGGGAACCCCTGGGGTAAAGGGGGGACCCCTGAGGGAGAGGGGGGACACCGGGGAGAGAGGAGAGGGACCCCAAGGGAGAGGGGGGGGACCCCACGAGAGAGGAGAGGGACCCCAAGGGAGAGGGGGGGGACCCCTGGGGTAAAGGGGGGACCCCTGAGGGAGAGGGGGGACACCGGGGAGAGAGGAGAGGGACCCCAAGGGAGAGGGGGGGGGGACCCCTGGGGTAAAGGGGGGACCCCTGAGGGAGAGGGGGGACCCTAAGGTAGAGGGGGGGGACCCCTGAGGGAGAGGGGAGACCTCTGGGAGAGACAAGAGGGACCCCAAGGTAGAGGGGGGACACCCCTGAGGGAGAGGGGAGACCCCTGGGAGAGAGGAGGGGGGACCCCAAGGTAGAGGGGGGACACCTGGGGTAAAGGGGAGACCCCTAGGAGAGAGGAGAGGGGCCCCAAGGGAGAGGGGGGGGACCCCAAAGGAGAGGGGAGGGACACCCCTGGGGTAAAGGGGGGACCCCTGGGGTAAAGGGGGGACCCCTGGGAGAGGGAGGGACCCCTGAGGGAGAGGGGAGACCTCTGGGAGAGAGGAGAGGGACCCCTGAGGGAGAGAGGGGGGACCCCTGGGAGAGACAAGAGGGACCCCAAGGTAGAGGGAGGGGACCCCTGGGAGAGAGGAGAGGGACCCCAAGGTAGAGGGAGGGGACCCCTGGGAGAGAGGAGGAGGACCCCAACGTAGAGGGGGGACACCCCTGGGGTAAAGGGGGGACCCCTAGGAGAGAGGAGAGGGACCCCTGGGGGAGAGGGGGGGGCCCTAGGGAAAAGAGGAGACCTCTAGGGGAGAGGAGAGGTTCCCCTTGGGGCACGGGGGGACCCCAGGGTAGAGGGGGGGCACCTTAGGGAGAGGGGAAGGGACCCCTGGGGGAGAGGAGAGGGACCCCAGGGTAGAGGGGGGACCCCCTTGTGTAAAGGAGTTAGACGAGAAGGACCCCAAGGGGAGAAGAGAGGGACCCCTGGGGTAGAAGAGGTGTCCTCTGCGTAGAGGAGGGTCGCTTTGAGGAGAATAGAGACACCCCCTTGGGTCGAGAGGGGTCCCCTTGAGCCGAGGGGGGAGCCCTTGGGTCGAGAGGGACCCCCTGGAGCAGCCGTGAAGCCGGACAGAGAAGAGGAGGAGGAGGAGGAGGCGTAAACCAACCAAAAACCTTATTTTAAAAAAAAAACAAAAAAAAAAACAAAAAAAAAAAACCCAACCAACAAAACCAAAAGAAGAAAAAAAAAAAAAAAAACAACAAAGCAAACCCCAAAGTTGCCGGACTCGTTCCGGGAGGCATCGGGCATCGCTCCATGCGGCGGCAGGGCCGGTGCTGAGCCCGGGGCTGAGCCATGGCCATGGTGGCCGGTGGCTGGGGCGAGCCCAACGGTGGTGGCGGTGGCGGCGAGGAGGCGTCGAGCCCGGCGGGCGGCGGCAGCGACGCGGAGCACGGCGAGGAGGAGCGGGCAGCGGCCGCCGTGGACTGCGTGGTGTGCGGAGACAAGTCCAGCGGCAAGCACTACGGCGTCTTCACCTGCGAGGGCTGCAAGAGCTTCTTCAAGCGCAGCATCCGCAGGAACCTCAGCTACACCTGCAGGTAAGAGGCCTCCGAGGTGGGGACGTGGCCTGGCGGCAGACACAGGGGTGACCCCCAGGCTGGCTCTGCAGTGGCCCCCGTGCTGCCCCTGCCAGGCCTGCGGCGCTAAGGAGGCACCAGAGTCCCTTCCTGGGACCAGTTGCGGGGACTGGAGGGGACCCTGAGGCTGGTGGGGACCCAATACAGTTCCAGATCTAAGGGTGGCTAGCGGTGGCCCCCAGTGTGGCTCCCCAAGCTGGCTCTGCAGTGGCCCCTGTGCTGCTTGTGCCAGGCCTGCGGCGCTAAGGAGGCACCAGAGTCCCTTCCTGGGACCAGTTGGGGGGACTGGAGGGGACCCCAGGGGCTGGTGGGAACCCAATACGGTTCCAGATCTAAGGGTGACCCCAGTGTGGCTCCCCAAGCTGGCTCTGCAGTGGCCTCTGTGCTGCTTGTGCCAGGCCTGCGGCGCTAAGGAGGCACCAGAGTCCCTTCCTGGGACCAGTTGCGGGGACTGGAGGGGACCCCAGGGGCTGGTGGGAACCCAATACAGTTCCAGATCTAAGGGTGGCCCCAGTGTGGCTCCCCAAGCTGGTTCTGCAGTGACCCCCGGGCTGCCCCTGCCAGGGTTGTGACTCTAAGGAGACACCAGAGTCCCTTCCTGGGACCAGTTTTGGGGACTGGAGGGGACCCTGAGGCTGATGGGGACCTGATATGGTTCCAGATCTAAGGGTGGCCCCAATGTGGCCCCCGTGCTGCCCCTGCCAGGCCTGCGGCGCTAAGGAGGCACCAGAGTCCCTTCCTGGGACCAGTTGCAGGGACTGGAGGGGACCCCAGGGGCTGGTGGGAACCCGATACGGTTCCAGATCTAAGGGTGGCTAGCAGTGACCCCCAGTGTGGCTCCCCAAGCTGGCTCTGCAGTGACCCCCGTGCTGCCCCTGCCAGGGTTGTGACTCTAAGGAGGCACCAGAGTCCCTTCCTGGGACCAGTTGCGGGGACTGGAAGGGACCCCAGGGGCTGGTGGGAACCCAATACGGTTCCAGATCTAAGGGTGACCCCAGTGTGGCTCCCCAAGCTGGCTCTGCAGTAGCCCCCGTGCTGCCCCTGCCAGGCCTGCGGCGCTAAGGAGGCACCAGGGTCCCTTCCTGGGACCAGTTTTGGGGACTGGAGGGGATCCTGGGGGCTGAAAGGGACCCGATGTGGCTCCCCAGGCTGGCTCTGCAGTGGTCCCCGTGCTGCCCCTGCCTGGGTTGTGGCTCTAAGAAGGCACCGAGGTCCCTTCCTGGGACCACTTTGGGGACCGGAGGGGACCCCGGGGCTGGTGGGGACTCGATACGGTTCCAGATCTAAGGGTGGCCCCAATGTGGCCCCCATGCTACCCCTGCTAGGGTTGTGGCTCTAAGGAGACACCGGAGTCCCTTCCTGGGACCATTTTTGGGGACCGGAATGGACCCTGGGGCTGGTGGGGACCCAATATGGTTCCAGATCTAAGGGTGACCCCAATGTGGCTCTGCAGTGGCCCCTGTGCTGCCCCTGCCAGGGTTGTGGCTCTAAGGAGGCACCGAGGTCCCTTCCTGGGACCATTTTTGGGGACTGGAGGGGATGCTGGGGCTGGCAGGGACCTTGTGCATTTGCAACCCTGTGGGTGGCCCCCAGTGGCCTCCACTGTGGCTCCGCAGTGGCCCCCACGCTGGCCCTGCTGGGGCTGCAGCGCCAACAAGGCTCTGGGGTCCCGACCTGGGGCCAGAGGGGACCCCAAGGGGGTGCTGGGGGGACCTGGTATGGTGGCAGCTCCAGGGGTGTCCCCCCTGTGGCTCTGCAGTGCTCAGGAGGCTCTGGGGTCCCAACCTGGGGCCAGAGGGGACCCCAAGGGGGTGCTGGGGGGACCTGGTATGGTGGCAGCTCCAGGGGTGTCCCCCCTGTGGCTCTGCAGTGCTCAGGAGGCACCGAGGTCCCTACCTGGGACCAGCAGCAGGGGCCGGAGGGGACCCCAGGGGCACTGGGGGGACCTGGTATGGTGGCAGCTCTAGGGGTGTATCCCCTGTCCCTCTGCAGTGCTCAGGAGGCACCGAGGTCCCTACCTGGGACCAGCAGCAGGGGCCGGTGGGGACCCCAGGGGCACTGGGGGGACCTGGTATGGTGGCAGCTCTAGGGGTGTATCCCCTGTCCCTCTGCAGTGCTCAGGAGGCTCTGGGGTCCCAACCTGGGGCCAGAGGGGACCCCAGGGGGGTGCTGGGGGGGACCTGGTGCGGCTGCAGCTCCAGGGGTGTCCCCCCGTGCCCCGTGGCGCAGCTGGTGGCCGGTTCCTGGCCGCAGCCTCCAGCATGAATTACCCTTGCGGGCGACTCCTGCGAGAGAGGCCGTGACTCAACGTTGGTCACGGTCGGGGACGGCAGCAGCACTGCTGCCGCAGCAGAGAGGAGGATTTTAACCGGAGGTGCCACCCACGCCCGCCCAGGGAGCCGCGAGATGCCAGGGAGTGGGACGCGACCCCCCTCAACCCGGGAAGTTGGGAGCTGCGGGTGCCTCTGGGATTGCCGGTGGGCTCCGAGGGAGCGTCGAGCTCTTTGCGTTGGGGATCAACGCGCCGAGGGGGTCACTCGCATCTGTGTGCCCAACGGAGGACGGTGCTGCCAGGCTGGGAGCGGGGAGCCCCACCTCTGCACCCCACTTTCTGCCCTCCCGACGGGGTCTGGCTGCTCCCGGCTTCCCCTCGTGGTGGGGAGGGCAGGGGTAGCACGGCCTCTGCGGCACCAGCCGCCTGCGAGTCGTCTTTGCTCGGCCTAGATTCGGCCTCCCCCGTGCGCAGCGGCTGCTCTCCCAGCAGCTCCTGGCACCGGTGCTGCCGGGTCCTGGCTGACGTCAACCCAGCCGCTCGTGGCCCTGGAGCAGAATTCCCCTTCCCCGTTGCCCCCCTGGTCCTTTCCGTGTCGTGGATGATGCAGCGTGGGCGGATGCGGCGTTTGCGTCCCCCCCCCCACCTAGTCCTGCCTCAGTTTCCCCACCCGAGCGGCAGGACCCGAGCGGCAGACTCAGCCGAGCGGCTGCCGGCGAGGGATGAGTTGAAGATGAGGAATACATCTGGTCAGGGAGGAATTCCAGCTCTCCTGGAACAAAGGGGGAAAAAAAAAAAAAAAAAAAGGCCAAATCAGAGAGAGGGACGGACTCTGCATCCCAGATGCCGCTTGGGTGGATGGTGCAGAGGCTTCATCCGGAGAGTCAGCATCCCATTCGTTATCCCACACTCGTCACTGTTTTCTGAGCACCCAGTTTAGGTTGTTTTGGGTTTGTTTTTTTTTTCCGCTTGTTCTGGGGAACAGGTTTGGCGCAATAGGAAAAATGTTGGTTTTCCAAGTAGGGAGCGAGTGTTGGAGGGGCCGGAACAATGCACCCCCCCGGCAGCCGCCGCTTTCTTCGGGGAGTCAGCGGCAGCAGCATCCAGCCCCGATTGCTCTAATTTGAATATTGAAAGTGAGTCGGATTCAGTTTAGTTCTCGCGCTAAATAATTACACGTTCTAATTACATAATTAGCACGGCGCACGCCTTTTGTGCTCTCGCGGCTTCCCCAGCTCGCTCGCAGTCGGGCAAAGCCGCTCGCAGGAGCCCAGCGGAGTCTGGGGGTCCCGCTGGGGCTGGGGAGGGTCCGCGGAGCCGCGGCCGCAGCTCCGGCGGCTGATGAAGATGTTACGGTGACATTTTTGATTAGCTCTCGCTCCTCGACTGGGATCACTTTTTTTTTTTTTTTCCCTTTTATCTCAGCGACACGTTGGAGATGTGCTCGGTGGAGATGTTCGGGGTGAATTAATGCGGGTCGGGAATCCCTGCCTGGCTCTCGCCTCTGGAGCCGTGTAGGGACGAGGAGGTTCGTGTTGGGATTCCCGGGCAGTGCCGAGCGGCTGCCGCTGGACGCCTGCCTCCTGCTTCCTGCGCCGCTTTGCTGGGACCCCCCACCTCTCCTCCTCCCCATCTCCTCCTCCCCACTCACCCCCTGTTCCGAGCGCCCCGTGGGGATCAGGGCTGGGGGTTTGGACGCCAACGATGCCGTTGAGGAATTCCGCGTGTCCCGGCGCGTCCACAGGAGCAGAGGTCACGCTGGGTTTGGTGGTGGCCGATGCCGTGGGGCGTGGGCTCGGTGCTGGGGGGTGGTTGTGACCCCCTGGAAGGCTCCGAGGTTGCGCAGGGACAGGGTAAATCGTCCCTTTGACCAGTTAGGATCCCGCACTGGGGCTGGGGATGCATATTCCACGGGATTTTGCTTTGCTGCCCTCTCAAAGCGCGGCCGAGGCCGGACCAGAGCACGGAGGCTGCGTTGGCCACCGCCGTGGGGACCCCCTGCGAGCCACTCGTGCCACGGGGGCAGCCCCAGAAGCCTAGGAAAGAGCTAGAATTCCTCACGCGCCTGGCGAGGAGGCCGAGGGCTGCTCTGCCGCTTGCCCCCCGCCTCCTGGACCCTGCGGCATCGCTCCTGGCACCCGTCCCCATGTCTCTCCTTGAGGACGGGAGCCCTGGGGATCTCTCCAGCTTTTCCTGCGGCCTCGGGCGTCACTGGCAGCACCAAGGGGCAGCCCTTGCGGTTGGAAATCTCTTTCCAGAGCATCCGAGTGGTGCCAGGGATGAGTACCAGGGGCTGGCATGGCACGGCCGGCGCCAAGGGGGCCGGGCTTGGAGGCCAAACCAGCTCCGTGGGGTGCAGGGACCCCCCCCCCCCCCCCTTCCTGGCAGCATCGCCTCTCGCCAGCATCTCAACCCTCCCGGTCCTGCCCGCAGGTCCAACCGCGACTGCCAGATCGACCAGCACCACCGCAACCAATGCCAGTACTGCCGCCTGAAGAAGTGCTTCCGCGTGGGGATGAGGAAGGAAGGTAAGGCCAGCGCCATGGGGATGGACCCCGAGGGGTCTCTGTGAATTCCCACTGCTCTGGGGCTTCGGGCTCTGGGGCTTCGGGCTCCAGGACTGAGGGTTCTGAGGCTGAGGGCTCCAGGGCTGAAGGCTCCGGCTCGCGTCCCGGTGCTGTCGGTGTCCATTCTGCTCCCGTGTGCTCTCCCACCTCTCCCAGAAATCCCCGTTTGCCTTTTTCCTCCTCGGGGCAGGCAGCACAGGTGGTGTTTGTTTGGAAAAGCCACAGCCTCGAGCTGATAAGGTGACACACCCGGAGCTGGGACGCCCCGGGTGGCCACGGGCACGGCAGCCGAGCCGTGTGAATCCCGGAGCTGCTTCCCAGAGGACGTGAACCCCAAAATGCGTCCCAGGCTGCTGCCAACGGGATGAAGGGCTGAGCCTCGAATTTCCAATTCCCTGTGGATTCGCATCCCTGGGGATGGAGATGCTGGTGCTTTGCCGGAGGCTGCTCACTTCCAAGCAGCTTCAATGTGCGGAGCAAGGAGGGAAGGATGCTGGAAGCAGGACAGTCATTCCCTCTTTTCCAGAGGAATCGAGATGGTATTATTGCCACTTAGCATGATTTAGAGCTCTCATTTAAGTGGCTGGTGAACGGCCCATAAATTAATTACTAGGGACTGAGCAAATAGTGGGAGCTAATGGGAAAGGGTTGCGGGGGGGAGCTGAAAAATGGCTCTCCCCGAACGCAATTAAGAAAGGGGAGAGCCCCAGGGTTAACGAGGCTTCCAAGATGGACATTTGATTTGCAAATAAATGGTCGGTGCCACGCGGTGACCTTGGGGAGCGAGCAGGGGCCTGCTGGGCCGCAGCCACAGGGCCTGTGGGCGCCTGGGCTGGCACGGCCGGAGCTCCGGGGCCAGGTCCTGGAGGAAGAGAAGGAGGAGGAGGAGGAGAAAGAAGAGAAGGAGAAGGAGGAGAAGAAGGAGAAGAAAGAGAAGGAGGAGGAGGAGGAGAAAGAGAATCATAGAATCATAGAACAAGCAGGTTGGAAGGGACCCATCAGATCTTCTAGTCCAACCATTCCTATCAGACACTAAACCAAGTCCCTCAAGACCTCATCCACCCGTCCCTTAAAGCCCTCCAGGGAAGGGGAATCAACCCCCTCCCTGGGCAGCCTATTCCAATGCCCAATGACCCTTTCCGTGAAAAACTTCTTCCTAATCTCCAGCCTAAATCTCCCCTGGTGGAGCTTGAGTCCATTCACTCTCACCCTGTCCCTTGGGAGAAGAGCCCAGCTCCCTCCTCTCTACAATCTCCTTTCAGTTACTTGTTGAGAGTAATGAGGTCTCCTCTCAGCCTCCTCTTCTCCAGGATAAACCCCCCCAGCTCTCTCAGCCGCTCCTCTTCTTCTCCAGCCCCTTCCCCAGCTTTGTTGCTCTTCTCTGGACTCACTCCAGAGCCTCAACATCCTTCTTGTGCTGAGGGGCCCACAACTGAACACAGGATTCAAGGAGCGGCCTCCCCAGTGCTGAGTCCAGAGGGAGAATCACCTCCCTGGACCTGCTGCTCACACCAATTCTGATCCAAGAAGGAGGAGAAGGAGAAGGAAGAGAAGGAGGAGGAGGAGGTGGCGTGGATGCTGCCCCAGTGAGATGGTGGAGTCCCCATCCCTGGAGGGGTTTAAGGGACGGGTGGATGAGATGCTGAGGGTTAGAGATTGATGGGAATGGTTGGACTGGCTGATCTGGTGGGTCCTTTCCAACCTGGTGATTCACTCTGCGTGGGGCAGAGGGAACCCGGGAGCGGGACGGGGGATGCAGGAGGTTAGAGAATCAAGCAGACATCTCCCTTTGCTCTCCCCCCGCAGCCGTTCAGAGGGGCCGGATCCCCCCCAGCCACTCCAGCACCAGCCCCAACACGGTGCCCAGCGGGGACTACTTCAACGGGCAGCCGGTGTCGGAGCTGATCTCGCAGCTGCTGCGGGCCGAGCCCTACCCGGCCGCCCGCTACGGCTCGCACTACGCCCAGCAGGGCAGCGTCATGGGCATCGACAACATCTGCGAGCTGGCCGCCCGCCTCCTCTTCAGCACGGTGGAGTGGGCCCGCAACATCCCCTTCTTCCCCGAGCTGCCCGTCTCCGACCAGGTGGCCCTGCTGCGGCTCAGCTGGAGCGAGCTCTTCGTCCTCAACGCGGCGCAGTCGGCGCTGCCGCTGCACATGGCGCCGCTGCTGGCGGCCGCCGGCTTCCACGCCTCCCCCATGTCGGCCGACCGCGTCGTCTCCTTCATGGACCAGATCCGCATCTTCCAGGATCAGGTGGAGAAGCTCAACCGGCTCCAGGTGGACTCGGCTGAGTACAGCTGCCTCAAAGCCATCGCCCTCTTCACGCCAGGTGGGTCGGTGGTGCCACCGCCAGGCTTTGTCCCCATCTCCGCCCCACAGACTTCCCCCCCACCCCAGGCAGCATCTGCTCCCATTTTCCTTGGGGGTTCGGGGTCTGGAGAGCCGCGTGTGGCTCTTGGGGTGGCAGCAGAGGGTCCTTGGGCCCTGGTGCTTCTCTAACGTGGTTTGCAGCCTCCTGGCTCGTCCCGAGGTGCAGGGCTGAGCTCACAGGCCTTATGAGGAGTGGCTGAGAGAGCTGGGGGGGGTTATCCTGGAGAAGAAGAGGCTGAGAGGAGACCTCATTGCTCTCTACAACTACCTGAGAGGAGGTTGTAGAGAGGAGGGAGTTGGGCTCTTCTCCCAAGGGACAGGACAAGAGGGAATGGCCTCAAGCTCCACCAGGGGAGGGTCAGGATGGGCACTAGTTAAAAATTCTTCATGGAAAGGGTCATTGGGCAGTGGAACAGGGAGGGGGTTGATTCCCCTTCCCTGGAGGAGTTTAAGGGACGGGTGGACGAGGTGCTGAGGGACATGGGTTAGTGTTTGATAGGAATGGTTGGACTCGCTGATCCAGTGGGTCTCTCCCAACCTGGTTGTTCTACGATTCTGTGCTTCCCTGGGGTGACGGGAATGAGATTTGCAGGGACGCAGATGCCCTCTGTGCACGGAGGGGCTTGGGGAGCCCATCCTTGATCCATCTGTGCTTATCTCATGCACCAGAGATGTTTGCTCCATCCCAACAGGGATGCGGCCAGAGCATCCCAAGCTTTGCTCTTGCTCTTGCTGGTCACATGCCCTGTTCTCGTGAGGCCAGAGCGTGGCCACAGCACTGGGTGGGGAACTGGGGCTGTTGGGCTCACTGGGAGCATCGCGAGGGCTCCAACCATAGAATCATAGAACAACCAGGTTGGAAGAGACCCATCGGATCTTCTAGTCCAACCATTCCTATCAAACACTAAACCAAGTCCCTCAAGACCTCATCCACCCGTCCCTTAAACACCTCCAGGGAAGGGGAATCAACCACCTCCCTGGGCAGCCTATTCCAACGCCCAATGACCCTTTCCGTGAAAAACTTCCTCCTAATCTCCAGCCTAAATCTCCCCTGGCGGAGCTTGAGGCCATTCCCTCTCGTCCTGTCCCTTGGGACCACTCACCTTTCTCCATCTTCTCCTCCTCGCAGACGCCTGCGGCCTGTCAGACCCAGCGCACGTGGAGAGCCTGCAGGAGAAGGCGCAGGTGGCCCTGACCGAGTACGTGCGCTCGCAGTACCCGTCGCAGCCCCAGCGCTTCGGGCGGCTGCTGCTGCGGCTGCCGGCTCTGCGGGCCGTGCCGGCCGCCCTCATCTCCCAGCTCTTCTTCATGAGGCTGGTGGGGAAGACGCCCATCGAAACACTAATCAGGGACATGCTGCTGTCTGGGAGCACCTTCAACTGGCCCTACGGGACTGGGCAGTAGGGGACACAGCCTCTCCCTCCTGCTGGGGGGGGGGGGACGACTCCCCGAAAGCCGGACACGGATTCCCTCCTGCACCTCCAGTCGGTGTTGTTCCTGGGGAGCCCCGGACTGCGCTGGCCCCCCCCGGCCCTCTCGTAGCTCCTTCGTCTGCTACAGCCGCAGGGGCCGATCCCCCCGAAAGCAGCAAGGACACAGCGTTGGCCTCCAAAACCTGAAGGTCCTGGCTGTGCCGCTGCTGTCGGACACCGAACTCTTCTGTACCCCCAAACCGAAGCTTGTCGACCACCCTGCTCGCTCCGTGGGGACCTCGGAGCATCCCCTTGTGCTGTCCTGGGGTGGGAAGGTGGCTGGAGCCTGGGGAGGGGGATCCCGGAGCTTGGGGAAGGCGCCCCAGAGCCTGGGGAGGGGGCCTTGGAGCCTGGGGAGGGCATCCCAGAGCCTGGGGAGGGGATCCCAGAGCCTGGGGAAGGGACCTTGGAGCCTGGGGAGGGGATCCCGGAGCTTGGGGAAGGGGATCCCGGAGCCTGGGGAAGGGGCCTTGGAGCTTGGGGAAGGGAGCCTGGAGAGCAGGACCTGAGCCTCCCACTGCCCCCCAAGTCCAACTTCCAGCCGGGAGAAGGCAATAGGAGCCTGGTTGGGGTTCCCTGACTCCACGGAGCTGCCCTCTGTGGGGTCCTGCTGCGGGGACCTCCTCCCTCTGACCTCCCCCCATGGAAAAAGGGTCATTTTGCAGCCCTTTTGTGCCCTGCCCGGTGCCCAGGTGGGCCCTATCCTGCCTCAAGGACTGATGCGCTGAGCTGGGAGCAGCTCCTCTTTGGGAATTTTTGGCTTCCTCCGTGTCCGCTTCCAGCTCCTCTCCCTGTGCTTCCTACTGAAGCTTCTCCATTCTTGGGGCCTGGGGAGGGGGGACAAGGGGAGGGTTGGGGGGCTCAGGGGAGAGGATAGGGGCACGAGGGAGAGGATGGGGGCCAATTGTGCACCACAGAGGGTGCAAACCAAAGGGTCCCAGGCCCCCAGCCCTGCCCCAAGGCCTCGTGTGCTGCTTGGACATCCCCCCCCCCCACCAGGGCTGAATCCAGTTTTGGGGTAAAACCTTCCAGCATCCCCTCTGCCCTCACTCGCCACGTTTGTGCGCTTTACGCTGCTTTTTTAATCCCATTTCAGGGGAGAGGAGGACTGGGAGGGGGACCAAAAGCTGAGTGGGAAGGGGTGATGCTGCTGGATTTGGGGTGCAGGGGTGGGGGGGGGTCTGTATCTCCCAGGGCTGAGCCAAGGGATGCTCAGGGGAGGACAGAGCCGCTCTGGGGGTTCAGGGGACACCCCTTGGCCACAGGCCATGCCCCCCTCCCCGGGTTCTGCTGCTCAGGGGTATCCACCGCGCGAACCGGACAGAGGCAGGATGAGCCCCCGGGGTGGGGGGGGGATTGTGGCATTTAGGTTGATTCTCTGAAAATATAATCCTCGGTCGATGATACTAAAGGAATTAAGTCAATAAAAAAAAAAAGATGTTTCTTACAGAGCTGGGGAGATGCTGGAAGTGGGAGGGGGGAAAGGGGATCGATCCTGCAGCGAAGCTGAAGCCCCAGAGTGATGGAGCAGAGCAGGAGGCACAGTCCCCAACAAAACCAACTGCCTAAAAATTGGATAAACCCCCCAGCTCTCTCAGCCACTCCTCTTCTTCTCCAGCCCCTTCCCCAGCTTCGTTGCTCTTCTCTGGACTCGCTCCAGAGCCTCAACATCCTTCTTGTGCTGAGGGGCCCACAACTCAACACAGGATTCAAGGAGCAGCCTCCCCAGTGCTGAGTCCAGAGGGAGAATCCCCTCCCTGGCCCTGCTGCTCACACCATTTCTGATCCAAGCCAAGATGCCATTGGCCTTCTTGGCCCCCTGGGCACACTGCTGGCTCATGGTCAGTCGCTGTCGACCAACACCCCCAGGTCCCTCTCCTCCTGGCAGTTTTCCAGCCAGACTTCTCCCAGTCTGGAGCTCTGCTCAGGGTTGTTGTGCCCCAAGTGCAGGAGGCGGCATTTGGCCGTGTTAAACCTCATCCCATTGGACTCAGCCCATGGATCCAGCCTGTTCAGATCCCTTTGCAGAGCCTCCCGACCCTCCAGCAGATCCACACTTTCACACAGCTCAGTGTCATCTGCAAACTTGCTAAGGGTACCCTCGATGCCTTCATCCAGGTCATTGATGAAGACATTGAACATGACCCAGCCCTGAGCCCTGGGGACACCACTTGTCACTGGCCTCCAGCTGGACTTAACACCATTTCCCAGCCCTCTCTGGGCCCTCCAGCCAACCAGTTTTCCACCCAGGAGAGTGTGGGGAGGTTTGCAGGGGTCCAACCATCGTGAAGGAGCTGGGAGCAGAGCATCTGGGTGCTGGACCAGTCCTGGTCAGAGATTCAGGGGGTCCCCAGTGTGGGGTTTAGGGGGTGCAAGCCAGGCTGGATGCAGCAGGAGACATCTTTGAGGTCCCTTCCGCAACCAACTCATTCTCTAAATCGGCTCTAATCCCATTTAAAATCAATAGATACACTTTATTTATTAAAAAAAAAAAAAAATACACAGTTTCAGCCAGTTCCTTATATAAAATATCAACCCCTCCTCCTGAGGGAGCTTTTTTTTGGGGTAGGGGGGATGCAGGGTTCTGCCCCCACCCCAACCATCCTGCCCTGGTTTGACGTCCCTGCTGGTCCCAGGAACCTCAAAAAGGGCCTTGGGAAGCCCAAAAAGGATGCCCAGAGGTGCCAGCAGGGCCGCAGCCCCCTCCCCAAATCTATTTACAGCAGCAGGAGGGGGTTTCAAGGCACAAGAGGGGGTGCAGGGTGCAGGGGGGGGCACCTCGCTCCTGCCCCCCCCAACCCGGCACCCTTGGCACTGACCTCACCGAGCGGCTCCAGATGGTGGGTTTGGGGTTTTTTTTTTTTTTATACAAAAGGCACCAAAGTCTCTGAGTGGGGAAGGTAGGGGGGAGCCCCTCGTGCCTGTTCTTTGAGGTGGGGGGGGGGGGGGGGGCCAGGGCTACCCCCGCACCTTGTCGTAGTCGCTCACCATCCGCTTGATGTGGAAGAGTTTGTTGCGCAGAGACTTGGTCTCCAGCTTCTTGCTTTGGTAGTCGGAGCTCTGGAAGGCAAGAGCAGCCTCAGGGGGTTGTGGGGAGGGGGCTGCAGGGGTTCTGTGAAAGGCTGTGGGGAGGGGGTTGCAGGGGCAATGAAAGGCCGTGGGGAGGGGGCTGCAGGGGCAATGAAAGGCCGTGGGGAGGGGGCTGCAGGGGCAATGAAAGGCAGTGGGGAGGGGGCTGCAGGGGCAATGAAAGGCAGTGGGGAGGGGGCTCTGAAAGGCAAGAGCAGCCTCAGGGGCTGTGGGGAGGAGGCTGCAGGGGCTCTGAAAGGCTGTGGGGAGGGGACTGCAGGGGCTCCGAAAGGCAGAGGCAGTGGGGAGGGGGCTGCAGCCAGCCTGGGTTGGGGAGGACGATGGTTTCCACCCCCTTCCCAGCTCCGTGGCCCCATCCCGGCCCTGTGGTCACTGGAATCGGGGACTGGCTGCGCCTACTCACCCGCTTGAGGTCCTTGAGCCTGTTGTACTCCTCTGCCACGTCCTGTGAAGGAAACGGGGGGCGAGGGGGTGACAAGGGGCTGGCACCGGGGCTGGGGGCTGCCAGGGCGGGTGTCCCGTGGGGGACACGCAGCGACCCACACCCTGCTGCTCATAAGGATCCATCCCCAGGACCTGGAGCATCCATCCCCAAGTGCCCCACGGCCTCCCCAGGGCCTTGCAGCATCCACCCCAGATGCTCCACAGCATCCCCACCTATCATAATATCCACTCATAACGCTCCACAGCATCCTGATGATCCACAGCTCTCACTCCCAAGGTCCTGGAGCATCCCAGATGCTCCACAGGATCCATCCCCGATGCTCCACAGCATCTCAGATGCTCCACACCATCCATCTTAGATGCTCTGCAGCATCCTCGATGCCCCACAACATCTCAGATCCCCACAGCATCCATCCCCAATGCCCCAAAGCATCTCAGACACCCCACAGCCTCCATTCCCCAGTGCCCTGCAGCATCCTTGATGCCCCACAGCATCCCAGATGCTCCACAGGATCCATCCCCGATGCCCAGCACCAGCCTTGACGCTCCGCAGCATCCACGTCTGACCCAGAGCCTGCATCCTCCATGCCGTGCAGCACCCTGGGGCCATGCAGCACCTCTCCCCAGGGCCCTGCAGCATCCCAGATACTCCACAGCATCCATCCTTGATACCCTGCAGCATCCTTGATGCTCCACAACCTCCATCCCCAGTGCCCCACAGCACCTGAGATTCTCCACAGCATCTAACCCCAGTGCCCCACGGCATCCTTGATGCCCCACAGCATCTATGCCCAATGCCCCAAAGCATCTCAGACACCCCACAACTTCCATCTCCAGTGCCCTGCAGCATCCTTGATGCCCCACAGCATCCATCTCCAATATCCCACAGCATCCTTGATGCCCCACAGCAACCAGGCTGGAAGAGACCCATCGGATCTTCTAGTCCAACCATTCCTATCAAACACTAACCCATGTCCCTCAGGACCTCATCCACCCGTCCCTTAAACACCTCCAGGGAAGGGGAATCAACCCCCTCCCTGGGCAGCCTATTCCAATGCCCAATGACCCTTTCCGGGAAAAACTTCCTCCTAATCTCCAGTCTAAATCTCCCCTGGTGGATCTTGAGGCCATTCCCTCTTGTCCTGTCCCCTGTCCCTTGGGAGAAGAGCCCAGCTCCCTCCTCTCCACAACCTCCTTTCAGGTAGTTGGAGAGAGTAATGAGGTCTCCTCTCAGCCTCCTCTTCTCCAGGATAAACCCCCCCAGCTCTCTCAGCCGCTCCTCATAAGGCCTGTTCTCCAGCCCCTTCCCCAGCTTCGTTGCTCTTCTCTGGACTTGCTCCAGAGCCTCACTACTACATCCTTGATGCCCCACAGCATCTCAGACGCCCCACAGCATCTCAGATACCCCAGATCACCCATCCCCAGCACCCTGCAGCATCATTGATACCCCAACAGCATCTGAGATCCTCCAGAGCATCCACCCTTGATGTTCTGCAGCATCCTCGATGCCCCACAGCATCCATCCCCAGTGCCCCACGGCACCTCGGACACCCCACAGCCTCCACCTCCAACGTCCCGCAGCATCCCTGACGCCCCTCATTGTCCTGGTGTCCCCGTCGCACCCCAGCGTCCCCCCCCGGGAGCGCCCACCTGGTACTGGGGGCTGTCCTCGGAGAGGCTGTCGAGCTGCTTGCTGAGCTGGTTGAGGCGGTCGTTGACGCCGTCCATCTGGGCGCAGAGCTGCTTGTAGCGCTTCAGGTCGGCGTCGAACTCCTGCTTGTACTTCTGGCGAGCGCCGTCCGACGTGATGGGAGGGTAGAGGCTGCGGGAGAGAATCATAGAACAACCAGGTTGGAAGAGACCCATCGGATCTTCTAGTCCAACCATTCCTATCAAACACTAAACCAAGTCCCTCAAGACCTCATCTATCCGTCCCTTAAACACCTCCAGGGAAGGGGAATCAACCACCTCCCTGGGCAGCCTATTCCAATGCCCAATGACCCTTTCTGTGAAAAACCTCCTCCTAATCTCCAGCCTAAATCTCCCCTGGTGGAGCTTGAGGCCATTCCCTCTCGTCCTGTCCCCTGTCACTTGGGAGAAGAGCCCAGCTCCCCAGAGGAGCCGGGTCAGCTCCCAGAAAGGGAGAACTCGGGGTGCAGGGCTGGCTCCCGGAGGCGCCTCTCACCTGGCCCACTGGTCCTGGTCCCGCTCGTCGCTGGACTCCACGGCTGTGGTGTAGTCGGTCTCGTACTGCGACTCGTCCAGCTCCGGGTTGCGGCGGCGCCGGCGGCCGCGGCGAGCAGAGGGCCTGGTGGGCTGCTCCCGAGCCTTCTCCTCGGCCAGGCTGGGGCTGAGTGCCCGGTCCGGCTGGTCACTGCCAGGGGGGAAAGCTTTGGTGAGTGGGAACAGGGGTGTCCTGGACCCCCCAGTCCTTCCCATCCCAGAGAGGAGGAGAGCGGAAGGGATTGTGCCCCTTGGGGAGGCTGCACCTCAAGTCCGGGACTCAAATGGGATCCCTCACTCCAAAAAAAAGACATGAAGAGGATGGAGTGTGGTTGGAGAAGGGGAAGGGGCTGGAGAACAGCGGATCCCTCACTCTAAAAAAAGTCATAGAATCATAGAACAACCAGGTTGGAAGAGACCCATCGGATTATTGAGTCCGACCATTCCTATCAAACACTAACCCATGTCCCTCAGGACCTCATCCACCCGTCCCTTAAACACCTCCAGGGAAGGGGAATCAACTCCCTCTCTGGGCAGCCTATTCCAATGCCCAATGACCCTTTCTGTGAAAAACTTCCTCCTGATCTCCAGCCTAAATCTCCCCTGGTGGAGCTTGAGGCCATTCCCTCTCATCCTGTCCCTTGGGAGAAGAGCCCAGCTCCCTCCTCTCCACAATCTCCTTTCAGGGAGTTGGAGAGAGCAATGAGGTCTCCTCTCAGCCTCCTCTTCTCCAGGATAAACCCCCCCAGCTCTCTCAGCCGCTCCTCCTAGGGCCTGTTCTCCAGCCCCTTCCCCAGCTGTTCAGTGGTGGACAAGGGACGGTTGGACCCGACGGTCTCACCCGTGGTTGCTGTAGGTCCCGGAGGGGTAGTAGCCGTTCTGGGGGGTGGGGTTGTAGGCCGGGGGGCTGTAGGGGGGTGCGGCCGTGGGGCTCATCGGCTTCTCCGAGTAGGCGAGTGTGGCCGTCTCGTCCTGCATGCTGGCTCCGTCTGCCACGTTCTTCACCTGGAGCAGAGAGAGAGATTGGCTCAGCCACGTGAGGCTGGAGAAACCTCACAGCAGGACGTCCCGCGCAGCCACAGTGAGCACAGGGGGTGCCAGGAATTGGGGTGCCAGGCTCAGGGCAGCCCCACGGGCAGGGGAGAGGCTGCAGGACGTGCCCCGGAGAAGGACCCGCGGATCCCGGTGATGCAGGGTTGATGCCACCTTGCACGGAGCCACCACAGGGATCCCACTGGGAGACCAGCACAGACGGACAAAGCTCAAGGGGGTCCCGGGACCCCCAGGGCGACACCCCAGGCTCGCCCCGTCCAGCATCCCCCCTCCCTGGCCCTCCGCAGCCCCCCCAGCACAGACACGGCTCCTCGAGGAGGACGTGGGCATCCGTCCGTCCGTCCCTTCCCCTTCCTTCCTGGCCTCCAGGGGTTGTTTGTGCCGGAAGCCGCTGGAGACCTGGATGGTGGCCCTGGGGACGGCAGCTGCGGCCAAGCCAAGACGCTTCCTCCGGCACCTTCCCCTCCATTAACGAAGATGTCGTTAATTGGGGGCCACCAGGTGTGGGGACAGCCACGTCCCCTGTTCCACTCCGGGACAGAGGCCGCTCACGCCCGCTCGAAGGTCACCCCTTTATCTTGGTCCTGAGCGTAAACAGGGAACGAGACGTCCTGGAAGGGGTTCAGCCCCCTCGTCCCCACTGGACGGGGACGTGTCACCGGTGCTGGGTGAGTACACCCAGCGGGGACCCCGAAGGGGAATGGGGGGTGACCCCGGTGCTGCCGTCCCGGCCCTCAGCAGGGTAGGAAATGCTTTGCCAGGGAGGGACTTGCAAGGAAAATAAATAAAGTAGAACAAAGGTATTTCTATAAAATGAAAAATAAATATTAGAGCTCAGCACAGAGCCGAGCCCAGCTTCCGGGCCTTGGGAGCAACGGCTGCGCTCGGATTGCAGGGACCCACGGAAGGGGTTGGGGTGGAAGGGACCTCCGAGCCCATCCAGTTCCATCTCATCACGGGCAGGGACACCTCTCACTGGATCAGGGGCTCCAAGCCCCATCCAACCTGGCCCTGAACCTCTCCAGGGATGGGGCAGCCACAACCATAGTAACAGTTTGGGTTGGAAGGGACCTCCAAGCCCATCCAGTCCCATCTCGTCACGGGCAGGGACACCTCTCACTGGCTCAGGGGCTCCAAGCCCCAATCCAACCTGCCCTTGAGCCCCTCCAGGGATGGGGCAGCCACCCCTGCTCTGGGCAACCTGTTCCAGGGCCTCCTCACCCTCACAGCAAAGCATTTCTACTTAAGATCTCATCTCAATCTCCACTTTTTCAGCTCAAAACCATCCTCCTCATCCCATCCCTGCGCTCCCAGCTTTCCTGGAGCCCCTTTCCCTACTGGAAGCTGCTCTGAGGTCTCCCCAGAGCCTTCTCTTCCCCAGGGTGAGCAACTCCAACTCTCAGCCCTGCACGAAGCTTAGAGATAACTGAGATAAACCTCCTCCCGTGGGAGCCCAGTGCCTGAGCACCCCAGCTTGTCCCAGTCTCATAGGGACAGGGATGGTGACAGTGCACATGGGGGGGGGTCACGGCAGCCCCCCAGCTCCCCTGGGGGTTTCATAGAATCACAGAACAACCAGGTCGGAAGGGACCCATCGGATCTTCTAGTCCAACCGGTTTGGGGAGTCCCTCCTGGGCCAGGGCTCAGCAGGACCCCAAGAACCACATCCCAGGGGCTGCAGCAGCTGCTTCTCCAGGCACTGAAACCTGCGGCCACTGCGGCTCTGGGAGCCTCCCAAGTCAGGATGGGATGGGGCACGGGCACCGAGCCACAGCCGGGGGTCCCCAGCACCCCCAGCCCAAGGGGCTCCTCCCCAGCACCCCCGAGCCCGAGGGCCTCTCCAGCACCCTCAAGCTCATGGGGCTCCCCAGCACCCCCAAGCCTGAGGGGCCTCTCCAGCATCCCCCAAACCAAGGGCCTCTCCAGCACCACCAAGCCAAGGGGATCCTCCCCAGTACCCCTAAGGCCAAGGGGTCTCTCCAGCACCTCCAAGGCCGAGGGGCTCAGCCTCCTTTCCAAGCCAGGACGGTGCCGGGTTGGTTGCGGCAGCAGCCGTGCGGCACAGCCCCGCGGAACCGAGTTAATCATTGCCCAGACCGAAACCGGTCGTGCTCACGGCAGTGTCCCCGAGCGCAGGCCGAGCCCAGGGACGGGCACCCCGAGCTGCGGCGCTCCTGCCCCTGGCACCCGGCCCATCAGATCCCCCCCTGTGTTTGTCTTTTGGGGAGCTGGAGGCCGGTTGGGCCAGCCCCAGGCGAAGCCTCGTGGTGCCCAGCTCGGAAAAATCCACAGGGTGCCAAGGAGGGACCCGGCAGGGTGATAATGCCGGGAGCTGTGGGCAAACACACTGCGCCGGGCACTGCGGCGGCACAACCGCGGCTTCTGGCACCTGTACTCAGCACTGGGGAGGCCGCTCCTTGAATCCTGTGTTCAGTTGTGGGCCCCTCAGCACAAGAAGGATGTTGAGGCTCTGGAGCGAGTCCAGAGAAGAGCAACAAAGCTGGTGAAGGGGCTGGAGAACAGGCCCTAGGAGGAGCGGCTGAGAGAGCTGGGGAAGATCCTGGAGCGGCTGAGATCCTGGAGAAGAGGAGGCTGAGAGGAGACCTCATTACTCTCTACAACTACCTGAAAGAAGGTTGTGGAGAGGAGGGAGCTGGGCTCTTCTCCCAAGGGACAGGACGAGAGGGAATGGCCTCAAGCTCCACCAGGGGAGATTTAGGCTAGAGATTAGGAGGAAGTTTTTCACAGAGAGGGTCATTGGGCATTGGACTAGGCTGCCCAGGGAGGGGGTTGATTCCCCTTCCCTGGAGGGGTTTAAGGGACGGGTGGATGAGGTCCTGAGGGACTTGGTTTAGTGTTTGATAGGAATGGTTGGACTCGCTGATCCGATGGGTCTCTTCCAACCTGGTTTTTCTATGATTCTGTGATTCAATTCCTGCCCAAGGTGGGAAAGGGGAACGGTGGCAGCTCAGCACAGCCCTGGTGCCCCTCGCTCTGGCACATCCCAACCCCGTGCGGCCTCAGGCACAGCCAGTCCCACTGCTAAAGGGCAGGAGGGGTGGGTGTTTGGGGAAGATCTCCCGAACTTTCCAGTCCCCCAGTGTCCCCAGACTCACCCACTCCTCCACGTTAGGCCCCTCCTGGACCACGGGCACCTTGTCCCAGTAGATGTTGTGCTTCCCGTGTCTCCAGATCTTGCTGCGCGTCTTGTGAGCGAAGAAGCAGATGAGGCAGAGCAGGATGACAGTGAGGAAGGCGCAGACGATGGCCACGGCCTGGAGAGGACAGGGGGGGAGGAAGGAAGGGGAGACCTCATTACTTCCTACAACTACCTGAAAGGAGGTTGTGGGGAGGAGGGAGCTGGGCTCTTCTGCCAAGGGACAGGACGAGAGGGAATGGCCTCTCTCCCAGGGGAGATTTAGGCTGGAGATTAGGAGGAAGTTTTTCCCACAGAGGGTCATTGGAATAGGCTGCTCAGGGAGGGGGGTGACAATTTCAGACAATCATGGAGAGGTTTGGGTTGGAAGGGACCTCAAAGATCATCCAGCCCCATGGGCAGGGACACCTCCCACTGGCTCAGGGGCTCCCAGCTCCATCCAACCTGCCCTTGAACCTCTCCAGGGATGGGGCAGCCACCCCTGCTCTGGGCAACCTGTTCCAGGGCCTCCTCACCCTCACAGCAAAACATTTCTCCCCAAGATCTCATCTCCATCTCCTCTCTTCCAGCTCAAAACCATCCTCCTCATCCTGCCCCTGCGCTCCCAGCTTCCCTGGAGCCCCTTTCCCTACTGGAAGCTGCTCTAAGGTCCCCTCCACCACTTCTTGGGGTGCGTCCTCAGGCCAAGATCCAATCTCAGCCTCCCTGGCTCCCTCTGGAATCTGTGCCACACGTGGATCGCGCTGCCGGCTCAGCCTCGAGCCCCCACGGTGCAGCCAGGACCCTGCCTCGTGCTTCCCCGTGGGTCACATCCACGGCCGGACGAGGACGATGAGGCCTCGTTTGGCCTCTCGTGTGGAGCAAGAGCAGCTCGGGTGCTGCTTCTCCCCCTTCTCCGGGCGCAGGAATGCGGCACAGCCTGCCCGGCCGGCCCAGAACCGGCAGCGCCAGTCCCAGCCCCGCGCCAGGCGGGATCCTCACCGGCCGAAACCAGGGCTGGGAAACTCAGCTCGGAAGGTTCTCGCCGCCCCACTGACCCCAACTGGGCTCCCAAACTGGGCCGAGCACCCAGCCCCAACACCCATCCCGGCACCCGCGCCCCGTTTACGACCTGGGGAGACCAAAGTACCAGGCGCCGGTTCGGGGACAGCCCGTCCACTCCCCGAAACTCGCCCTGCTCCCTCCAGCAGCCCCAGCACACCCCGGGGCTGGCAGGCAGCGCCGGAAAACCTCTCTCCGCAACCACAAACCCACAACCGGTACCACCGGGAACGCTCAAAAGAATCATAGAATCACAGAACAACCAGGTTGGAAGGGACCCATCGGACCTTCTAGCCCAACCGTTCCTGTCAAACACTAAACCAAGTCCCTCAAGACCTCATCCACCCGTCCCTTAAACACCAAAGAGGAAGGGAAAGCCCTGGCTGGGGACGTGCGGTCACCAAGATTCCGTTCAGAGCAGAGCGAGGGGTCGGCACGGCTGGATCGGTTGAAAGAAGGGGTGTCTGGCTAGAGCTGGGGGTCCCCCTCACCTCCTGGGGGTCGACGGTGCAGTAGTGGTAGAGGTACTGGTTCATGTAGGTGTTGCCGCTGTAGACCTGGCTGCACATGGTCAGCAAAGGGTTGTAGTAGTAGCTGCCGGACATCTGGGCCTGGGGGTTGACGCCCACCACGTAGACGATGGAGGCGACGAGCATGAGGAAGGCCAGCAGGCCGCACACCACCAGCACCGCCAGGTAGAAGCGGCGCGAGCGGGAGCCGCGGGACTTGCCGACGCTGGCCACGAAGAGCCCCAGCTGGGCCAGGAAGCAGAGCACGGCCATGGCCATCATGAAGCCGTTGGCCGCCCGGGGGTTGGTGATGCCGCCGTAGTAGCCGCCGTAGTAGCCGCCGTAGCCGTAGCCCAAGCCGCTGCCGTAGTAGTTGGAGCCGTAGAAGCCCCCCAGCCCGTTGCCGTAGAGGCCGGCGTAGCCGTAGCCGTACTCCCAGGCCAGGGTGGAGGCCACGCAGGCGAAGATGGCGACGCACAGCAGGATGACGACGGCCTCCAGGATCCTGACCGCGCCGGGCGGAGAGCTCCACTTGTAGAAGTGCTGCGGCGTGTCCTCCACGTAGTAGGAGCCGGGCGGCGGCGAGCGGGCACCGTAGTCGTAGCCGTAATCGCCCCCGGCCGGGCCGTAGGCGGTGGGGGGGCCGTAGGCGGTCGGGGGACCACCGTACGACTTCTTGGGGAACATGGTCGGGACGATCCGGTGGGGCTCTCCCAACCTGGTTGATCCTTACGGCGGAGGCAACCCTGGAGGTGCGGATGGAGCTGCGGGAGCGCCGGGAGGTGCCAGCGCCGCTCGCCCTCTCCGCCGGGGACTTTGGTCCCCGGGACGCCGTCACCGCCAACCACCGCCCGCCCGTGCCCAACGCGCCCCAGTCACCTCCCGGGGAAACTGAGGCACAGGGAGGAGGCGTGAGTCACGCAGCGTCGCCCAGACAAGGGCTGCAGCCCAGCTCTGACCCCCCCCGAACAGGAGAGAACCCAGCACCCCCCAAACACCCCCTGTGCCCCTTGACACCCCCTGTGACCCCCGACACCCCCTGTGACCCCCGACACCCCCTGTGACCCCCGACACCCCCTGTGACCCCTGAACACCCCCTGAGCGCACAGGGTGGTTTAAATTCTAATTAAAGCGGAAAAGCTCTTACCCGAGGCCGGTGCGAGCGCCGAGAGTTGCTCCCTAAGCAGATCTGGTTGGATTAAATAATGAAAAAAATAAAATAAATAAAAAAAAAGAATAACAACAACGAGACAGGGAACGTTAGGAACTCAGGGGGTAAACTGGGGTTCAGAACGGGGGGAGCAGCGCAGGGGAAACCCAAACCCTTGTGAGAAAACCACCCTGGGGCTCAGCAGCAGGATCAGGCCACCCCAGGACAGGGGTTGGGAGGGAGCCCTTGATTTGGGATGCAGAGGTTGTCCCGGAGGGGACCCCAAAGGGAACCCCAGTGCTGGAGGGGATCTCAATGGGGACCTCAATGGGGATCCCAGTGCTGGAGGAGACCCCAAAGGGAACCCTAGTGCAAGACAGGATCCAAGAGGGGACCCCAATGGGAACCCCAGTGCCAGAGGGGACCCCAGTGCTGGAGAGGATCCAAGAGGAGACCCCAGTAGGGATCCCAGCGCCAGAGGAGACCCCAAAGGGAACCCCAGTGCCAGAGGGGATCCCAAAGGGGACCCCAAGGGGAACCCCAGTGCCAGAGGGGATCCAAGAGGAGACCCCAGTAGGGATCCCAGCGCCAGAGGAGACCCCAAAGGGAACCCCAGTGCCAGAGAGGATTCAGGAGGAGACCCCAGTGGGAACCCCAGTGCCGGAGAGGATTCCAAAGGGGACCCCAGTGCTGGAGGGGATTTCGAAGTGGACCCCAGTGTGGGGGAGGATCCAAGAGGGGACCCCAAAGGGGACCCCAGAGCTGGAGGAGACCCTCAAAGGGGACCCCAGTGCCAGAGAGGATCCAAGAGGGGATCCCAGTGCCGGATGGGAAGTGCCGGAGAGGACCCCAGTGCTGGAGGGGACCCTGTTGGGGACCTCCAGTGCCAGAGAGGATCCAAGAGGGGACCCCAATAGGGACTCCAGTGCCTGAAAGGATTCCAAAAGGGAACCCCAGTGCTGGAGGGGACCCCAGTGGGGACCTCAGTGGGGACCCCAGTGCCGGAGGGGACTTCAAAGGGGACCCCAGTAGGAACCCCAGTGCCTGAGAGGATCCCAGTGCCAGCGGAGACCCCAGTAGGGACCCCAGAGGGGACTCTGGTGCTGGAGGGGACCCCGGTGGGGACCCCAGGGCCAGAGAGGATTACAAAGGGGACCCCAGTAGGAACCTCAGTGCCGGAGGGGACCCCAGTGCTGGGGTTTACCCCACTGGGGATCCCAAGTGCCGGAGGGGATTCCAAAGGGACCCCAGTAGGGACCCCAGAGGGGACTCCGGTGCCAGAGGGGACCCCAATAGAGACACCAGTCCTTGGGGTCGGACCCCAGTAGGGACCCCAGTAGGGACCCCAGTGCTTGGGGTAGGATCCCAGTGCCAGCAGAGACCCCAGCAGGGACCCCAGAGGGGACTCTAGTGCTGGAAGGGACCCCAGTAGGGACCCCGGTGCTTGAGGTCAGACCCCAGTAGGGACCCCAGTAGGGACCCCAGAGAGGACTCCGGTGCCAGAAGGGACCCCAGTGCTTGGGGTAGGACCCCAGTAGTGACCCCAGAGGGGACTCCAGTGCCGGAGAGGACCCCAGTAGGGAGTCTTGTTCTGGAAGGGATCCCAGCAAGGACCCCAGTGCTTGGGGTAGGACCCCAGTAGGGACCCCCTAGGGGACTCCAGTACTGGAGGGGACCCTGGTGGGGACCCCAGTGCTTGGGGTAGGATCCCAGTGGGGATCCCAGAGGGGACTCTGGTGCTGGAAGGGACCCCAATAGGAATCCCAGTGCTTGGGGTAGGACCCCAGTAGAGACCCCAGAGGGGACTCTGGTGCTGGAAGGGACCCCAGTAGAGACCCCAGAGGGGACTCCAGTGCTTGGGGTAGGACACCAGTAGGGACCCCAGAGGGGACTCTGGTGCTGGAGGGGACCCCGGTGGGGATCCCAGTGCTTGGGGTAGGACCCAGTAGGGACCCCAGAGAGGACTCTGGTGCTGGAGGGGACCCCGGTGGGGACCCCAGAGGGGACTCCAGTGCTTGGGGTAGGACACCAGTAGGGACCCCAGTAGGGAGTCTTGTGCTGAAAGGGACCCCAGTAAGGACCCCAGTGCTTGGGGTAGGACCCAGTAGGGACCCCAGAGAGGACACTGGTGCTGGAGGGGACCCCGGTGGGGACCCCAGTGCTTGAGGTAGGACCCCAGTAGAGACCCCAGAGGGGACTCCAGTGCTTGGGGTAGGAGCCCAGTATAGACCCCAGCAGGGACTCTAGTGCTGGAGGGGACCCCAGTAGGGACCCCAGAGGGGACCCCACTGGGGACCTGGTGTGGGTGCTGGGGAGGGGGACACCCCCAGGTAGGGGTCTGGGTGCTGGGTGGGTGGGGGTGGGGGGGTCACCCCAGGGCAGGGGTCTGGGTGCTGGCTGGGGGTGTTGGTGCCGCTGGGTCCCAGGTCCCTCTGGGGTCCCCGGTGTCCCCCCCCCCCCCGTCCCGGTTCGGGTCCCGGAGCCGCCGCCGCTCACCTGCCGGTGCCTCCGCCTCTTTGTCCCCGTTAAGATGGCAGCCGAGAGGCCACCGGGACCCGCCCCCCCGGGGGAGGGGGCAGCGGTGGGGGGGGGGGCCGCCCCCCCCAGGCCGGCGGGGAAGGGGTTAAACGGGGCAGGGACACGTGGCGGGGGGGGAAGGGGAGATCCCCTGGGGGGGAGAGAAGAGGGGGAACCCAGAGACTGGAGGGGGGAGGGGTAAGGGGGGGTACAGGGGGGGGGGGTCCCCGAATTGATGGGGGAAGCATCCCTGGGGGGGGCAATTCAGAGCTGGGGGGAGAACAGGGGGGACCCCGAGATGGGGGGGGGGGACACTAAGGGGGGGTACAGGGGAGGTCCCCGAATTGAGGGGGGGAGCATCCCAGAGAGGGGAATAGGGAACCCCCCGATATGGGGGACTTGGAGGGGGGGTGGGAGATCCCCTGTGGGGGAGAAGAATAGGGGGAACCCCAAGATTGATTAGGGGGTTGGGGGACACCGAGGGAGACCAGAGTTGAGAAGGGAGAAAGGGGGGGGGGGCAAGAATGGGAGAGCTCCAAGTTGGGGGGGGGGGGGTGAGTACCCCAATTTATTAACCTCAGTTTGGGGGGGGGGGGTCCCAGCACCTGGGAGGGTTCGGGGGGTTGGGGGTGAACAGAGCAGCCAGGGGACCCCGAAACCTGCAGACGTGGGAGCCTGAGGGGTGGATTTCAATGGGGGGAAGGGGGCAGTGGGAGGGGTTACAATGGATGGGGGTGAATGGAGAGGGGTTTACAATGAATGGGGGTGAATGGGGAGAGGGTTACAATATATGGGGGTGAATGGAGAGGGGTTTACAATTCATGGGGGTGAATGGGGAGAGGTTACAATATATGGGGGTGAATGGGGAGGGGATTACAATGGATGGAGGTTAATGGGGAGGGGATTACAATGTATGGGGGTGAATGGGGAGGGGGTTACAATGTATGGGGGTGAATGGGGAGGGGGTTACAATGAATGGGGGTGAATGGGGAGGGGGTTACAATGTATGGGGGTGAATGGGGAGGTTTACAATGAATGGGGGTGAATGGGAAGGTTTACAATGAATGGGGGTGAATGGGGAGAGGTTACAATATATGGGGGTGAATGGGGAGGGGGTTACAATGTATGGGGGTGAATGGGGAGGGGGTTACAATGTATGGGGGTGAATGGGGAGGGGGTTACAATAGATGGGGGTGAATGGGGAGGGGGTTACAATAGATGGGGGTGAATGGGGAGGGGATTACAATGGATGAAGGTTAATGGGGAGGGGGTTACAATGGATGAAGGTTAATGGGGAGGGGGTTACAATGTATGGGGGTGAATGGGGAGAGGTTACAATATATGGGGGTGAATGGGGAGGGGATTACAATGGATGGAGGTTAATGGGGAGGGGGTTACAATGTATAGGGGTGAATGGGGAGGTTTACAATGAATGGGGGTGAATGGGGAGAGGTTACAATATATGGGGGTGAATGGGGAGGGGATTACAATGGATGGAGGTGAATGGGGAGGGGGTTACAATAGATGGGGGGGTGAAGGGGGGGGCTGTGATGGGTGGGGGTGATGGAGAGGGCTGGAGTGGTGGTGGTGGTGATGGAGGGGGCTGGGATGGGGGTGGGGGGAGGAAAATGGGAGGGGGTTGCAATAAATGGGGTGGGGGGTGGGGGCTGTGATGGGTGGGGGGAGATGGGAGGGGGTGATAAGAGGGTGTGACGGGTGGGTGGGGGGGATGCGATGGGAGGGGGTGGGCGATGGGAGGGGGTGATAAGAGAGTGTGATGGGGGGGGGGGAGGGGGGAGTTACTAGGGGAATTTGCAATGGGTGGGGAGGTGTGATGGGGAGGGGGTGCAATAGGGGTTTCCAATAAGTGCGGGGGCGGGGGGGGGGGGAGGGGAGGGTACAGTAAGTGGCCTGTGCAATGTGGGGGGGGGAGGGGGTGCAGTGAGGAGGAGGTGCAATGGGGGGTGTGCAGTGGGGGGGTCGATGTGGGGGAGGGGGGGTGGGGAGATGGGAGGGTGTGATAAGGGAGTGCAATGGGGAGTGTGTGGAATGGAGGGTGCAGTGGGGGGTGTGTAATGGGGGGGTGCGTGCAATGGGTATATGCAATGGGGGAGCAATAGGGGTGTGCAATGGGGGTTTGGGGTGTGCAATGGGTTTGGGGTGTGCGATGGGGGTGTGTGCGCAATAGGGAGTGCAATGGGTTTAGGGGATGCTATGGGGGTGTGCAATGGGGGGTGTAATGGGGGTGTGTGTGCAATGGGTTTGGGGTGTGCAATGGGGGGGTGTGTGCAATAGGGAGTGCAATGGGTTTAGGGGATGCTATGGGGGTGTGCAATGGGGGGTGTAATGGGGTGTGTGTGCAATGGGTTTGGGGGATGCTATGGGTGTATGCAATGGGGGGTGTGCAATGGGTTTGGGGTTGTGCAATTGGGGTGCAAGGGGGGGTGTGTAATGGGGGGTACAATAGTTTTGAAGGATGCTATGGATGTGTGCAATGTAGGGGGTGCAATAGATTTGGGGGATGCTATGGGGGTGTGCAAAGGGGGGGGTGCCCCCCCCCCCCATTTTTTTGTGACACCCCCCCCCCCCCCTCCACAAGGATCACAAAGTGCAGGCTCTGGCGTGTCGGGCGCAGCTCTGGCCGTGTTGGTCGAACTCCTGGATCCGAGCCTTGATGTGCGTCAGCTTCTTCTTGAGGTACCCGCAGCGCCGCTGCCGCCCCACGAGGGCCAGATCCTGCCCCAAAACACACCCAGCGCCAGGTCCAGAGCTGGCACAGGCAACCTCCGAACTCCCCAGCACCAGGCCGAGCCCTCACCCTCCTCTTCCTCACTCCATCTGCATCCCCCTCGAGGGCCTGGTGCTCACCTGGCACCTGCTGGGGCAGAGCTCGTGGGGTGCCAGGCGGCTAAATCTTGGCACCGCTCATTAACTGCCAGCGCTCGTTAATCCTCCAGGAGATGCCAAATGCCTTTGGGCACAGCTCGTGGCGCAGGAGACCAAGTGTCCCCGTGTCCTCCTGGTCACCCCTGACCAGTGCAGGCCCCACCGAGCTCATTCTCAGCCACCACAGAGACCGGACAACTCATCACACCCAATGCAGCCCTCAAGTTCATCCTCAGCCGCTGCAGAGACCGGACATCTCATCACACCCAATGCAGCCCCTCAAGTTCATCCTCAGCCACTGCAGAGACCGGACAACTCATCACACCCAATGCAGCCCCCACTCTAAGGTCATCCTCAGCCGCTGCAGAGACCGGACAACTCATCACACCCAATGCAGCCCCTCAAGTTCATCCTCAGCCACTGCAGAGACCGGACAACTCATCACACCCAATGCAGCCCCTCAAGCTCATCCTCAGCTGCCACAGAGACCGGACAACTCATCACACCCAACGCATGGAGCACCCACCAGCCACAGGGAAGGGGAGAGGAGCTCTCCAAGAGGGTTTCCATTGGGAGTTTGGAATGGTTGGAAGGGTTTGGGGTGAAGGGGCCCCCCCAAGCCCACCCAGTCCCACCCCCTCCCACTGGATCAGGGCCTCCAAGCGCCATCCAACTTGGCCTTGGACACCCCCAGGGATGGAGCATGGATGGACTCAGATCCCTCCAGGGATGGAGCAGCCCCTGGAAAACCTAGGCCAGGCCGGAATGTGAGGAATCCCTCCCTCAAGTCCAAGCAAATCCAACCCAAGGCCCCCCCCCCACCCGAGGCACCCACCGTCCTGCTGGGGGGCACCTGCGGCCCCCCGAGACGCCCCCAGGCCGCGCGGAGCTCCCCGAGCAGCTCCGTGTACTCTGCCAACTGGTCCTGGAAGACGCCCTTGTAGCCCTCTCGCTGCTGGGGGGTCCGGATCTGTGGGTACCTCCTGCAGCATCGCCAGGGGGAGAAGCTCAGGGGGTGCCAGGGTGACCCCCCACCCCAAATCCCGGGCAGGAGGTCGCGCTCTGTTGGGTGTCACCGCTCCCCGTGCCACCCACCCCATGGGGGTCACTCACACTATGTAGTCGGGGATGGTGCGTGGCCGGCGACCCAGCACGGGGGGGACAGACCCGAACCCCAACATCTTCTCATCCTTGGCTGGGGGGCCCCCCCTCCCTGGGGGTCTTCCTGGTGGTGGCATCACCTCGTCCTCGAAGACCACGCGTCGAGCTCGCTCCGGTGGGGCCTTCGCGAGGGGCGTGAGGCGGCACGGCCACCGGGTCATGTTGGGGGGCACCTGCGGGTGGTGGGACCTCCGGGGACCTTTGGGGGGTCCCCGGGCACCTCGCGCCTCCCCAGCTGCAGGCACAGGGAGCTGCCGGCCAGGTGAGGAAGAGGAGGATGAGGGTGTGAGGAAGGAGCCGGGTGCCACCCGTGACCCCTCGAGAGGATTCGTGGGGCCAAACGCCTCCAGCCCCCCCCAGCTCCATACCCGCAGGCTCCCAGCAGTTTTGGGGTTCTGGGGGTCCCTCCGCTGTGTCCGGTGGCTTCTCTGTGTCCGAGTCTCTGCTGGAGCTGATGTGCCAAGACGAGATGGGATGACGCGGTGAGGGGACACGGGCATGGCCCTCCCCACCCTCCCCGCGTGCCTCAGTTTCCCCCGTGGGGCCCACACGCAGCCTGACCCTGAGCTGCCTTCCTCCCCATGGCTCGGTGAGTATGGCCACCAGTTTGGGGACCAACCAGCCAAGCTCTCCCTTCACTGTCACCTTCTCCTGGTGCCACCTCATCCTGTGGCACCACCAAGGACCCTCAGAAGCTGCTGGGCTTGTGTCCTCCAGCCCTGCTGTCACCCCAGAGCCACGTCCCCCTGTGTCACTGCTGGATGTCCCCCCAAGGCCCCATGGATCGGTGTCCCCCACCATATCCCCTGTGTCACTGCTGGATGTCCCCCCAAGGCCCCATGGATCGGTGTCCCCCACCATGTCCCCCCAAGGCCCCATGGATCGGTGTCCCCCACCATGTCCCCCTATGTCACTGCTGAATGTCCCCCCAAGGCCCCATGGATCGGTGTCCCCCACCATATCCCCTGTGTCACTGCTGAATGTCCCCCAAGGCCCCATGGATCGGTGTCCCCCACCATGTCCCCTGTGTCACTGCTGGATGTCCCCCAAGGCCCCATGGATCAGTGTCCCCCAGTGCCATGTCCCCTGTGTCACTGCTGGATGTCCCCCCAAGGCCCCATGGATCGGTGTCCCCCACCGTGTTCCCCTGTGTCACTGCTGAATGTCCCCCCAAGGCCCCATGGATCGGTGTCCCCCACCATGTCCCCTGTGTCACTACTGGATGTCCCCCCAAGGCCCCATGGATCGGTGTCCCCCACCGTGTCCCCCCAAGACCCCATGGATCGGTGTCCCCCACCATGTCCCCCCAAGGCCCCATGGATCGGTGTCCCCCACCGTGTCCCCCCAAGACCCCATGGATCGGTGTCCCCCAGCGTTACCTGCCCGGCTCATGGTGGGACTCAGCGCCAGGGCCCCTCGGCCACCGCTGGTCAGGGCTACTGGGCACGGTTGCCCGTGGCAGGCACCGACGGTTAAACATTAACCGCAACGCGCCGCCCAGCACCAGGCCCTGCGTGGGCAGCATGCGGCCCCTGCACCCCTTTGGGCTTTGGGAGACATCGACGCTGAGCGGCACCTGCACCTCTGGGAGCACTGGGATGGCCGCATCCTGCTCCTGGTGCCACCAGGCTGTGCCAAGGGCTGGTGCTGAGCAGCCTTCATGTCCCAGAGCTCCATTGGGACCCTGGGATGGCCGCATCCTGCACCTGGCACCAACAGGCTGTGCCAAGGGCTGGTGCTGAGCAGCCTTCATGTCCCAGGGCTCCATGTGGGACCCTGGGATGGCCACATCCTGCACCCAGTGCCACCAGGCTGTGCCAAGGGTTGGTGCTGAGCAGCCTTCATGTCCCAGAGCTCCGTCTGGGACCCTGGGATGGCCGCATCCTGCACCAGGCAGAGGTCTGGGCTGCACAGAGGGTTGGTGCTGAGCAGCCTCATGTCCCAGAGCTCCATCTGGGATGCTGGGATGGTCGCATCCTGCACCTTGTGCGACCAGGCTGTGCCAAGGGTAGGTGCTGAGCAGCCTTCATGTCCCAGAGCTCCATCTGGGATGCTGGGACGGTCGCATCCTGCACGCGGTGCCACCAGGTTGTGCCAAGGGTTGGTGCTGAGCAGCCCTATGTCCCAGAGCTCCATGTGGGACCTTGGGATGGTCGCATCCTGCACCTTGTGCGACCAGGCTGTGCCAAGGGTAGGTGCTGAGCAGCCCCATGTCCCAGAGCTCCATCTGGGATGCTGGGATGGTCGCATCCTGCACCAGGCAGAGGTCTGGGCTGCACAGAGGGTTGGTGCTGAGCAGCCCCATGTCCCAGAGCTCCATGGGGGACCCTGGGATGGTCGCATCCTGCACCAGGCAGTGGTCTGGGCTGTAAAAAGGGCTGGTGCTGAGCAGCATCCACACCCCTGGGCGCACTGGGATGGCCTCATCCTGCACCCGGTGCCACTAGGCTGTTGTGCCAAGGGCTCCTGTTGGGGTGGGGGGGGGCTGTGATCTCCCACCCCCCTTTTTCCCCCCTGGGGCATCACAACCCCCCCCAGACTCGGGGGGAACCCCTACAGCTGGGGGGGGGGGGAGGGCTGCACAGATCCCCCCCCCCCGACCCCCCCAAACCCCATTGTGTCCCCCCCCAATTGCAGAGAGTGACATGAGCAGTTCAGCCTCCTTTAATGAGCACCCCAGCCCCCCCCTGACCCCCCCCAGTGCCCCAATTGAGTCTGGGGGTGTGTGGGGGGGGCTCAGTGGTCCCAACTGCGGGTCCTGGATTCCCTCCCCCCCCCCCCCAACCCCAAAAGGCAGGGGAGCTCAATATTGCATCTCACAGCACTTTATAAGGGTCGGTACCGTTTTGGGGGGGGGCCCTGCCCCCCCACCCCCCCCTTCATTGTACAGATGGGGAAACTGAGGCACAGAGAGGTGACAGGGGACTTGGCCGAGGGCACTTGGTGGCAGAGCCGCAAACAGAGCCCCCCCACCCCCCCAAATAAAAAAAAACCCAAAACCATCCTCAGCCCCTGGGGCTCAGCCCTGCGCTCACCATGCCCCCCCCCCCCCCTCCCCTCCCCCTCCAGGTGAGCCCCCCCCAGACCCAACCCTTTCAACTGGGGAAAGGGTTGGGGGGTGCAGCCTAGACACCCCCCCCCCCCCCCCCTCCCCACCACCTAATCCTCAGGGCTCCTGGCTTCTCCCCCCATCCTGACCCTCCCCTCCGGCTCCTGCCCCTCCTTGGGATGCTTGATCCCCTCCTAGGGCTGATTTATTGCCCCCCATGCCCCCTCCCAGGGCAGCTTTATCCCCCCCCTAGGGCAACTTTTCTCCCCCCCAGGGCAGCTTTATCCCCCCCCTAGGGCAACTTTTCTCCCCCCCCAGGGCAGCTTTATCCCCCCTAGGGCAGCTTTAACCCCCCTTAGGGCAGCTTTAACCCCCTCTAGGGCAGCTTTATTCTCCCCCAGGGCAGCTTTATCCCCCCCCAGGGCAGCTTTAACCCCCTCTAGGGCAGCTTTATCCCCCCCCAGGGCAGCTTTAACCCCCTCTAGGGCAGCTTTATCCCCCCCCAGGGCAGCTTTAACCCCCTCTAGGGCAGCTTTATCCCCCCCTAGGGTAACTTTTCTCCCCCTAGGACATCTTTAACCTCCCCAGGGCAGCTTTATTCCCCCGCCCAGAGCAGCTTTAACCCCTCTAGGGCAACTTTAACCCCCCCAGGGCAACTTCATCCACCCCTAGGGCAGCTTTAACCCCCCCCAGGGCAACTTCATCCACCCCTAGGGCAGCTTTAACCCCTCTCAGGGCAACTTTTCTCCCTCTAGGGCAGCTTTACCCCCTCCCTAGGGCAGCTTTAACCCCCTCTAGGGCAACTTTTCTCCCTCTAGGGCAACTTCTCTCCCCCCAGGGCAGCTTTAATCCCTCTAGGGCAGCTTTATCCCCCCACTACGGCAACTTTTCTCCCCCCAGGGCAGCTTTAACCCCCCTCAGGGCAGCTTTAACCCCCTCTAGGGCAGCTTTATTCTCCCCCAGGGCAGCTTTAACCCCCCCCAGGGCAGCTTTAACCCCCTCTAGGGCAGCTTTATCCCCCTCAGGGCAGCTTTATTCCCCCGCCCAGAGCAGCTTTAACCCCTCTAGGGCAGCTCTAACCCCCCTAGGGCAGCTTTTCTCCCCCTAGGACATCTTTATCCCCCCCCAGGGCAGCTTTAACCCCTCTAGGGCAGCTTTAACCCCCCCCAGGGCAACTTCATCCACCCCTAGGGCAGCTTTAACCCCTCTCAGGGCAACTTTTCTCCCTCTAGGGCAGCTTTACCCCCTCCCTAGGGCAGCTTTAACCCCGTCTAGGGCAACTTTTCTCCCTCTAGGGCAACTTCTCTCCCCCCAGGGCAGCTTTAATCCCTCTAGGGCAGCTTTATCCCCCCCCTAGGGCAACTTTTCTCCCCCCAGGGCAGCTTTAAACCCCCCCCCCAGGGCAGCTTTATCCCCTCCCAGGGCAGATTTTTCTCCCCCTAGGGCAGCTTTAACTTCCCCTAGGGCAACTTTCCTCCCCCCCTAGGGCAGCTTTAACCCCCCTCCAGGGCAGCTTTATCCACCCCTAGGTCAGCTTTACCCACCCCAGGGCAGCTTTAACCCCCCACCCAGGGCAACTTTTCTCCCTCTAGGGCAACTTTTCTCCCTCTAGGGCAACTTTAACCCCCCTCAGGTCACCTTTATCCCCCGTCCAGGGCAGCTTTGTCCCCCCCAAAAGCCCTCCTGGAGGTCGGGGCTCCCTCCCACTCACCCGAGGGGGTGTCCCATGGTTGGGGTGGGGGTGGGAGCTGAGTTGGGGGGGGGGGAGGGGGCTGCATCCTCACGCCAGCACAGTGAAGGCAGGAATTTTATACAGGGCTTTACAGAACAAAGCTACTGAAATCAGCCACACGATGGCCAGACATAAAGAAAGAGAGGGGGGGGCACCCCCAAACCCACCCCCCCCCCCCCAAATCCCATATCGAACGCCCCCAAACCCCATCAGCCGCTGTCCGAGGAGCTGGGGGGCACGGTGGACGGGGAGTTGGGGGCTCGGGTGGGGGTGCAGGGGGCCGTGGCCGGGCAGAGGCGGCCGGGGGGGGGGGTCCAGCTCCCCAGGAGCTCTCTCCGCGGCGGCTGCTGCTGCTGGTGCTGCTGCTGCCCCAGCGCTTGGCTCACCAGTCCCGGCAGCGCCAGCAGGTTGCTGCCCAGAGCCTCCAGCTTGGCCTCCAGGGCGCCCAGACGCTTCTCCAGCTCCTCGTGACGCTCCTGCAGCTCCGACACCAGCTCGTACATGATGGTTTGGGTCTGGTGGGGAGAATGGGGTGGGGGGGGAGGAAGCAGAGTTGGGGTTGGGGTGGGGGAGGCCAGAATCCTAGAGTCAGAATCCTAGAAGCTTAGAATCCTAGAATCCAAAGCCTAGAATCTGAGAATCAGAATTCTAGAATCGGAATCCTAGAATCACAGAATCCTAGAATCAGAATCCTAGAATCACAGAATCCTAGAATCTTAGAATCCTAGAATCTGAATCCTAGAATCTAAGTCCTAGAATCCTAGAATCTGAATCCTAGAATCAGAATCCTAGAATCTTAGATTCACAGAATCCTAGAATCCTAATCCTAGAATCACAGAATCCTAGAATCAGAATCCTAGAATCACAGAATCCTAGAATCATAGACTCATAGAATCAGAATCCTAGAATGTTAGAATCACAGAATCCTAGAATGTTAGAATCCTAGAATCCCAGAATCCTAGAATCTGAATCCTAGAATCTTAGAATCATAGAACGTGAATCCTAGAATCAGAATTACAGAATCCCAGAATCTTAGGATCCTAGAATGACAGAATCACAGAAACCTAGACTCATAGAATCAGAACCCTAGAATCTTAGAATCACAGAATCCTAGAATCACAGAATCACAGAATCTTAGAATGACAGAATCACAGAATCCTAGACTCGTAGAATCAGAACCCTAGGATCTTAGAATCACAGAATCCTAGAATCCTAATCCTAGAATCAGAATCCTAGAATCCTAGAATCCTAATCCTAGAATCCTAGTATCACAGAATCCTAGAATCTGAATCCTAGAATCTTAGAATCCTAGAGTCTGAATCCTAGAATCCTAGAATCAAAATCCTAGAATCACAGAATCACAGAATCTTAGGATCCTAGAATGACAGAATCATAGACTCATAGAATCAGAATCCTAGAATCCTAGAATCAGAATCCTAGAATCTTAGAATCTTATAATCTTAGAATCCTAGAATCCTAGAATCATAGACTCATAGACTCCTAGAATCAGAATCGTAGAATCTTAGAATCACAGAATCACAGAATCCTAGACTCCTAGACTCATAGAACCAGAATCCTAGAATCTTAGAATCCTAGAATCATAGAATCCTAATCCTAGAATCCTAGAATCAGAATCCTAGAATCTTAGAATCAGAATCCTAGAATCTTAGAATCCTAGAATCATAGAATCCTAATCCTAGAATCTTAGAATTTTATAATCTTAGAATCCTAGAATCACAGAATCACAGATTCCTAGAATCCTAGACTCATAGACTCATACAATCAGAATCCTAGAATCTTAGAATCATAGAATCCTAATCATAGACTCATAGAATCAGAATCCTAGAATCCCAGAATCCTAGAATCATAGACTCATAATCCTAGAATTTTACAGTCATAGAATCCTAGAATCCTAATCCTAGAATCCTAGAATCAGAATCCTAGAATCTTAGAATCCTAGAACCACAGAATCCTAGAATCATAGACTCATAGAACCAGAGTCCTAGAATCTTAGAATCCTAGAATCCTAATCATAGACTCATAGAATCATAATCCTAGAATCACAGAATCACAGAATCACAGAATCACAGAATCATAAACTCATAGAATCAGAATCCTAGGATCTTAGAATCACAGAATCCTAGAATCCTAATCCTAGAATCCTAGAATCCTAATCCTAGAATCACAGAATCCTAATCTAGAATCCTAGAATCAGAATCCTAGAATCTTATAATCTTAGAATCCTAGAATCACAGAATCCTAGAATCATAGACTCATAGAATCAGAATCCTAGGATCTTAGAATCATAGAATCCTAATCCTAGAATCCTAGAATCAGAATCCTAGAATCTTAGAATCTTAGAATCAGAATCCTAGAATCACAGAATCACAGAATTTTAGACTCATAGACTCATAGAATCAGAATCCTAGAATCTCAGAATCCTCGAATCCTAATCCTAGAATCCTAGAACCAGAATCTTAGAATCACAGAATCACAGAATCCTAGACTTATAGACTCATAGAACCAGAATCCTAGAATCTTAGAATCACAGAATCCTAGAATCCTAATCCTAAAATCATAGAATCCTAATCTTATAATCTTAGAATCAGAATCCTAGAATCACAGAATCATAGTCTCGTAGACTCATAGAATCAGAATCCTAGACTCTTAGAATCACAGAATCCTAATCCTAGAATCATAATCCTAGAATCACAGAATCCTAGAATCATAATCCTAGAATCACAGAATCCTAGAATCTTAGAATCACAGAGTAATAATCCTAGAATCCTAATCCTAGAATCCTAGAATCCTAATCCTAGAATCCTAGACTAATAGAATCCTAATCCTAGAATCCTAGAATTATACAATCCTAGAATCCGAACCCTAGAATTCTAGCATCACACAATCCTAGAATCCGAATGCTAGAATCCTGGCATCACCAGATTGGAAACGACCCACCAGATCCTCAAGCCCAATCCTAACGAGGAGGACCAAACCCGTGACGGGGGGGTCAGAAGCCGGGGGGGGGGGTAGTGCTTAGCCCCCCAACTCCCTGCAGGGGTTAGAGGGGGTCCCGCAGCCCCCCCCTCCCTCCAAGGCCGGCATCGCTCACCTTCGCCAGGTCCACCAGCGTGTTGGCCTGGTCGTTGAGCTTCCGCTGCTCCATCTTCACGCTCCGCAACCTGCAGGGACACACGGGGTGGGGAGCAGAGCAGGGTCAAGGCGAGTGACCCCCCCCCCCCCCCAAAACACACACACCTCCCAAGGCAGGTTTCCCACCCCCCCCCACCCCCTTCCTCAACATGCAGCCCTCATGCACGTGGGAACAGCCGGAGGAGAGGAGCAACTTACTTCTGAGCTCTGCAGGGAGGAGGCAGAACAGAGACAAAACACAACAGCAGCTTTAATACCACCACGAAGGGCTCGGGGAGATGACAGCAGCCGCAGCACAGACCCCAACCCCCCCCCCCCACCCCTCCCACCCCTCAACCCCCAAACCGAGCGTCCCCCCAACCCCAACGAGCAGGAGGCAGCACGGGGTTTGCTCCCCAACCCCCAACCCCGTGACATCAACCCTAAGAGCTTGGGCGTCACCCCAGTAGCATCGGGGGCTTCACCCACCGGGAAAGTGGGGACCTGGCCCCCAACCCCGAGGGCGCAGGAGGGGAGGGAGGACTGGGCTCTCCTGGCGGAGCCGCCAAGGGATAGAAGCTCCTGGTAGGAAGCAGGTAAAGGTTTGGCACTTACTGATGGATGGCTTGGAGGAACTTACGCTGGTGTTTCCGAACTTTGGCATGGTCGATCTTCTTCACCAGCTTGGTGTGTTTGTAGATGAGCCACGTTTCCCTGAGTACGTTGGCGGCGGCGTTTTTTACCTGGAGGCGAGAGAGCAGCAGGGTCAGGGACGGAGGCAGCAAAGTCAGGGGTGGAGGTAGCAAAGTCAGGGATGGAGGAAGGAAAATCAGAGAGGGAGGTAACAAAATCAGGGATGGAGGCACCAAGATCAGGGATGGAGGCATCAAAGTCAGTAATGGAGACACCAAAGTCAGGGATGGAGGCACCAAGATGAGAGATGGAGGCACCAAAGTCAGGGATGAAGGCACCAGAATCGGCAATGGAGGCACCAAAGTCAGGGATGGAGGCAACAAAAACAGGGATGGAGGAACCATGATGAGGGATGGAGGCACCAAAGTCAGCATAGGAGGCACCAAAGTCAGGGATGGAGGCAACAAAATCAGGAATAGAGGCACCAGAATCAGGGATGGAGGCACCAAAGTCAGGGATGGAGGCACCAAAATCAGGGATGGAGGCAACAAAAACAGGGATGGAGGAACCATGATGAGGGATGGAGACACCAAAGTCAGGGATGGAGGCACCAAAGTCAGGGATAGAGGCACCAAAGTCAGGGATGGAGGCAACAAAAACAGGGAGGGAGAAACCAAGATGAGGGATGGAGACACCAAAGTCAGGGATGGAGGCACCAAAGTCAGGGATAGAGGCACCAGAATCAGGGATGGAGGCACCAAAGTCAGGGATGGAGGCACCAAAGTCAGGGATGGAGGCACCAAAGTCAGGGATGGAGGCACCAAAATCAGAGAAGGAGGCATGAAAGTCAGGGATGAAGGCACCAAAATCAGCAATTGAGGCATCAAAATTCGGGATGAAGGCATCAAAATCAGGGACGGAGGCACCCAAATCAGCACAGGAGGCACCGAGATGAAGGATGAAGGCACAAAAATCAGTGAAGGTGGCACCAAAGGCAGGGACGAAGGCATCAAAAGTAGCAATGGAGGCACCAAGATGAGGCCCCAGGCCTGGGGTGGGAGCTGGGGCCTTACCCGCTTCGTTAGCTGCGTATCCATCATGAAGTTGTGCACGTGTTTCTCCGCTTTGGTGAGCTCCAGCTTCCTGGCCACGACGGCGACCACCAGCGCGGTGCAGCCGGCGCCCTGCGGGCACAGCCCGGCGGTGAGGGCAGCGCCAGGACCCCCCCCCCCCGACCCAAAGCGCCACCTCTCCCCCCCAGCCCCGGCTCCCCCGGCGCTCACCATGATGCCGGTGAGCAGGCACACGCCCTTCCCGCAGTAGGTGTGCGGCACCATGTCCCCGTAGCCGATGGAGAGGAAGGTGATGGAGATGAGCCACATGGCCCCCAAGAAGTTGCTGGTCACCTCCTGCTTGTCGTGGTACCTGCTCGGGGGGGGGGGGGAGGGGGGGGCCGAGCGCAGCCGCTGTCACCGCGCGCTGCCAGTCCCACCGTGTGCCCCCCCACGGCACCCCCAGCGCCCACGTTCAGCTTTTGAGGCGCTTTCCCACTCGGCAGAGGCAGCCGGGAGGGTCCCCAAGCTCCCAACTGGGCCACAAGCATCTGGGTCCTCCCTGGGGACGCTTTGGGGACACAGGGTACGGCCCTTCCAGACACGGACACCAGGACGGGGAGAGCCCCGGGGCGTCTGCGTGAGCAGGGCTGGTTTTGGGGGTGCTGCTGGGTGAGGAGAGGGGGATGAGGGGCACGGAGCAGGAGCCCCCATCCCCCTGGAGCTGTCCCAGAGATCTCAAAGCGCAGGACATTCATGTCACTGCCAGATGGGGAGGGGACACCCCATCTCTGCAGAGCAGACCCCTCCAGAGCCCCTTGGGGGGGCACCCCCACCCCAAACCAAGGGTTACCAAGAGCCCTGGGGCCACCTCAAACCAAGGGCTACCGAGAGCCCTGGGGCCACCCCAAACCAAGGGCTACCGAGAGCCCTGGGGCCACCTCAAACCAAGGGCTACCGAGAGCCCTGGGGCCACCCCAAACCAAGGGCTACTGAGAGCCCTGGGGCCACCCCAAACCAATGGCTACCGAGAGCGCTGGGGCCACCCCAAACCAACAGCTACTGAGAGCCCTGGGGCCACCCCAAACCAAGGGCTACCGAGAGGCCTGGGGCCACCCCAAACCAAGGGCTACCGAGAGCGCTGGGGCCACCCCAAACCAAGGGCTACCGAGAGGCCTGGGGCCACCCCAAACCAAGGGCTACCGAGAGCCCTGGGGCCACCTCAAACCAAGGGCTACCGAGAGCCCTGGGGCCACCCCAAACCAAGGGCTACCGAGAGCGCTGGGGCCACCCCAAACCAAGGGCTACCGAGAGGCCTGGGGCCACCCCAGGGGTCAGTGAGTGGGGACGCTGGGCTTTGAGTCGTCCTCACAAATGCAGGCGGCTGCGCCCCCCAACCCTCCCCGAGACCCCACCCTGGACACGGGCCCTGCTCGCCGGAGCAAGCCTGGGGGGACAGAGCAGCCGGGAGGCCAAGCGGGGAGCTGGGACAGGGCCATGCGGGGAGCAAAACGGGGTGACGGGGTGAAGGAGGAGGCAGGAGCAAGCTTGGGGCGAGGGGTTCAAGCGTGCGGCGAGGAATTTAGGATTGCTGCACCCTCCCCACCCCCAGCCACACGCTTTGGGCTTGGAACCTCACAGCAGGGCCAAGCTGGGGGGCACCCGCCTGCTGAGCCCCACAAGGGACGGCGGCCCGAGGATGTCACCCCACGGTGATGGGGACAGGGTGGTCTGTGGGGCCCCCCCGCGCCCCACCCCGTCCCAGTGAGGAGCACCCAGGGACACTTCGAGGCCCCCAAAGCGCACGTTGAGGAGGGGAACCCCGAGCAACGGGAGCAAAAAGCCTCCAAGAGGGATCCAGCAGCTGATCCCCGGCTCAGCTCTGCTCCTTGCTGGGGTTTCTCCCTCTGGGGTCACCCCAAGACCCAGAGCGATTCCTGCAGCAAGTAAACCCCTCCGAGAGTCCTCCGAGAGCCCTCCGAGAGCCACCCTGAGAACCAGGACAGGAGGATCCACACTCCAGCCACCCCCGAATGCTGCGATGGGACCCCCGGTTTACACCCATGGCCAGGCTTGGGGGGGACAGAAAGCAGCTGCTGAGGTTCCAAGTGGAAAAGGGCTCTGCCCCCTTTCCGTGCCCATGGCCTCTTTGCCCCCCCAGCCCCTCGCTCCCCACCCCCGGCTGCAGCCCATCCTAAATTCGGGGTAGCGCAAGCCTGGGCCGGGGGTTTGGGGGGGGACGCCCCGTGCAGCTGTCGGTCCCTGGGGTGACTCACAGTTTGTCCCTGCGAGCAGCAGAGCGGCCAGGGAGGGAAAACAAGAGGCGTTAATGCACGTCCCGGGGGGGGCAGCGGGCGAGGAGGGGGCGAGAGCGGGCATCCCGGCAGCCCCCCCCCGGAGCACCCCAGGGACACGGGGTGCATCCTGCTCCGCGGGTCAGACCCCTCCAGGACACCCCCAGCAGCAAATGGGGAGCATGGAGTGGTCTGGGAGGGGGGTCTGGTGGCCCCCAACCTCGCCTCGGCCTGCGGTTTGGGTTTGGAGAAGCCATCGTGGCCATAAGGGTCCAACCAAGGGGGCCTGGGAACTCTTCTCCAAGGGGTCGCAGCTACCCCCCCCCAGCCCCAGCCTCTCCGGGGGCCGCACCGTGCGTCCTCAGCTGCACCCCAGCCCCTCACCCCACAAAAAAAGCCCCACGGGGAGGGCCCCACGGGGAGGGCCCCACGGGGAGGGCCCCACGTACCTCTCGCAGACGCGGACGGTCCAGGCGGCGATGATCCAGGAGGAGATGCTGAAGACCAGGAGGACGGTGCCGGGGCAGATGGTCATGAGGGTCTTCATGACGAAGCGGGTGTTGAAGTTGATCTTGTTGAGGGCCCCGATGCTGCGGGAGGAGGCGTCGGTGAAGAGCTTGCTGTGCAGCAGCATGACGCGCCCGATCAGGTAGAGCCGCAGGAACATGGGGATGGAGAGGATGATGTCCACGTCGGCGTCGGCCACCGAGGCGGCGTAGGTGAAGGCCAAGCGCGCCGTCCAGGTGAAGAGGTACTGCCCGGGGATGGGGTGGATGGCGCAGACGATCAGCTCCAGGGCGATGAAGAAGATGCGCTCGGAGGTCATGGCGATGCGCCAGTCGTCGGCGCCGTTGTCCACCATGAAGAGCTGGGGGGGGCGGCGGGGAACGAGGAGGGGTGGGTGGGTGGGCGGTGGGACCCCCGGGGGTGGTCCCCGCCGGCCCCTGCGGGCAGGTGCTCCTCACCTGGATCTCCCTGGCGTGGTACATGACGATGAGCCCCAGCAGGATGAGGGTGGAGAGGCTGATAAGGCATTTCAGTGCAAACGAATACGACGACTCCTACGAGGCGAGCGGCACCGTCAGCCCGGCCGGACCCCCCCCCCCCCCCCCCCCACCAGACCCCTCCGAATTCCCACCGCAACCCCCCTCAAACCTTGGTGTAGACCCCCCAGGACAGCTCCGTCTCCGTGACCATGACCACGATGCCGAACATGCCGAAGATGAGGGCGTAGTCGCTGAGGCGCTTGCGCTTCTCGAAGAGGGCTCGGCGGTGGCCCAGCTTGTAGCCGATGTTCTGGTTGCGCCGCGGCCCTCGGCCTCGCTCCTCGCAGGCCTCCGGCACCCCATCCGCGCCCCCCGGCTGCTCCGCCTGCGACACCACCACCACCTCGGGGCCGGGGGGCCGGCGGGGCCGCAGGGGTTGGGTCTCGCCATCCTGGGGGCCCCGGGGCCTCGCCACCCCCCCGTTGTAGCGGTTCATGGCTCCGGAGGGGGCGCGGGCCGGAGATGCCGCATGGCGCAGCGGAGCGGGGGACACCTGCGGGACAGGGATGGTGGCTGGTGGGCACGGGGACCCGGGACGGGGGACAGCGGCCTCGAAGGGCACCGGAGACACCGGGAGGGACACCTGGAGGGCACATGGCACCATGTGCTGGCCTCGAGCGCAGCAGGGACCTGTCCTGGGCGAGGATGTGACCTGGGGGACGTGTCCTGTCTCTGAGCGATGTGTCCAAGGGGATGTGTCCCCCTCATGGAGATGTGTCCTCCTGGGGTTATGTGACCTGGGGGACGTGTCCTGTCTCTGGGGGACATGTCCTGTCTTGGGGGGATGTGTCCTATCTTGGGGGGACATGTCCAAGGGGATGTGTCCCCCTCATTGAGATGTGTCCTCCTGGGGTTATGTGACCCGGGGGACGTGTCCTGTCTCTGGGGGACATGTCCTGTCTTGGGGGGATGTGTCCTGTCTTGGGGGGACATGTCCAAGGGGATGTGTCCTCCTCATGGAGATGTGTCCTCCTGGGGGGGGGAATGTGTCCAAGTAGATGTGCCCTCCTCATGGAGAAGTGTCCTCCTTGGGGTCGTGTCCTGTGTCGGGGGGACGTGTCCAGGGGGACGTGTCCTCCTCATGGAGATGTGTCCTCCTGGGGGACACATGTCCTGTCTCTGGGGGACGTGTCCAAGGGGATGTGTCCTCCTCATGGAGATGTGTCCTCCTGGGGGATACATGACCTGGGGGATGTGTCCTGTCTCGGGGGGACACGTCCAAGTGGATGTGTCCTCCTCATGGAGATGTGTCCTGGGGGGGGACGTGTCCTCCAGGACATGTCCTGTCTCGGGGGATGTGTCCAAGGGGATGTGTCCTCCTCATGGAGATGTGTCCTCCTTGGGGGGACGTGAACTGGGAGACGTGTCCTGTCTCGGGGGGACATGTCCAAGGGGATGTGTCCTCCTCATGGAGATGTGTCCTCCTGGGGGGATGTGACCTGGGGGACGTGTCTTGTCTCTGGGGGAACGTGTCCTGTCTCGGGGGGACGTGTCCAAGGGGATGTGTCCTCATGGGGATGTTTCCTCCTTGGGGGGACATGTCCTCTCTGGGGGTACTGGGGGGGATGTGACCTGGGGGACATGTCCTGTCTCTGGGGGATGTGTCCAAGGGGATGTGTCCTCCTCATGGAGATGTGTCCTCCTCATGGAGATGTGTCCTCCTGGGAGGGACGTGACCTGGGGGACGTGTCCTGTCTCGGGGGGACATGTCCTCCTCATGGAGATGTGTCCTCCTGGGGGATACATGACCTGGGGGGACGTGTCCTGTCTCGGGGGGACATGTCCAAGTGGATGTGTCCTCCTCATGGAGATGTGTCCTGGGTGGGACGTGTCCTCCAGGACATGTCCTGTCTCGGGGGATGTGTCCTCCTCATGGAGATGTGTCCTCCTGGGGAGGATGTGTCCTCCTCATGGGGTATGTGTCCTGCTGGGGTCACCTGTCCTGGGGGACATGTGCTGCTGGGGGTGGGGGATGTGTTCTCCTCATGGGGTACATGTCCTGCCTTGGGGGGGGGGGGACATGTCTTCTCATGGGGTTCATGTCCTACTGGAGGGACCTGTCCTGGGGGACGTGTCCTGCTGATGAGGACGTGTCCTGCTGGACGTGTCCTCTCCATGGGGGACATGTCCTGCTGGGGGGACATGTCTTGGAGACGTGCCCTGCCTGGGGGGGGGGGGATATGTCCTGCTGGGGGGACCTGTCCTGGGGGGACGTGTCTTGCTGATGGGGACATGTCGTGCTTGGGGGGGGGGGAATGTGGCCTCATGGGGACATGTCCTGCTGGGGGAACCTGTCCTGCTGGACGTGTCCCTCATGGGGGACATGTCCTGCTGATGGGGACATAACCTGGGGGGGACGTGTCCTTCTCATGGGGGACATGTCCTGTTGTGGGGACATGTCTAGGGTTACATGCCCTACCTGGGGGGGGGGACATGTCCTACTAGGGGGAACATGTCTAGGGTTACATGCCCTACCTGGGGGGACACATGTCCTACTAAGGGGAACATGTCTAGGGTTACATACCCTACCTGGGGGGACACATGTCCTACTAGGGGGAACATGTCTAGGGTTACATACCCTACCTGGGGGGACACATGTCCTACTAAGGGGAACATGTCTAGGGTTACATGCCCTACCTGGGGGGGGGGACATGTCCTACTAGGGGGGACGTGTCTTGGGGTACATGCCCTGCCTGGGGGGGGGGACATGTCCTGCTGGGGGGGGGGGACATATCCAGCCCTGGGGACAATGTCCAGCCTAGGGGATCATGTCCCACTATGGGGACATGTCTGTCCAGGTGTGGGGGGGGGGCATCTTCCCAGCAAAACACACTGTCCTGCCATGGGGTGGGGGGTGGGGGGGGGGGGCATACACCTTGTCCTGCCATGGGGTCGGTGCCCCGTCCTGCCATGGGGTCGGTGCCCCCCCCTCCCCGGTTTCCCTCCCCACCCCCCACGGCTCCGGTACTACAACTGCAGCTTCACCCCCCCCCCCCCCCCCCCCCAACCCCTCCCCGGTGCCCCATACCCGTTGCTCCCGGTTCAACTCTCCCCCCCCCCAACCAACCGGTGTCCGGTAGCCGTTGGGCTCAGTTCAGCCCAGCTCCCCCCCCCCCCCCCCAACCCAGGCAGAGCCCTGGACGGTGCCCGGTAGCCGGGAGGCTCTGTCCCCCCCCCCCTCCCCGGTGCTCGGTACCTGCCGCTCGGAGCCGGGACCGGAGCGCCCCTG